>OY740716.1:9168234-9734129 GCA_963513945.1 Hydrotaea diabolus
GAGCTTTCTTAGAGATCGCACTATCAGAGTTGTTGTAGATGGGTTCTCATCCAACACACATAGGCTGACCGCAGGTGTGCCACAGGGCTATGTCCTTTCTCCCTCTTTATTTCTTATTTCATTCATTGACGATCTTTTGGGTCAGACCGTGAATCCAATCTACTCTTTCGCAGATGATAGTAACCTCTGTCATTCATATTCATTCGACCGTAGGCCGAGTCTTCAAGATATTGAAGACAAAGACGAATTATGGATGAGACACTTGGCCGGGATCTACTGGCCATTTCCGAATGGGGTCGAGTGAATAGAGTAGATTTTAATGCACGTAAGACACAGCGCTGCTTGTTGTCTCACAAGCGATTCGCTGACCCAACAATATCGTCAATTTCTATCGATGGTACGGATATTGAACAATCAGAAGCTCTCGATGTTCTGAGCATGAAAATACAATGTGACGCTCGTTGGGCGAGACATGTATTCGAAGTGTCGAAAGGCTTCTTAAAGCGGTGCATAGGCTTCTTAAAGCGGTGCAAGAAATATTTCACTCCTTCTGATCTTTTCAATATCTAAACAACTTACATCAGGCTAAAGATGGAATACAATTCCCATTATATGGACAGGTGCTCCAAAATCATCCTTGGAGCTACTTGACCGTGTTCAAAGGAGAGCGATGGTGCTGATAGGTGACAGTAGGGTATCCAACTCTATTGTTTCCCTTGAGCATCGTCGGAATGTGGGTTGCGTGACGCTGCTCTGTCGTTACTTTCATGGTGTGTGTTCATCAGACATCCGTCGCCATATTCCTGACGTGAGGATGTTCGGCAGGAATACGCAACTTTCTAGGAATTCACACCCGTTTGTTATCGATTGGCCAGTTGACCGCACTACGAGTATACACTACAGATCAAATTCGTTTTTCGCTCGTACAGTCCGTATGTGGAATCGACTTCCGGCAAATGTATTTCCCACTGATTGCAACATCCAGAAGTTCAAAACAAGCGTCAATAATCATTACTCCCTCTTTCCTCCTTCCGATCCTTTACTTTCCACTCGCCAACGCAATGCACCGCATGTATAGGGGGCATCCCCTGAGTGTTAGTTATTTAAAAAAAATCGCTTTTTATCCAAAGATTTGTTTGCATTTTAATCACATTAAAAACACGGCTTAAATACGAGTATAAAGATACCGAAGTTATTATTATTATTTTTTTCTTGATGTGCGGAAATAAAAAGAAGACATTGGCTGCCAAGTCAGGGCTGTACGGCGGATGACCCATCATTTCGACTTTTTGGCCGGTCAAAAAGGCGCTGGTTTAAGACGATGTGTGAGAGCTCGCATTGTCATGGTGCACAATGACTGGTGTTCTCTTGTTCGTTTTTCGAGTTTCTCCGAAGACTTCAGGCAAACCAATTGTGGTGTACCACTCAGAATTGACCGTCCTACGTTGATAAAGCGGAACAGTCGCGACATGGCCAGTTTTGCCGAAGAAACATGCGACTTCGAAGTGCTTGTTCCACGAACAACTTTAGTTAGTTTTGGCTCGTCTTCGAAGACCCACGCGATCGGTTGCTGTTTTATTTAGGGCTCTTACACATAGATCCATGATTCGTCACCTGTGACGATGTTATAAACGTCTTCTGAAGCACCGCATCGTATTTTTCAAAATTTCTTTGCACCGATCGACAAGAAAATTTTTTTGAGCGATTGTCAAATTGTGCGGGATCCAAAGAGAACAAACCTTTTCTACGGCCAGGTGTTCATGCAATATCGAATGTATGCTGGTGGAAGAAATGCCGAAGGATGCCTCTATCTCACGGTATGCCACATGACAATCATGCATTATTAGTTCACGCACGGCATCAATGTTCTCTGACACAACGGCCGTTTTTGGACGACCTTCGTCTTTGAGCGAGCGTCAGCCACGATTGAATTCATTAAATCAGTTTTCACAGTGCTATAGGATGGTGCTTCATCGCCATACAAAGGTTAAAGTTCATCGATGCACTCTTGTCGTGATAATCCACGTCGAAAGTTGTGAAAAATTATCGCACGAAAATGTTCACGAGTTAGTTCCATTTCTTGCCAAATTGATTTTTCAAATCACTGTAAACAACACAGATGATGGTGGTGCGTTAAAACGTTCTGAGTAAGTTTATGCTAAAAAATGTCAAACTTTCTAATGGAAATGTCAGATGACGCCAGGCAACACTTAGTGTTAACTAGGACACACACATATATATATATATATATATATATATATATATATATATATATATATATATATATATATATATATATATATATATATATATATATATATATATATATATATATATATATATATATATATATATATATATATATATATATATATATATATATATATATATATATATATATATATATATATATATGGAGGTGGAAAATTTCGTAATCCTTTTGTATGGGCAAAATGTTTAAGGCCCTACATTTGTATGGACCAAATCCATTTTATAATTTTTTGCGTTATTTGACACATGATGAATGGAGTTACCATTCCTTAAAAAATGTTGCATGTTATTTTCCCAGAACTACCTATAGGAATGAAAATTTGTTACATTTCCACACCACTTCAAATATTCCATATTGCCCACTTTTGCAATATCTTTAGTTATACTCATGCGGTCTGGCTAAAAATCAGTACTTAAGAACACAATCAATACACACACCAGATGACAGAAAATATGATTTTTAGCCACGCCCTTTCTTAAACATTCCATATAATTTATATCCACAACCTTTCTGATACATCCCAGTACAGATGAAAACATAATTTTCCACGTAATGCATGCAGATCTCTTAAATTATTGACCTCCCGTGGCAATATTTCAGGCAATCATATAAAAACTTAGTAGCTATGAATATTAGACTAACTCAACGATAGATTAACTTATAAGCAAGTTTCAGTTCGTTGATCCGACTTACATATACCCTGACAACTAGCGAAAAATTGCTATGTTTTGAACCAGTGGTCGGTTTTTTTTTGTTTTTTTCTCTTTATTTACAACAACAAACAAATAAAAAAAATTGAAAAGGTAAGAGGTTGGACTATCTTTTAAGAGAAAAAAATCCGACCATTTGTTTAGACCTTAGCAATTTTAACCTAGTACCCTCCGACCATTTCGACCCCCTGCCATTTCGACCACTTTCATTTTCGGGCATGGTCGTAGATGAACATATTTTGTATAGTCATAGTTGTTACACTTACTAATCGCTAGTCAAGTAAGCACTAAAATGTTTATAGTCATGTCCTTTTGTCTAATCAAGCTATATACAGAGTATTAAAATCTTCAAATCAATAATTACATAATATTACAATTGTATGTTTAGCTCGTTTGTTTATTTCGGTCCTTTTGCTTTAACACATTGAACAAGGATTAACCGTCCTAACAATTGCCTTTCAACAATTGCCGCGAAACTTTCAAATGAAGGTCGCCATGACCCGAAATCGCGATTAAGGCCGTGTGCAGCCACGAAAATCAATGTAACTTTGCTAAAGTATTTTGTAAAATAACTTGTCTATATATGTGACAGCGCATAGAGAAAGGGACCTAAGGAAAAAAAATCAGACCGATCCCATGTCCCAAAAGTGTTCCCTCCCTGAGATTGTATACGCGTTTTATGAAAGTGATGGTACACCAAAGATACACGTATTTAAATTTTAAAATGCCTCTCCTGAACAAAACTGGTTTTTACTCGTAGGTCCCTTTCTATTTTGCTCGTCACATATATGTGTATGCAAAAGGTCTCGAGCCGGTTAGTCCCTGTTCAATGCATTAAAATTGTACAATAATTGGTCATTAATTTGAACCCTCTTTTCCACTAGGGTGTGTCTTGTTCCTCATATATACCAACCACTATCGACATGGCGATATTAGATCTTAAGTGTTTCTATGTTCAGAATTATAGGCCACGTTCTTTTGTCTAGTTGTAATAAAATATAGTCTACAACAATTTCCTCGTCGTTAATTTCATTTTGTTATAACTTATAGACGATCGGTCCCTATATTGGCCATTAAGAAGATTTTCGAGGCCGCGTGGCATCGCCCACTTTTCTACCCAGACGTGTTTCATTCCATACCAATATCATATGTTTCAAATACCATCGTTATTTTTCTAATAGTTCATAAGATATGATCTTTCTAAGTTCAGAGTTGTATCGGCAATGGCACTCTCCCTACAAATAATTCCTGACCGACTGTAGCACAATGTGAAATTTGTTTATTCACCGCAATAAAAAGCTTACAAATTTGGCTTCAGTGTAGTTCAAGAGACCGGATGTCCAAGAAACAAGAAAGAGATAAAAGACAAAGCAATAGAAGGGCATTTCTAAAGCATTTAAAAATCTTTGCTCGTTTCTTTCCTTTTGTTGCAATTTCACTATCTCTGTTTCCATTGTATTTATTTTATGTTACAGAAACAGGAAAAATATTGAATTTAATTAACTTTACGAGCAAGTGTCATGCAAATACAACATAAATAACATAAAATTATAGATATACTCGTACTCGAAGCTAACAAGACAGTCTGCACACTGTTTCCCCTCTGGAATTAGCAACTCCTACCCGGACTCATTCCATTGCCACACTAAGCAACTGCACCAACTATTGTGGGTGTAGTTGCAAAAATATTCTACTTATATGAAATTGGTGCAAGTTGTTCATTTTGTTTCCTTCGTTTAGTTGCATTCAATATAAAAAACGACTCGAGGTTTAAGCAATTCAAGCTCAAGTCATGGGAGCAACTCCAATCGAGTCATATCCAGCAGAAGAATATTCTTTAGAAAATGTAAATGCAATACACTGCAAAGTACTTAAATAAGGACATCAATTAGTAATATTTGCAGACTTGAAGTACTCTGTGAGGATCCGTGCACTTAAAGATTCAAAGAATCATATTGGGATTTCGCATTAGAAACGTAGCAGAATGGCTAAGATACGAGGGCGACCTCAAAAGTAACTGGCCTAACTTAAAAGGAACCGTTTTTTTGGAATTATTATTATTTATTTTTCAACATAATCTACTTCCAACTCAATACACTTCATCAAACGTTTTTTAAGTTTTTTAATTCCATCCGAAAAATAAGATTTTTCAAGACCTTCAAAATATGCCTCAGTTTCAGCAATAACCTCGCTATTGGACGAAAATTTTTTGCCACCGAGAACTTTTTTTAAATTTGGAAACAAGAAATAATCAGAAGTAGCTAAATCTAGACTATATGGTGGATGCGGAGCAATTTCAAATCGTAATTCGGCCAGTATTTGTGGAGTTAAAAATGCAATGTGTCTAGAAGCATTATCTTGATGAAAAAGAACGTTTTTTTTCCTAAATGCGGTCGTTTTATCTTGATTTCTTCACTCAACCAATCCAATAATGCACAATAATATTCACTATTTATAGTTTTTCCTTTCTCAAGATAAGCAATACGTAGTATACCCCTTGCATCCCAAAATACTGTGGCCATTACTTTTCCTGCTGACTTAACAGTTTTCGCCTTCTTGGGACCACTTTTACCAGCTTCTATCCATTGTTTTGACTGTTCTTTGCATTCTGGGATGTAGTGATGGATCCATGTTTCATCAACAGTTATGAATCGGCGCAAGAACTCTATAGGATTACGCTGATAAATCGCTAAAAGCTCCTCGGAATTGGTCCAACGGACGATTTTTAGGGGCAAAGTCAACAAACGCGGCACATATCTTGCGGATAGCCTTTTCATGTGGAGTTCATCATGTAACTCCAAACTTGTTTTTCGTGTATTTTAACAATATCAGCAAGTTCTCTGAGCTTTATTCGTCTATCTTTAGTCACTTCATTAAATATTTTTCTAATGTTTTCAATAGTAGTAGCAGTTTTCGGTCTTCCAGAGCGTTGCTCATCTTCAGTACTTGAACGACCCATTTTAAATTGTTGAACCCAGGATTTCACGATGGAGTATGATGGTGCATTATCACCATGAACAGAATCCAATTCATCGTTGATTAATTGTGGCGTATAACCTTTCATATAAAAGTGTTTAATTACCGCACGAAACTCTTTATTTTCCATTTTTCAAAAATTATAAAACTTGTTTACTTCAATCACCTGTAACAAAGAAAATAATCAATAAATATTTCGGAAATTTTGACAGATGGCTTATAAAAGATTGCTTTTAAAAAACAAAAACAAAAAAGTTGGTAGTTAAACAGAAAATGTGCCAGGCCAGTTAGTTTTGCGGTCGGCCTCGTATAATAGGAGTTTTCGCTGAAAACCAGCAATTTACGTTAAAGGGTTTTTTTAAGCAGCCAACCCATTGAACTGGGCTCACGAGTCCATTAAAGAAAATGAATGAAGTAAACAGAGTATTTGCTTTTAGACAACCTGCTCCCAAAAGAATAGATGTTTATTGATTCTTCCTTTTTAGGTTTCCTGCGGTTTATACAGTAGTCACTCTGAAATTTACCCATACTATGAGACATCTTGCCTCTAGCACAGTGTCTGAAAAATATCTGCTTTTGCCAAAACCCATTAGTTATTTGGAGCGATTAATCTTGCAGTTTTGTTTGGAACCTAGAAAGTTTGTTTTGTACGAGTATCCTCCTTTGTAGTTAGTAGGGAGAGTATATTTACTTTGCCATTCCGTTAGCAACACGTCAAAATGCTGACCGGAGACCACATAAAGTATAAAATATATACTCGTATATATGTGACAGCGCATAGAGAATGGGAACTATCGTAAGGGTAAAAAAATCAATTTTCACTTTTTTTTTATGTGGGCAACATCTGAGCATCGAATAAGACCGATCCCATGCCCTAAAAGTGTTCCCTCCCAGAGATATGCGCGATTTATGAAAGTGAAGTCGACGATTCTACACCAAAGATACACGTATTTAAATCTTTAAGATGGCTCTCCTGAACAAAACTGGTTTTTACCCTTAGGTCCCTTTCTATTTTGCGCATCACATATGTAACTTCTGAATCGTAGTAAAACTCTTAAATGATCTGGCTCATATCAGTTTGTCTGTAACAAAAACAAACTACAAGTTGAAATATTGAAGGTTGGGTGGCTTAAACTTTGCAGAAATATGAGATAATAATCTGAATCAGTCAGTATTGAAAATGGCCCAGATTGGTAATTTTTTCCATTTTCATTCACTATTAGAAAATGTACACATTTGTGTGGAAGGTACCAAAAGGGGCGGGGCTATGAATCCATTTAATTGTCACCAAGTGAACCCTATAACTCTGTTTCTTAACATATTAACATAATATTCAAGATATTACACGAATACCAAAAGTGGGCGGAATGGTGCATTGCATGGGAGGTACCAGAAATGGTCGTGTTAACCACTTTTATCATATGCGAGTACAAAGTTGTTATTATGACGTAACGGTGATCACAATTTAAGCGAATTTCATGCACTGGGTGACAAGCTAGGCAGGATAAAATCGCCTGTGGAACAGAGTCAGTTGTGTGGGAGTTACAAAAAGGGGCGTGACTAGAAGTCCAGTTATTAAGACGAAGCCGTTATTAAGGCATTACGATGTTCACAATTTATGCGAATTTTATGCACTAGGTGACAAGCTGTGCAGGATAAAGTCTTCTGTGGAACAGAGTCATTTGTGTGGGTGGTACAAAAAGGGGCGTGACTAGAAGTCCAGTTCTCTGACAACGAGTTTACCTGAATTCTTAAGTATTGATTTTTAGTGAGATCGTGCAAATAATATTGAATATATTACAAGAATACAAGAATAAAGTTGGCGTAATGGTACAGTTGTGTGGAAGCTACCAGAAAGGGTGTGGCAATATTGCCCATTAGGAAAAATATTACGACATGCAATATTCAAATACGCCGCACAGATGAACAGACAGGCTCAAATGACTTAAATGTCTTCAAAAAGGATTTAATCAAAATTTATGTAAAGTTTAAAATACTTTTGCGTTGCGTTTTTTACTGCATCTACACTGCATTGCGCATTTGTGCAGGACTCAATAGACCATCTGACTATTCACGATGAGTTGCATCGCCATGTGTTTTTATAGATGTAGACCGGCTGCTAGAATCTCTGAAATAACCAAAGTTTGTTTCGAACTACACTTTATTCGTTCAATACTGTTTAAAAGTTCGTTTGTATGTGACTCACAGTATAAAAAAGGAAAAGCTGAGGAGCATGGAAACAATTTCTGAAACTATACGTACCGTATTACAACAACACTGTACAGTGTACATAGCTGCATTCACATATTTATATGTTTATACGCAGTAACTTTCTATATTTGCATCCTCGTATAATGTATTCTCCAGTTGCTTTGGCTTTTGTCATTGTTGCATTCCTTGTTGGGAATTATCATAAGCATTTGCATTTTCGCAACAAACGCTTGTCACATTAAAGCGTGCGTATATAATCGGACGTGTGCGAAATTTCTATTATTCAATGCTTTAATACCCGTCATTGGATTGACTTATTCGTACTTAGGATGTTCTCTTGTATGTCTTTAAATGTCATGTCAATCAATAGCTTTTAACTAATGCCCCTCATTCGAATTGGAAAAAGTAAGAAAACTCTAAAGTTATGAAAAATCTTGAATGAGCTTCAAAGACTCAGTTTTATCGATAAACGAAATCCCACGAAGGAAATAACTGTCAAGTTGAATCCCAATCCCTCGACTGCCGGTTCTATTTACCGGATTGATCTAAACAAACACTTAAAGGTCAATCGACTCACTTAGGGGCAGTAGCCTCAACAATATGTGTGTTTTGTTCGCCCATTCCTTTTTGTGGGGATGTCCGGGAAAGAACAAAACCGCGGACCTTGAATCTGCTCGGTTTGTCAGAACCATATACACCATCGTGCAAAGTCGGTAAGGTGTATTCGTAGCATGGAGCGGATGCACCTTAGGAGTTGTTCATGTTTGAAACACGTCAGGGAGTAAAGCAGAACGGATTATGTTGCTACCCGTCGTATGGATTTGGTGTCATAGTCGCCATCTACCCCTTCGTCGTCGTCGTCGTCATCATCCAACTAAAAGACCCTCGGTAGTCTTCCTCGCAGCAGCGTAAATAAATACGGTTACCTCTGAAGGTGCATCAATTTTACGATTCAAATGCGGAATTATTTTAAAAATCTCTATTTAATCCGCAATAACGTAAACATGACTTGGCCATCCCACACTTACTGGACTGCGGCATTTAGTCACTCGCCTTGAAGAGACTGGGACAACACGAAATCTTCCTAGGGCTTGCCGGCCCCTGAGCAGCCGTTGTTATGAGAATATAACTGCTGCTTGCCCAGATGTCGAAGAGCAGCTCCCAACATCTACCAGACGACTTGCCACGCAATTTGGCATTAGCCGATGGTTCCTACGCAGAATTTTGGTGCAAAAGTTGAAAATGTTTCCTTACAGACAGTAGACAGTGCATAAGCTGTTACCTGTTGACCGCCAAACACGTCTTACCTACGCTAAAACCATCCTAATAAAGAAGTGGATGGTTTTTCATCGAATATTATTATTGGCGATCAGGGTCAGTTCCATCTTAGCGGTTAAGTGAATAAACAAAATAATCGTTTCTGGTGCACCTAAAAACCGTGTATCATCCACGAAGAGCCATTACTCCTGCTCAAAGTTATTTTTATTTTTTTTTAGAAAGCCGTCTGTGGTTGGCGCATGCTACAGAGCATTGATTAGTGAATATTTTGCTTCCTCAAATGGATGAATAGGGACTGGAGAATTTTGTGGTTTTAACAGGTTGGTGCAATGGTGCTGTGCGCCATTAATTAATTTCTAGTTTTGGTGATTTGCACTTGCCCGCCAGATAACCCGATTTAACTGTTTCAGACTTACTATTGCGGTTTTTTGAAGTTGCGGGTATACGTCAACGAACCATAAAGTCTTGAAGCCCTTTGGTATAATATTCGCTAGGAGTTCAAGAGCCTGTCGCCCGTAGTTCTAGCAAAGGTGATGGAAAATGCTATGAAACGACCCCGTCATCAACTCTGGTGACGGCTACTTGGCCTATATCATTTTCCCAACTTGATGTAATAAGTTCTAATGTACCAAAAGCAGAAGTTTTTCGTTTAAAAAAAATTACAGCAAATGAACATTAGGTGATTACTCTAGGCCGACCTTATATTCAAGCAAGGTCGAAGTATAAAAAATGCCTGGCGAGATACAGCCCTGAAAAAGTCATGGAAAATATAATGAAAAGAGTAATGGCCGTGGGAGACAATTGATTGATATTTAATTCCATACTGAAACGGAAACTGTCTTCTTTACAACCAGTAACAAAATAACAACCTATATCAAACAAAGCGTGGTTTTATTTAAAAATTAAAATTTTAATGAAACTAAAACATATCGACCAATTATTTTAAATAGCCTCCAAAACAAGCTACCTAATCGCTCCAAACATCCGGCATTACACATATTTCTGGCCAGATTTCCGAGTTCAGCCGCTCCAGAAGTCACAAATTAACTCCGATTGTCCTCGCATTTAACAAATTGCAATATGAGAGGACTATGTCCCCCTCAAGCTCGACCATATTGGTCTATCCACGCATGGTTACTACATGGTCACGGCAATAATAATATGTTCTCCGCAATAAAAGTATGTTCGTCGCAACCATAGCATTGTTAACTGAATTTATTTTTGACAATAGTATAATTGCTGCAATATTAATATTGTTGAAATGTAACAATAGTATTATTGCTAAATTTAAAAATGAAAATATGGTTATAGCAACATTATAAATATGGTTGGTGCGACAAAACTATTGTGTTTTGCATTTTTTGTTAACAATAATATGATTATGGCTATCTTACTGTATGATTGTAATTTTTCTTCATTTAAATATGCTTTTAAGAACAAATGCAATTGGTACGGATCAAATGCAATAATAGTACTTTTTTATCGAAATTAAAATTTTTTAAACAAGCTGCTTTGGCTTTATTTAACTGAAATATGTTAAATAAAAACGCTTACGTTTATTTTAACTTATTTTTTCTACTGTGAAATAAATCACTCGAATTATTTTGAATTTAATGTGTTTTTGAATAATTTTCATAATTCAAATCTGTTGTTGACAACTTAATCCAAATCTAATAAATAATATTGGGGATCAAATCTATTGTCGACAGCTTAAACAAATTCTAATAAATTATCATCATAATATAATAGTATAATTGTGTGTGATCATACTATGGTTGTAAGGATCATAACATGGTTTCGCGTGAATCATACTATGGTTGTGAGGATCATACTATGGTTGTATATAAAACACACTATGGTTGTGAGGATCATACTATGGTTGAGTGTGAATCTTACTATGGTTGTGGGGATCACAGTATGGTTATTTGTGAATCATACTATTGTTGTGAGGATTATAGTATGGTTGTATTTGAATCATACTATTGTTGTGAGGATCATAATATTGTTGTACTACAACCATATAACCAACAATAGTATTATCCTCTTCTAATATGGTCACCACAACCATACTTTTTTTCTGCGTGTCGTTTGATATAGTCGCCAAATAAATGACCTCTTGAAGTCCTGCATTTTATAACTAAATTCGACCTAGGTTAAAGAAAGCATAGCCAGTTAAGTGTGAAACTGAGCCCTATCGGTCTTTGTATTCGTATACCGCAACGAAATATATTCCTCAACCTTTAGAAGTCACATATTAAGTCTGACCTTGTGCAATCTCCAGAATTAAAAGGTGGAGTAAGGTAGCATAGATGAACCTGCCTCTTTCTCGTTTTTTTACTAGCTGAACCAGGTTGACAGGATTGGATTATCAGAAAACTGTACTCATGAGGAGTTTCTTCCAAAGGACGTGTTGTATAGGCCCTACACGGGGAGCTAATGTCTGACTGAAGATGTGGACCGTTTTCTTATAACGTCATGATGGACCAGTTGTTGCGGTAACTTGGTATTGAGGGCAAGGGCGTAAAGCCTCTGAGCCGCTTAGGATAAATTGAGTAGGCTTTCCGTAATACACGGGCTTGCTTCAAAAATTAATCCTTGTATGTCAGGTACGTCAAAATTTTAGAGAAGATCAGATGTGTAACTTGCATATTACGTTGACAGTGCAACATAGGGGTCTTAAACACGTATTAAGTAAAGCCAGCAGTCCGGTAACTGATTATAGCTGCCTGATGTGACGTCAAGAACACTAAACAAGCGAGAGCTTTTCTTCTATATGGTTCTCAGGGAATAAAATAATAATTGCGAACAGGTTAATGGAAAGACATTTTTAGTTTAAATTGGAAATTTTTAGAATGACTAATAGTTTTTCTCTATATATGTATTTGCCGTTCGAAGCTAGAATTACACAATTGCTACCGACTATATGATACTCCACATTTGTTCTTATAGGAGATTTTGAGGGATATTTATATGTCCTTATGTTCTTGGCACCCTATTATTAATATTGAAACCAAAAATGTGATAAGAATATTCTTTTATATTGTTTTGCAGAAATGCAAGAATCAATAATTACTTGAGATCACCAAAAGAGTACTGTTGTAAACAAAACCCATTCCAGAATTGTACATCCGTCTGTATCTGTCATTTATTGTGGTTTCGGTCCTAAATTATTTTAATATATTTTTTATTTACAATAAAAGTATTTTTTCAAAGCCAAAGCAAATTAGAGAAAAATTCATGCTAGTCCCCAAATAATGAAATCCCTACTCTTGGCGAGGATTAGCACCTCTGTCGTCTGTTTAAAAAAAGGATACCTTTTCTTTTCAAATCACGTTTCATGATGAAACTTTATCTAAAACTCATTAAAATATTATGGATTATTTTGGGGATTTACAGCTCGCTGCTGAGTAGTTTAACAACTTTAAATAACAACAACAACAGTGGCGGCACAAGAAATAGCGAACTTTTCCAACATTAATTTAATGAAGATGAATCCCGAAATTTGTAACAGATTAAAAAAATCCCCACACATACATACGGCCGCTTCTATGTGTGTGTTAGCAAAAAAAAACAATAAAAAGGACTTGTATGTATGGCATACTTATTTAAACGCATAAAGGGGTTTCCATTAAGTTTGCCGGAAGTTTATTATCAAAAACATGTAAAAACGTCGTTAATTGCGCTCAGGCTAAATCTTATATACCCTCCTATTCTCCTTTGGTGGAACGAGGATAAGTATTTCACCGGCATAAATACATTCTTTGTCCTCAATACCAAGTTACCCCTACAAATGGTACACCATCATGGTTCAAAAAAAAACGGACCACGTGACAGTCGTGCAGACAATATGGGATAAATCGATCCATAATCTTAGACAGAACTCAAAAATTTCTCTATATTTGGATTAAAAAAAAAATTGCTTGATTACCCATGTGACTACTAATAGCCCATTTTATGCATAAGGGACGTTTAATGGGCCACATGAGCTAAAAAGTTCACCACCTATGCCCTTTTTTGAGGTATTTAACGCTTCCCAACTAATTTCAGAATCCTAGGTTGATTCGATTGACCACTATCGTGCATTAAACGGATACACGGATGAACCGACATGGCTAGATCGTCTTAGAATTTCATGATCAATAATATATATACCTTGTAGAGTCTCCGATCAATATTTCCAAATGACAAATATAGTATAGTATGAGCTTACTAGCTAGTAAGTTTGCAATATTGCGACCTGAGCTTATGAGCTTACTAGCTAGTAAGTTTTCAATATTGCGACCTGGCAACATTAAACAGAAATCAGAATAATGTGGCAACATTGATTCTCTTTGTATAGATTAAGAGTCACACAGCAAGACTTTTTATCGGTGAATTAGGCAAAAACAGACAATAACAAGTAAAATAGTTTCAGGCGGTTTATCCAACTTACATATAGCCTAACGCATATATGGAATTTATATTTCCCCGTTTCCGTCCTCCATTGCCTAAGGAGTACCGATTTTATCGAAATCTTGTTAGAGAGGTACTTTAATGGGGCGTGGCATCCATTTTTTCTAATGTGCATATAAAGATGAAATAGGTATATTGCAGGGGGAATCAAGAGAATTCCATGCATTAGGAAATAAGTTATGTGGGTTTCAATCTACGCTCGGATAGTACCGAGTGTGTGAAAGGTGCATAAAGGAGCGTGGCTAAGTCTCCAAATTAAAGGCAGCTAGTCTAGTTTATATGCAATCTTCTAACTGATACTTTTTTAACAAAATCGTATTAAAGCTATAATGCGAATTGTAAAAGTGGGCGAAAATGGGCATTTGCATTCACTCTTTTCGTACACTTGTATAAAGCCGTTAAAAAATTATTACGGCGTTCACAATTTAAGAAAATTTCACGGACTGGGTGACAAGTGATGTGGGTTCACATCGCCACTAAATATAAGTCATTTGGGTGGGTGGTAGCAGAAGGGTAGCGGCTAGGATTCCAATTTTTTGTCACCAAGTTTGTCGTATCACTTCATTCCTAAGTATTGAGTTTTAGTGAGATCGGACAAACATTATAGTAACGATATTACAAGAAAACCTAAAGTGGTACATTTGAGTGGCAGGTACCAGAAGGGGTAGGGAGATATCGCCCATTTTTAATACCATAGGTAGTTTTGAAAACAAAAGTATTACAAGCAAAATGTAAAATCGATTAGAAGTTCCTTTCCTATTATGACAGTAAGCCGAAGTTTTTCACCGGCTGGTATTCCAAAAATGAAGGCGACTTTACGTGTAAGAGAATAATCTCAAATCCATTTAACAACGTTCTTATAATATGCATTAGCAGTACGAAGCAGTCGTTAAAAAGAAGGTCTTGAGTACAAGAATTGAATCGTTAACCAGTTAGAGAGTAGTTACCCCTTGTTCCTTATTGTGATGTTGCGGAACATAAAATAAGTAAGACTGTGGAAAAATAGCATGTTTAATGTCCCACATTGGATCTGATCACCACCTATTTGTGGCATCGTTGCACCTTAATATTCAAGTCCAGCTACTTAGCTAAATCACAATACGTGAGGAAATTTCATTGTTTTTCAACTCATACATAGCCAAAATTAAAGGGAGTCGATTTTGACAGTTGAGTCGTATTTTGATTTTTGATGAGTTTTCACTGTTTCTGAGTACTCATATGTTTGCAAACGTGAGGGCTGCTTTTCGGAGTCCAACCCTTAATATAGGCATTAACGTGTAATGCTTTGTAGAAAATGTTTCACGGTGGACATATTTACGCATGGTAAATCTATCTCACATTGATTTCTCCACTCTTACAGCAATAGAACGGCATGCCACTTTATGGAAGGCACAAGCACAACGTTTTTGTATCTACTAAAGTTTTTTGTTTCTTAAGAAATTAACGGGGATATGAAAAGTATGCATATTGACAGCTTGAGACCTACCGTTGGCACCCGGCTTTAAACAGCTAATGAAATGTTACTGCTAAAAGTCGGGAACTGCTATTGCAAAACTCTTTATATATGCATGGACATACGCGTATGTAAATATGTAAGTATGTGCAAGTGTACATACATATTTTCGTATTGTGTGACTTTTTGAAATGAAGCCAGAGACCTCAGCACATATTTCGCGCTTATCTTCAACAAACAAACACATACAGACGCAAATCGTTACACAGCCACCGTAAACGCGGGACACGTCCACACACACAACATGTTAAGAGACCGAAACGCAAATTCATATATACTTATACATTAGATGGGGTTGTGGCGAAGAAACCGTTCACCGCCCTGTCTGAAAATTATCATATTATCCATAAACTAGTATCAATATTATCAGAAAGTCCAGATAAGAACGATAGGCCCAGTACTTTGGCTATAAAAGCGATGTTTAAAAAGGGTCGTGGTACACCCCACTTTTCCTTTATGTGTTTTGATCCGCGCCAACATCATAGGTTTCACATATCATAGTCATATCTCCATTTGCTCATGAGATATTGTCATAGTTCCATCTCTATTAGTTCATCAAATATCGCCATCTTAAAAATGTATAGCGACTCAGAGCATATACACCTGCTAGGGTCTCCGACCAGTAATTCGAGGTGTTCCTATTGGAATAATAAAGTGAGTATACCTTCTATCCTATGACGGAGGGTATGATGGGCAGCCAAGATACTGGTCTCTTAGCGACCCACATAAACGTGCGTACTTATGCGTTCATGTAAACCATGTCACAGTAGCGGAAATAGCAAGGCCTTCTGAAGCTACAATAAGTGTTATTCGTTGCAAACGTACCGCTAAAGATGGATCCATTTCTGACTTATCATTTGTGTCATTCCGCTTCAAATGACTAAGATTTCGTGTTGTAAAATGATTACTTTAATTAAAAGTCTACAGTGTGGTAGGGCCGACAATAAGCTACCCTTCTTTACATTGGTATTCCAATATGAAAACTATAAGAAAACATTGACCGAGATGGTCCAGTTTCACCGGAGTTAGGTATTCGTTATTCTTAACTTATAATACGAAATTTGAGCATAATGGAATTTAATTTGTAAGTTACAAACGACAGGACCACAAGTCGGGAGGACCTTTTGTGTGGGGATTATTCGAAAGCACTTAGTAGGGATACAAATACTGTTACACACGTTTTATGCTGTAAAATACAAAATACTGAATGTTTTTGGACCAAATATTTTTTAATATATTTATTGATGTATATTGTATCCAAAAAGAATCTACTTATTCGAAATGTCCGCTTTTTGCCTTTACACACGCCTTAAGTCGCACTGGCCAATCGTCAAAAATTGGCCACAGCTCGAACCAAAACAGTCTTAAGAGATCCAATGTTGGGGTATCTTTTGTGACAAACCTTGTCCTCTAAAACCGTCCACAATTTGTAATCCAATGGGTGCAAATCTAGACTGCCTGAGGGCCTATCTTCAGAGGAAATGAACGCTGGCAAATTGTTTCGAAGCCAGGCCTGGGACGTTTTAGCCCTATGGGCCGGCGCAGAAACCTGCTGGAAAGTCGCTGGCTGCTTTTGGAACAGGGAATTGTTAAGAGGCTTCACAACAGCTTCCAAAACGGTTTTTTGGTAAACTTTGGCCGATGTTTTGACTTATCGTAAGAGACACCCCACCAAACCACGACGGAAGCTTGGTGATAACCCTTTTTCACCCTTGGGATCAGTTCAGATGCTTCCTTAGTTGACCGCGCATACGCTCTATCATTTTGCTTGTTAAATTTTTCCTGAACGGTAAAAATTTTTTCATCGGTGAACAAAATTTTTCTGTGCAAGTTATCAGCTTGATTCACCAAAAGAAGTTTGCATTTTTCAATCCTTTTTTTTAAAGCTGCAGTCAATAAATGTCCGGTACGTCGTTTGAAAGCCCTAAGTCCCAAGTCTTTTTTAATGATTCGACTCATGGACTTTTGCGTGATATTCATTACACGGGCCATGATTTTCTGTTTTCGGAGCGGATTTCTGTGAATTCTTGATATAACGGCTTTGATGACATGCGGTGTTCGAACAGAGCGTAGGCCGCCCACGCTCTGTTCGAACCGGTGGCGGTCTTTTACATCTCCAGTCTCCTCAAACAGTTTTAAGCATCGGTAGACGAACATGCGGCTAATCCCTAGTGGCCGGAGCGTTTTGAAAATATCGTTTTTTTCATTTCACACTTGAAAAGCGCTATTACAGCGATACGGTTTTCATTATCTGACCACTCCATGCACGCAGAAAAAAAGTATGGTTGGGGGGACAATATTCTAAGAGGATCATACTATTGTAGGGTATATGGTTGTGACACAACAATATTATGATCCTCACAACAATATTATGAATCACACATAACCATACTATGATCCCCACAACCATACTATGATCTCCACAACCATACTATGATCCTCACAACAATAGTATGATTCACACTCAACCATACTATGATCCCCAAAACCATATTAAGTTCCTCACAACTATAGTATTTTTCTCATACAACAATAGTATGATCCTCACAACCATAGCATGATTCACACGCAACCATACTATTATCCCCACAACCATAGTATGATTCACTCAACCATACTATGATCCTCAAAATTATTCATTAGGATTGGGTAATGTTGTTATTCAAAAATAGAGATTTTTATCAAGCAAGTTATTTTAAATTTCATTACAATTAGTTCATAGCCAAATTTGAGGCCATGTTTTTATTGAACATTTCATTCAAGAAACAAAAATGTATATAAGTATTCCAACGGCAGTTGAAAATACATCCGTAGACCTATGTAACGAATGATCAATGGTTATATATAGTTATGTGCAGTCAGATTTTAAATAAACGAGAACCAGTCGGCTGTAGAGTATTTCACCGAACAAAGTAAACACAATAAAAATCCCTCGAACTACCTACCAATTGTTGTTGTTGTTTTTAATGAACAACAACCATTCACTGTATCGTGAGTATGTGTTTTTTTGTATATCAAAAAACATACATGAATGCTTTATAAAACCTGTTTTGTTATGTTTATAGTCGCAACCATAATGTATGATTGCCGTTATCATATTATTGGTAACATAAATTTTTAACAACAATACTTTTGTTGCACCAACCATGTTTATATGGTTGCTACAACCATATTTTCATTTCTAAATTTGGCAATAATACTATTGTTACATTTCAACAATAGTACTATTGTCGCAATCATACTGTTGTTAAAATGAAATTCATAAAACAATACTATTGTTGCGACGAACATGCTTTTATTGTAGAGAACATACTATTGTTGCGGCGATCATAGTGTAACCATATCTTTTCTCTGCGTGCGATGAAAGTTGAAACAATTTTAAAATCCCGTTACAGACTAACGCTATTGAGTATCAAAGATCGATTTTTTCCAGAGTATGGTATTGGTTCCTCATAACTTATCATACGAAATGTGAGCACGATAAAAAATAGTTTATGGCTTTCCAAATCCAAAAGTACCTTTGTGTTCGAAAACATCGACCTTAGACTTAGACCGTGATGAATTAATTTTCTAAGTCTACGTTTTTGAACCAAACCTGAACAATGTGGAATGTTTCGTCGAAATCGGTTGACTGTTGGCACCTGTACGGACGGACGGATGGACATTAGGGTGGAGTGAAAACATGCTTTTTTTATAATTTGAAAAAGTTAACCTCGGAAAGAGATGTAGTCTGGGGTCCTAAAGAGGGGAAAAATAAAGAAAAAAATTTAAAAAAAATTTTAGGGGTCGCGCCACTCCCTAGAAATTCGGAAATTATCGCTATTTTGGCGTTGATTTTAGAAAAATCCTAAAAATTAACGACTTAACTTATTCGAAATTTAAAACTTTGAGCTTGTTCAGTGCCCAAACAAAAGTATTTGAGGCAAATATGAGGATAACGACTAATATTTGTAGCTTTGGTGGCGATTTCATTGTTCAGTCAATTTTCTGAAGAAGGGACGATTTGACTATTTTACTTTTTGAAATTTTTGAACAATGAGAAAATTTTTTTTAAATTTTTTCATGCCCTTATTTCATTGTTTACGCTATTGCAAACATTTATTGACATAAAACTTTTTAGGATTTTTCTAAAATCAACGCCAAAATAGCGATAATTTGCAAATTTCGAGGGAGTGGCGCGACCCCTAAAATTTTTTTTAAATTTTTTTCTTTATTTTTCCCCTCTTTAGGACCCCAGACTACATCTCTTTCCGAGGTTAACTTTTTTTTTTTGAATTTCACTCCACCCTAATGGACATTGCTAAGTGATATCAGATATTGGTAATTATTAAGGGGCCCATAACATTTCAATAGTTATAATGCCCGGTACTACAGTGTGCCCATACGTCAAAATTTACGATTGGTCACCTAATTTGAATAGTATGGCTGTTTCTCTACCGTTTCATGTTTTTGATCCTCAATTTCAGTTCGATCATAAAAACGAATGCATACTTAGGTTATCGTGCTTTCAACAAACATACTTGCGGACGGTCAGACAGACGTAGAAATATCTTTTTAGAATCAGTATCTTTTTAGTCAGAAAATCCGCTTATTTTGACCTCAGTACTATAAAATGCTCATTTCCAATTCTCATTATTTTTATTAATAACAACATGTAAGCGGGCCTTCCGCTTCTGACTCTGGTAATAATACTATGTATATGTATAGGTAAATGCATACATACATGCATATGATCAAACCAACCGAACCAGTTAAAATGTAAAAGCAACACCAACAATGGTGAATTTGCTAAATAAACCGCAAATACAAATAAAGCTTTACCACCGCTACCAACCAGCCAACCAACCAGTAACAGCAACAACAACAACAATAAGTCACCGAAGGACTAACACGGAAATATACACACACGAGCACACATAAATTCTTATGGACGTGGTTGCACACATAAGCAAACGCAGACCGACAAACAAACGCCAACACTTAAAATTACTCACTCTTCCAATCACACACACACACCGTCACATGTACTCGCATGTACATGTGAATCTGACATTCGTACGCAAATCACATCTTGTGCATATTAAACAGTTAACTAACGGCTGTTGGCCGTTTGTCGTTTTTGGGGTCGCTATACTCGGTCGGTGGGTAACGAGACGAGACTTAATACATTTATGGTTTAACGAGTGGTTTGTTTGAATGCCGATAACTTTTGTGGTAAAAACTATTCTGAAATGAACGTGTGTTAAAGTTTCCGCAAGCACATACTCATAACGAGAGTCGCGTCCACACACACACACACACGCATCATATGCCAGCAAGTGAAACGGAGAGTAACAGCTACAAACAAAAGCCACCGATAAAGTTCTCCTCAACATTTGTTGTGTACATCAACCATCCGAATCGAGTTGCTCTAAGTGGCGTCCATTTAACGACATTCATCGGTGCATCTATGTGCGTGTGTGTGCCTGTAAGTGAACTGAAGATTTTTGAAATATGGCCTGATGTGACACATGCATGTCTCTGTTTTCTCTCATGCTCGCATCATAATCTCATATCAAAACAACTTTTTTTTCAGCTCCTCGCCAATATTTTTGATTAATTGGACGCCCCATCGATTTACAAGATTCTAAAGTTGTACGTATGTGCGTAGTATCGAGTGGAAGGGTAAACTCGAGTATGTTGGCTATCACGGCAAAGTTTATTGTTCCTCAAATGGATACGATATGGACGTCTACATATGTATGAATGGATGTATGTTAGTCCATATGTACGTCGGACATGTTGTTGTTTGATAGTTGAATTATGGACGTTGACTGACCAGAGTTGTTCGAACTCGTTGCTGTGTTATTCTGTTAACACCCACAAACAAGCTCCGATCACTAGATTTGAGATATTACACTTTGTCCATCGACATAACTTTCAACATCTCATAAACGGGCAAATGGGGTATGAGGAGATTTTGCAGCATACAGCGAAGGTTATTTAAGAAATTTTCTTAAAAAAGATTGGCGGAAATAACTCATATGGTTTGATTGTTGTTTAACAAGCGATGGCAGTTACAGTTATATAATCGCGCGATTTTTTGAGCTTGTCGAGATGGAAACGTTGAAAGTAAAATTCGACGTCTATGTTGCGCATTAAACAATTTTCCTTCGTAAGTGTTTCTATGGCTCTAAACACAGAAACTGTAATTCAAGTCTTTGGTACAGAGTTTGAATACATTTGGCCTTTATTTATTAAAAAATAAATTGCTTATGAGTTTTGTATAGAGAACAGGACATTACAATGCGTGACATTTGCCATAATTGCTTCTGGACAATTGTTCATCATATTAACAAGTAAAAGAAATATTAGTTGTCTCCCATGTGTTACAACTACTTGAGGAGCGGAAATAATCGAAAAAATTGGTCTTAAGGCTTGACCCTGTTTTTCTCTAAGAAGTTAAAAGCAATTCTTAGTTTGGTAAGAATAAGTTTGGTAAGTTTGGTATCGTCAGTGAAGGTGTACATTGCA
Organism: Hydrotaea diabolus; assembly: GCA_963513945.1. NCBI lineage: Eukaryota > Metazoa > Arthropoda > Insecta > Diptera > Muscidae > Hydrotaea > Hydrotaea diabolus. The sequence goes on from OY740716.1 coordinate 9,190,160, forward strand.
CATAAACTAGTAAAAAAAAACGCTAAAGTCAAGCGTGGCGGACTATATTCCACCTTGATGTAGGGATGATCCGGATGAACATATGTGTGGGAGCTATATCCTGATCTCAAACAATGTTCTTTAATTTCAAAAGCGTCTGTTCGTTGTCTATCTAACCTCTGCCAAATTTCATCAAGATTGGATGTGGCTAATAAAGCTAAAAACATAAAACCGGATGAACACATGTGTGGGAGCTTTATCTAAATCTTAACCGATTTCCTTCAGTTTGCATAGCATCCGTGCATGGTCCAAAAAACTGACTTGGACAAATTTCATCAAGATTGGATGCAATATGTTGCTCCTAGAATTAAAGCACAAAATCGCATAATAATATGTGTGTGGGAGCTATATCTAAATCCGAACCGATTTTCTTCAATTTGAATAACGTCCTTCCTTGGTCAAAAAACTTTCTTGTAATAATTTTCATTAATATTGGCTGTAAGACGTGGTTTCTACAGCTAAAGACATAAAATCGGATGTGGTTTGATTACAAGCTTTATATGTACGGACGGACGGTACAAAAGACAGATATCGTTAATTGGAATCATTAGGGTATTGTACGTCGATCGGTATAAATAAAGGTATAGCTTATTTTTTTAGTTGCAAACTTATGCCATGAAACCCAGTTCCACAGAGTGGTGCAGGATATGAAAACATTAGCATATTGTGGCAAAATGTTCATCAAATTCTGTTATTATTTTAAGATTTCCTTAAAATTCGATCTCAAGCGCATGTACCCAAGGAACTCAAGAAGAAATGAAGTTTGATAAAATCGGCAAAAAGACAAAGTATTAATTAATATGCCCAAGGAATTACTCTAATTTAAGCAAAATTTACTACGAAGCCACAAATTTAACGATTTCATGGATCCTATCGGCTCTGTGAAATAAAGCCCCAAGAAATAAGGCCCCAAACTAAAAATGAAATAAAGCCCCAAAAACTTGTACAGAAAGCCACAACATAGCTATTTGGGGTTTTGTTTCATCTTATAAGGGCTTTATTTAATTTTATTTTATTTTAGTAATTAGGGCATTATTTCATAATAAAATAAAGTCCTAAATTCTAAAATGAAATGAAGCCATAAATATTATTTTTGGGGTGTTATTTCGTTATATTAAAAAGCGAGATTTTGCAAAGCACAAGCTGAATAACAGTTATGCATCGCTTACACAAGCTAAATAACAGTTATGTATCGCTAACACTCCAAAATTCGCGCGAATTTTGAATCTCTCCCCCTCTTACACTTCGACAAATTTAAGTGCAAATTTTTCCACACTATCAATTTACGTTTACCTAAAACACGCGTCTTTCTGTAAGTGTAAATTGGTGGTGCTGGAAAAAAGCTTTAATTTTGTCGAAGTGTAAAAGGTGTAGAAATTAAAAATTCGCGCGAATTTACACTTTCTTGAAATTGAAATTCCAACTTTATTCAGTTTAATGAAAGTGTAAATTGATTGTTTAAACAAATTATTTTTGTAGGTTTCATTATTGCCAAGCTATAAGACGAAATATGTGTAGCCGAAAATTATTGCTTCACTATATCAAAGCTTCGAAGGCAGCATCTGTGGCTTATCATAAAATAATGACACTTCCGTTGTTGCCGTCAGGTTCAATTAGGTTTGCTTTTGCTGAAGTTAAATCGAAAATGCAATTTAAAATTGCAAGCAGATGCAATTTCCAAGGGAGTAGAGCACTATAAATGTCCATATTGCCGACAAATTGTCGAAGATACAATGCAGGTGTTTGTTTAATTTTTGATAACTTTTTCAATTAAGAAACTATAAAACAATATTTCTTTTCAAAAAATGGGGCCTTAGTTCATTATAAAAAAAAAAATAAATTGGATGTTGTTTCATTTTAGGTTTGGGATCTCTTTTCATCTTTTTAGGGGTTTATTTCATTGTAGGAATTGGGGCTTAGTTTCAGAACGAAATAAGGCCCCATTTTTGGGGCTATGTTTAATTATCAGTTTGGGGCCCTATTTCTTGGGGCTTTGTTTCATATATCCGATCCTATCGTTGTTTTGGGTAAAACAAGTTCCCAGTAGCAATAATGGACTTAAATAAAAAGAAAATTTTGGATTTGGATATGGATTTATTTTTATGACTTTGAGGTTTGTGGTTTGACTCAAATTAAAGGAAATTCCCTTAAAAATCTAAATTATGGATCATTCTTACGATTTGTCTAAAGCAGTGAGTGACTCATACCCAAAATCAGGTAATTTTTGGGTCAAACAAGCGATTTATATTAAAATCGGACATAAGCAAATTTTTTGGGTTTTTTTGTTTTATTAGTTTAAATTCCTCCGCACACGCAGAAAAAAATTATGGTTGGGATAACAATATTCGAAGAGCATCATACTATTGTTTGGTATATGGTTATGGCGCAACAATATTATGCTCATCACAATAATAGTATAGAGATTTATATTACGTAAATTATTTAAAAATGCATTAACTCTTATTTCCAGGGGTAATTTATTTAACAGTAGAAAAAAATTATTTATTTAAAATATTTCAGTTATACTAATTCAAAGTAGTTTGTTTTGAAAAAAAATAATTTTCATATAAAAAGTACTATTATTGCGTAAGATTCGTAACAATCCCATTGTTAAATTCAGAAAAATTAATCAAACGGACAAAAATAAATTTTGTCGGTATGATTGCAGTAATCAGTAAACAAAAGTTTTGTCGCACCAACCATATTTATATTGTTGCTACAACCATAATTTCATTTTAAAATTTGGCAACAATACTATGCCGCAATCATACTATTGTCAAAATGAAATTCAAAAAACAATAGTATGGTTGCGACGACCATACTTTTATTGCAGAGAACATACTATTGTTGCCGTGACCATATAGTAACCATATCTTTTCTCTGCGTGCAAGCTTCTAATAAGATCAGTTTTGTTGTGGTTTACCAAATAGGTAAGGAAAAGCAAGTCAGCAGATCATTATATGTCAGTATATTTAGAACGATGGTGCCTAAAAATGGCATTTTGGTATAAACAAACATAACGTCCGATAGTAAATGTTATCGCTCAAATTGAAGTAATCAAATATAATTTCTAATGTACACGTGGATTAATTTGAAAGATTGAATTGAGGTTGATGCTTGGACGATTAGAATTAATTAGGAAAATTTTTATTTCTCCCACGTCGGTACGAATCGATGGTAGAGGGCATACCGGATTCGACCTAACGGAACTTAACGATGTTTTTACTTAGTACATACCTAAACTACGACATAGCAAATCATCGCACGAATGTGTTGGCGAAATAACTCCATAAGACCTGCGACATAACTTAAAGACCCTGTAAATATCGCTCCTCGCGCTTGAATAACTAAAACTTCAGAATATTTTGGGAAATTTTCAAACTCTAAGTTATCAAGGCTCCCAGTGTTAGAAGTGATCCTTTTTGAACTTTTTCCAAGAACTCGATGTCAGATTTTTTCGAATGTCTAGACATTCATCGACTGTCTATGACATTGAATACTTTTAACATCATCATCAGGTTGTGTAAATAGCATAAAACATGCAAGTGTGCTGGTATGAGTAAGTGTCTGCTAATGTCTGACCAATTGCTTGCAACCGACACATCACGTCGCAACACAATCGCAGAAACATGTACTCGTACTCTCAACGATAACACAACCATTTAGGCGATTTTCAAAAATCCCTGCAGATTTGAAAGTAGCCGGTGACTTCAAATAGTGAGTAGTTAGGCTAGTGAAAAGCCAGACTAGTTACTTCTAGTGCTACAGGTAATGCAAGAGTTCGAAATTTGACTCCTAAGCGATACGCAATAGAACCAATGAAATCACGGAACAATCTGCAGCATAATGTTATGCATAAAATAGCTAATCTGATAATGTTTTTTTTTTACTTTGAGAGAGCAAGCTCTTATTCACATTCTAAGAATTCTCTTAGACAAAAACAAAACAATTAGAGAGCAGACATTTCAGTACAGTGGTGCAATGACACAAGTGATGCAATTATGAATATGCTGTGGTAGTCATAGACTACAAAAACGTTCCCGGGGTGCAAAACAAAAGCCCGTTATCTTAAATCAAAAAAGGAATTTTGTTTGCTTTCTTTAAAGTCATAGGGCCATTGAAGTCATACCTCCAGATTTATTGGAAAAACTAGTCATCGAATGAATCATGTAACTCGTAGTCGCGGCGGACATATGTCAGAAAACATATATTAAAATAAATGCTATATAACATCTACCAGATTGTTATAGAACAATTTCATTCCAACAATATTTCTGTCCTGTATTATCATTTTAAGTTCTCAAGCTCTATAAAAACATCCTTTATAAATAACTAGAACATTATGACTAGAGAAATAACTGGGGGGGTTCATAAAACAGTACTAATCATGCAACTAGTACAGGGGTATTAGTGATTGGTATAGTGATGGTGACACCAGTGAAATCGTAAATTCACTTGCGACCTGTCTGGTACATGGTCATGCATAGGGTACCAACTGGTTACCGTCAAAGGCGATGTGATGTTAAATTCCTTTGTCAAAATCGTTGCCGGTAGTTAGGCAGGTAATGAGTGGTAGTTTGTCGGTAATTATTGCATTCGCTACATATTCGTTAGCTTCGTCACCTGCAGGGATGTCACACGAACACGAACACACAAATACTTATGCACACATGTGGCACAACTACGCTTCTTTGCATGAAACGGATGCAAATTAACAGGAAATGAATATTAAAGTGTAATTTCCGTTTTATTTATGTGAAATGGAAAACATTCAACGAGAAAAATTGAAATAGACCTAAATGACTTTATGACACATGGGGTGTAAAACAAGCATAATTGGACGTATACGACGTGTGTAGTTGTCACGAATGACTGGCAGAAACTATGATTTACTGCTTGCCCTTAACGAATGTCCAGAAAATGGTAGCTAAGAACTTGTTACATGTCACTTCTTGTTTAGTAAGTGTCTCAATAAAACAGTATTTAATGTATTATTTACTCTTGTACTTGTTCTTCTCGGTTCTAAATATTTTGTGGACAGGGAAATTATGTGAAAGCAATTCAACCACGAGTTTAACTTATCGGACAATATAAAACAGTCGGCACGTATGAATGTCTGCCTATATGAAAGTGAGTTCTTATCTTCCTTTTCCTTACGTAAAAAACCTTCAATAAAGGTATTCCCTAGATCCTACAATGCTGCCATCCTAAGACAAATCGCCGCGAGCGCCAAAATTCAAAAAAAAAATAAAATTTTGTAAGACTTTTTTCCAAATTGTCTTTCATTTTTATACTTTTCACCATGGGATGTGAGGATATATATTCCATTTCATTCCGTTTGTGGCACCTCTTAAATAATCTGCAACCGTATTAAGTATGAACATTATTGATAATCTTAAATTCTAAGACAATCCCGCCATGTCTGACTGTCCGCCTGTTGAAAACACAATTTAGTTGAAACGAAATAAGGTAGGGTAGCAAAATTGGTAGCTGAATTGGACAATAAGCTTGTTCTATGGGCCCAAAGACCGCCCCCTATTGTTCGGCTCAGATTTAGATATATCTCCCACACATTCTTTAATGTTTTTAACCCTGAAATCCTAAACTTTTGTCACGAAGACAAAAATAAATTTATTTTCGCAATTTATCTTAATTTGTGTGACGAAAATTCGGCCTATTTGAACAATGACATATACGATAGGTTCCAAAAAACTATGAACTTTCTCACAAACTCAAATATGAAATTGATAAATGGAATAAATGAAAATATGAAATATCGTTAAATTAAAAGCCCGGCAAAGGGGGCTTTTCTTAACATCCAGAAGTGCGGCGTATATTATAGTCGGCCTCGCTCGCTTTTTTTTAACAAGTACACGCAGAAAAAAAGTATGGTTGTGGTGACAATATTCGAAGAGGATAATACTATTGTTGGGTATATGGTTGTGGTACAACAATATTTTGATCCTCACAACAATAGTATGATTCAGACTCAACCATACTATGATCTACATAACCAAAGTATGATCCTCACAACCATAGTATGTTTTATATACAACCATAGTATGATTCTCACAACCATAGTATCATTCACACGCAACCATGTTATGATCCCTGCAACCATTGTATGATCACACACAATTATACTATGATCCCCAATATAATTTATGAGAATTGGTTTAAGTTGTCAACAATAGATTTGAATTGTGAAAATTATTCAAAAATACATTAAATTCAAAATAATACGATTGATTTATTTTACAGTAGAAAAAATAAGTTAAAATTAACGTAAACGTTTTTGTTAAAAATATTTCAGTTAAATAAAGCCAAAGCAGCTTGTTTAAAAAAATTTAATTTCGATAAAAAGTACTATTATTGCATTAGATACGTACCAGTAACATTTGTTTTTAAAAGCATATTTAAATGAAGAAAAATTACAATCAAACAGTATGATTGCCGTAATCATACTACTGTTAACATAAAACGCAAAACACAATACTTTTGTCGCACCAACCATATGTATATTGTTGCTATAACCATATTTTCATTTTTAAATTTGGCAATAATACTATTGTTGCATTTCAAAAATATTAATATTGCAGCAATTATACTATTGTCAAAAATAAATTCAGTTAACAATGCTATGTTATTATTATTGCCGTGACCATGTAGTAACCATGTTTTTTCTCTGCGTGTATTTATTTTACTTTTAGTGACTTATTTTTTTATTTTATTTCTATTATTTATAAATTTACTGTTAAAATTATGTTTTTTGTTGTTCTTTGTTTCTGAATAAGGTTTTATTGATATAAAACAATTTTTTTTTAATTGTATTGTGCAAGGAAATATTAAAATAAATCCATTTTCTCTACATTAACATCAAAATTTTCACGGAAATTTTTAAATTAAAAAGTGATTTTTTTTTTAACTTGTGTGCTATTTCATAATGCATAGATCTACTGGAACAAAGTTTACAAATCGTGGTGAATGGGCCCAAAACGAAATGGTCATTGATCCTGATTTTTACAAGTAAATTTTGTTTAGCGATAAAGCTCACTTTTGGTTGAACCAAAATTGTCGCATTTGGAGTATTGAAAATCCACAAACCATTGTTGAAAAGACGTTACATCCTTAAAAAGTCACTGTTTGGTGTGCTATATGGGCAGAGGGAATCATTGGTCCATTTTTCTTCAAAAATTAAGCCGGCCATAATGTTACAGTCAGTGGGACATGCTATAGAGCCATGATTAATGACTTTATCATGCCTGAATTGGAGGATGTTGATGTGGACGACCTTTGATTTTAACAAGGCGGCGCTATATGCCATACAACCAACGAAACAATCAATTTAGTATTGAAGAAAGCTTTTGGTCGTGGCTCGCGTCGTGGGCCTCCAAGATCGTGCGATTAAACACCGCTGGACTATTTTTTGTGGGGGAGAACAAATCTTTTTCACGGCCAGGTGTTCATGCAATATCGAATGTATGCTGGTGGAAGAAATGTTCAAGGATGCCTCTATCTCATTCCATTTTTTTGCCAAATTGATTTTTTCAAGTCACTGTAAGTCACTGTAACGCTGGACTATTTTTTGTAGGGTTATTATAAGTCGCTTGTCTACGCAGATAATCCCGACGCGTTTGAAGCCTTGGAAGGGAATATTCGGTGCATTATTGCTGATATACGACCCCAAATGCTGCCAAAAGTGGTCGAAAATCGGGCCTCTCCGCTGGAATTTATTCCCGCCACGGCGGCCACTTGCCGAAACTATTTTTAAAACATAATAGCAAACCCTTACCTTTATAATAAAGCTAACGTCCTGGCCATTACATTAATTATATGCGTTTTTTCGTCTTGAAAACCACACGTCTACACGCAGAGAAAATATATGGTTACACTATGGTCACCGCAACAATAATATGTTCTCTAAAACAAAACCATGTTCGTCGCAACCATAGTATTTTTTTTTTTGAATTTCATTTTGACAATAGTATGATTGCGACAATATTGGTATTGTTGACATGTAACAATAGTATTATTGACAAATTTAGAAATGAAAATATGGTTGTGGCAACCATATTAACATGGTTGGTGCAACAAAAGTATTGTTGTTTAAAATTTACTTTAACAAAAATATGATTACGGCAATCATACAGTATGGTTGTGACTATGAACATAACAAAACAGGTTTTGTAGAGCATACATGTATGTGTGTGCGTATGTTTTTTTGATTTACAAAAAAAAAACACATACACACGATGCAGTGAATGGTTGCTGTCCATTGAAAGAAACAACAACAATCGGAAGGTAGTTCGAGGGATTTTTATTGTGTTTACTTTGTTCGGTGAAATACTCTAATAACGACTGGTTCTCGTTTATTTAAAATCTGCCTGCACTTAAGTATACAGCCATTGATCATGGTTTAATCACATTCGTTACTTGGTGTCTACTTGGTGTGAAGTAGCATTCACCCCTGCTGGCAACTAAAAGTATTTTTGACCGTTGGAATATATATTTTTATTTCTTGAATGAAATGTTTAATAAAAACATGGCTTCAATTCTGGCTATGAAATAATAGTAATGCAATTTAATTTAATAAAAACAATTTAATAAAAACCTCTATTTTTGAATAACAACAATAACCAATCCTAATAAATAATTTTGGGGATCATAGTTGAGTGTGAATCATACTATGGTTGTGGGGATCATAGTATGGTTATGTGTGAATCATACTAATGTTGTGAGGATCATAATATTGTTGTTTCACAACCATATACCCAACAATAGTATGATCCTCTTCGAATATTGTCACCCCAACCATACTTTTTTTCTGCGTGTAATAAAAAACACCTGATATTTAATATTAGGCGCGAAAGATAACAAACGTAAAAGCTAAATATTTCAAGTAAAATGGAGATGAGATTTTCTTACTTGTTGTGATTTTAAAGGCGATTCAATTAAAACCCTGCCTAAACCGTAAAATTCATACTCATTGACTCAGTGAATTATAGCGAATTGCAAAAATGGTTGCAATGAAACATTTGTATGAGAGGTACAAAGGTGGTGTGACCATTTGTAGTGGTCATCCTGTAGGTTTAATTGTCAAAATACTTTCTTAGATTAGCGGAACCACGTATTGTTGCAATTTCGATGAACGCTTTTTAATCTTTGTCAGGATTTTTATGTCTTCTTCGACTTGGTTCTATTAACGAAGCTTCGGTTTTTTTTGTATGCGTATTCCATTCTAAACTCATCGATGCACGGGTTTATAGATTTTACAGTGGACCCAGCCTTTGCAAATAGAACAAGAGTGTTTTATAGCGTTGTTTTTATTCATAGAGATATGGCTTGGTTTTTTAGCTAACCGAGAAAAGCGGGGGAGCTATGTGGTTAATTCGGAAATGTGCCCCTTGCAATAATGTTCGATATCTATTAGAGTGTTTTTGAAAATATTTCGGCTCTAACTGCCCCAGTTTTAAAACTTTGTTGAAACATCCTTTTGATAAAACATCCATTTTGACTTTATACTTTTGGTCAAAAGAGGAACTAATATAGTAGAACAGTACCAGTACGTGGAACCTACATTAAAATCATCTCAAGATTTAAGGAGTTTTGTGCAATTTATGTCGTATTTTGTCAAATAAATTCTATCTTAAAGAGTGAATTACTCCACAAGCAAATTAGACAAAGTTTGTTGTTGTTTTCACTTTATTTTTTAATGAAGTTATCATTTTTAAATATCTGATGAATATCTTGGTACTACCTCTGTTCAATCATATTTGGTCATTTATTTGACCAACGAAATAAATCGAAAATATGAATGAATATTCCATTTTTGATGGTCTTTTTTCACAAGTTCAGCTCACGAATGTAGCTAACCAAAATATTTCCAATACATTTTATTTCTCTGCAACTTTTTTTGCTTCACAGACTTCGAGGCACTGGATATCGAGAGAAAATATATAGCTACTTTCTCGTCACAATGATATTTTCTCTGCAATAAAAGTGTATTTGTCCCAACTATCTTATTGTTTACTGAATTTAATTTTTACAATTGTATGATTTCGACAGCGTTTGTTAAAATTTAACAATAGTATTATTCCCAAATGTGGAAACTAAAAAAATGGTCGTTGTAGAAATATAAATATGGTTGGCGTAACAGAAGTATAGTTATTTGGGTTTTAATTATACAATAATATGATTAGGGCAATCATACAATAAGGTTGTATTTTTTTTTAAATTTTTATGTGAATAATAATATGGTTGTAGGGATCATAGTATGGTTGTGTGTGAATAATTCTATTGTTGTGAGGACCATAATATTGTTATGGGGATCATAGTATGGTTGTGTGTGAACCATACTATTATTGTGATGGTCATAATATTGTTGTGCCACAACCATATAACCAACAATAGCATGCTGCTCTTCGAATATTGTTACCCCAACCATACTATTTTTCTGCGTGTACAATGTTATTGCTGCGAGTTTTACTGTCATGGCAGAATTATGATAAGTACGCAATATAAGTATGTTTATGACATCCGTTGAATAACAATTTAATATTTTCAATCGGACTTATGCTGGAATTCTTATTATTGTCTTTTTTCTGCAAGAAATCAGTTGGTTTGTCATTGGTAATTGAAAAATTTACAATGCGTGAAACTTCAGTGTATGTGTCAATCGGTTCAAATATTTTAATTTTATGGTTTTTTTTATATTATTTACTTAATAGAAGTCTCTATGGATGAGAAGCAACATAAACTAATGGTTATAAATTATTTGATGGGATCATGGTATGGTTGAGTGGGATCATTCTATGGCAGTGGGGATCATAATATGGTTATGTGTGTGCTTGTGAGTATCGTAATAAGATTGTGGGGATCATAGTATGGTTAAATGTGAAGCATAATATGGTTGTGAGACATACTATGTTGACCATACTATGGCTGATGTGATCATGATATGGTTGCGTTTGGAAATCATGCCATAGGGTCAAAACGAGCGATCAATGGTAAAAATGAACAGACGGGTGCTTAAAATACAGCAAAGTTTTCAACGAATGCAATATTGTTCTAAAATATGGGTACTAAAATTTTATTAAAAAATTAAAAGCATAATTGCTTTACAGTTAAAGCAAAAGTGTATAATATCTTGGTTTCAATTCAATCTTAATGTTGAGCCTGCTTACTTTTTTTAAAAAATAACAGCTCAGCATGATGCAACTACACCCTTGGGCCAAGGAAGAACATATGGTTCATATGGGTCGATGTTCTAAATATGGCCTCTATACAGAATTTTCTACTAAATAAAGGACCTCCCTCTAAAAGCCACATATTTAATCTTATATTGATCAAATTGTACATAAAACTCTAATAAAACACTAGGGCAGCCCATTTGCCAAACCTGGTTAAACTAGACTATTTCACTTCATGTTTTGATATAGCCTCTCAAAACATTCCTTCCGATTACCGAAACTGTTGCTCTTAAATCCTTTTATAAGATCCGCTTTGTAAGGAATTCAGCAAGTCACTTATACATCAGATCATTATATGCAGGGCATTATATGTGTCGGTGCGGAGTCAACGACTTTTTCACCGGGTTTTCAAAAAAAAAAATTTCCATTAAACAGGTTTTTTGGACACTCTTATTTTTATTAATTTATTTCACTGACGGATGTACGGGGTAGATAAGTTTTTTGACAATATAGACTTTCTTTCGTTTTATTTTCTTTGTCGTGTCATCCTTCAATATTAATCAAGATGTTACATACGGAATTAAAAACTTGGTATGCACTACATCCTTTCGTTGGTGAGCATAAAAACTGTATAGCATTTAATTAATGACACTCATACGCCACATATGACGGCAACAAAATTGAAATGTACGGCGATACGTTGCGGTACCAAACGGCATACGAAACGTTACGTTACGACGATACGTTGCTAAACATGGCAGTTGTGTGGCGTGTTTACATGCTGAGCACTTTTTTCCCGTCCGATGTCAAGTTCTTCTTGTGCTTCCTTTTGTCCCCAATTAAAAAAAGGATAAATATGTACTCTACACACACACACATTCATTCTCCTGCATTTATATCACAAAAATATTGTTACGAAATGTAAACTATGAAACTTATTTAGTTTGACTTTTTTTCGTGTACGAACAACGGTAAAAAAAAAAGAACACAACTCGAAACAAATAAAAGAGACGAGAGCAAAATATTTGTTTAAGAAAAACATAAAAATATTTGCTTCGGCACTATGTAGTATTAGCTGGTCGCCCGTGTGTTGTATGTGTGTCAAAGGAGTACATTTTTACTTCTTTTTTGACAAACAAAATGTGTATATACATGTAACATACATAGATAAAAATATCTATATGTTTGTTGTTGTTATAGCTGTTGCAAGACCATATCAAACGTTAAACAAGTAAAAAAGTTTAAGTTTGGCTGTGCCGAACTTTGAATACCCTCCACCAGATTCACTAACAAAAAACTATTTTTTTTAATTTTTGTAATTTATTTATTGTAATTTATTTAAAGCAATATAACTAATATATAAATCTTTATGTGGAAAGTTTCATATCGATAGGTCAAGTTTGTGGTGAGTTACTGTCATATTATTTCTCAAGGCCCATAAGACTGTTTGTGTGGAGGTACCAGAAGGGACTACCTAATCTCAACCAAATTTGGTGCGGAAGTATGTTCTATATAGAAATCTTTATTTGCAAAATTTCATTTCGATAGGTCAAGCTTGTGGTGAGTTATCGTCATATTATTTAGCCCATGAGACCGTTTGTGTGGGAGGTACCAGTAGGACTTTTCCGATCTCAACTGAATTCAGCGTAGAAGTGTGTTGTATATAGAAATTTTGATCATTCGGATAGGTCAAGTTTGTGGTGAGTTATAGTCATATTATTTCTCAAGGCCCATAAGGCCGTTTGTATGGGAGGTACAATAAATGGTGGCCCATTCTCAACCATTTTTACAGAGATGATTGCGCCTATATAGAGATTATTATTTGCAAAATTTCAGTGATTTTGCTCAAGAAACTTGACGGATATTTCCAAATAAAAAACTAATTTTTATGAGGTAGTGTTGGTTGGGGGTCTCCAACACCAACTTCCCGTAGAGCTATATAGCCCATTTTCAATACCAACCATGCTAGGTTAACTACACATGTTTGTGCCAAATTTCTGCTCCCTAGCTGTTTTCATGCAGGCTCTATCTTGTTTTCAACAGACGGACATACGGACAGACAGACAGACGGACAGACGGACAACATGTCTACATCGTCTTAGAATTTTATGAGGATCAAGAATATATATACTTTGTTGGGTCTCCGATGATTATTTCAAGGTGTTACAGACAGAATGACAAAGCTAATATACCCTTCATTGTATGGTGGAGGGTACAAAAAATGTATAGATATACAAGTATGTATGTACATTTTACAAACCGGAAACGGAAGCAATAGTAGTGCAATCACTCTGCTGCACTGACACAGCCATACAAGCACACATTATTAAGATGGATGTTAGCATACACAGATTGCCTTTTAAGGGGATTGGACAAAGTAGCTGTCTAAACTTGAGTAGCCTACTGCTCTGACGTTTCAAGTGCCAAAGGTGTTATTCAACGCGTTGAAATTGTTAAATTTTATTGCTAAAATTCGTTAAAAACTATAAAGCTGTTTCTGTAGAACTGGTATTCATTCGGTCAAGCTGGAGACCACAACATATCGATTTATAATCGTTTACATGCAGTTGACCTTTGGTGATCTCAATATGGCAAAGATCGCTATATGCGGATAATACATTTTGTGGAAAAAGTACACTGAATTAATCAAAAAAGACAAAATTATTATTATTTATACAAATGCCTTGTATTGTCTTAAACGTAGGCCCCTTTCGAAATAAAAAAATGTTGTCGACAAATAATCCAATATATGTGAATCTTAATGGGCCGCCATCGCAGCAGTACAAACTTGATAGTTGTCCCACTACTAGCGGTGATTTTTTATCACCAAAATGCTGTTTCATGTCAAAAATTAAAAGGAATCGCTATTGTGGCCAATTAACCTTCTTTCACGGGTTTACTTAAAAAAACATTATTTTGTTCTTGGCCTCAAATGTCCTTGGAAATAAAACTTTGCCTTTAAATAATGGCCCAACTAAAATGCACGAAAGTTTTCAGAGAATTATCTTAACATTTGTTCTTATTATAGAAGGATTCATCTCAGTTATGTGTGAAACAATATATCGGCGAAATGTCGCTACGGCTTCGCTGGTATACCTCTATCCGATGATCCAGATTTTTAATGATTCTGAGAACTAATGGAGGTTCAATGTCGTGCCAAATTATCTCATACTTTAGCTCTTGAATTTTCTTGACATACACTCTTTTTTTAAATATCCCCAAAGAAAGCAGTCCAACAGAGTCAAATCACAGGATCGGGGCAGCCAATTAACACCGCCATGACGTGAGATAACACGGCCATTGAATTTATCGCGCCAAAGAGCCACTGTTTCGTTGGCTGTGGCGCAAGTGGCATCGCCCATGTTTGCTTAAAGCTTCAACAATCTTAACGCACTGCTCAATTGTCTCCATGGTTGAATTTATCAAACAAAGAAATGTCAAATTAAGTTAGGCAAAAATCCTTATGTTAAGGTGTGACTCACAATTTATATCGTGCAGTATGGTTGGATCACCCTTTATTATTTATTATTCGCAATCGCTCTTTACAAAGTCAGTCATTTTTAGCAAGCAAGTATTGATTAGCAACGGAGGTGTTAGTGGTGTAGCGGAAGTGTTGGACCGATATCTGGAGTTTAAAAGTGAGGAAAATATTCTACTTCGAGGAAAGAAGAGACAATTGGAAAGACGCCAAAGTGAGGAGATCGAGTTGAAGGCAAGGAGAAAAGACTCTTATACTGCACAGCTTCGTGTTGTGATGGAAATTGGAATCTGAAAACTCGAAAACTCGTCGAGTGTGCTGAGAAAAGAATGTTTTTCAAAATTATAAGCGACAGAAGATCTTGCCGATTAAACTTCATGCTACTAATTGCAGATTATGGAGTTTAATGTCCATCCCGGACTCAAGGTGTTTTACAGCTTCGCCGGGATTCCGCTGGAGCTGTATCAGACTAGAGAGAGCCAGAAATCGAGCAGATAAGGTGAGTACATCAGCTATAAAGATTATCTAGAAGACCGAGCATATGTCCGATGATTGCAACCCAATGCGACCCAATACCCAAAAAGGGAGACCAGACGTTTGCATCAACCACCGCAAAATATGACTTATGTAAAGGGCGTATAAAATACTATCGTCTGTACTGCGAAATAGGCCAAATAAGTCATAATCATTACACTGCGCAGCAAATCGATACGTACCACCTCTTTATTCACTATAAGGCAGCATACGACATTTCGAAAAGAGGTTCATTTCTTTTTAAACATATCTGCATATGGGATATCATCAAAACTTATGCGGCTTTGTAGAATAACACTGGGTGACGCCCAATCCTCAGTTAATTTTGACAGTGACCTCTCCGAACCGTTCACTACGACAAGGACTCTCAGACAGAGTGACAGCTTATCGTGAAACTTCGTACTGGAGAAATTCCTGAAATAGGCAAAGGTGAAGAAAATGGGCACAATTAATACCAAGGACCACATACTTCCCGAGTTTGCAGACGACATAGACATTGTCGTAAGGACAAATTAATATCTTACTGGAGCGTCAAAAATGGGTCTGATGGTATATATAAGGCAAGCCAAAAATATTGCTGGCAACTGCTGGGATACCGGTTGCTGCAACGTCGAAGTAGTAGAGAAATGTGTTTGCCTTTGACCTGCCTAATGAACGATGTCAGCACTGAAATATAACGAAGGATCGTATTTGCAAATACGTATTATTTTGGGCTCCGTCAACAGTTTAAGAACAGGTCCCTCTCTTGAAAAACGAGAATTTTCTATACAATACACTGACACTTATTGTGCTTTTATCCCAGTCTTCGAGAGAAAAATCCTTCGTAAAATCTACGGCCCAGCTGCTCAGGGAGTACATGCGTCAGACGAACCGTGAGCTGTATCCTGGCATGAGTGTTGTTAAGCACATTCAAATACAACGATTGCGCCAGAAAGGCGTTTGGTGATTACTACCACGATTGAATATAAAGCAGGCCAGGAAGTTGTAGACGCCGCTCACTGATTTAGATATTTCCAGTAGTCGACTGATTTAGATTATTTTAGTAGTCGGGGTTATTTGATATTTTTTAATTTCAAAAACTGTAACATTTTGAAAACAAGTTAAAACGTCGTGAACAACTGACCAACTGAAGCGCAAACAAAAATGGTCCGTCTTTTGTGCCGCCTTGACCTATGCTTACGTTCTTAATTTCAGCCAAAACCTCAAAAGTACTCAAAAGTTCGTAGCAAAATTTGCTTTACAAATCTATATGTCAAATTGGCTATTGATAGCCCATTTTAACCATGCAGGACGTCACATGAGCCAACAAAAAGTCCAGCAAATATGCCCTTTTTGAAGTATTACGGGAGTCCTAACTAACAGTACCCGTTTTATCTATCATCCGTAAACAAAAAAATATGATTTGTTAAGAAAATACCCCAAAAAAGTGTACTTTTTTACTGAGGAACCTTTAGTCCCTTAAAGGAAAACTTTTATCCCCCAAACCGATTTCGCCCATTTACAATTACAAACAGCTTATGACCATTAGCCATCATCCTGCAAAATTTCTGGATCCGAGGTTGCTTGGTTTGACCGCTAACGTGCTTTCAACAAACACGCGGGCGAACGGACGGACATGGCCAGATTGTCTACAAATTCTATAGATAAATAATTTACTTTATACGGTCTCAGATCAAAATATGTTTGAAGCAATGTTTTAATATATTTTTTTATAATATTTTTTTTTATATGCTTTCGTACAAATATATATTTGGTTGCATCCACACGCAGAGAAAAAACATGGTTACTACATGGTCACGGCAATAATAATATGTTTTCCGCAACAAAAGTATGTTCGTCGCAATCATAGCATTGTTAACTGAATTTATTTTTGACAATAGTATAATTGCTGCAATATAATTATTGTTGAAATGTAACAATAGAATTATTGCCAAATTTAAAAATGTAAATGTGGTTATAGCAACAATATTAATATGGTTGATGCGACAAAAGTATTGTGTTTGGCGTTTTATGTTAACAATAATATGATTACGCCAATCATACTGTATGATTGTAATTTTTCTTCTTTATTTTCTTTCTTTATTTAAACTTACTTTTTCTACTATGAAATAAATCACTCCTATTATTTTGAATTTAATGTATTTTTGAATAATTTTCATAATTCAAATCTATTTGTGACAACTTAAACCAATTCTAATAAATAATATTGGGGATCAAATCTATTGTCGACAACCTAAACAAATTCTAA
Source organism: Hydrotaea diabolus (assembly GCA_963513945.1). Taxonomy (NCBI): domain Eukaryota; kingdom Metazoa; phylum Arthropoda; class Insecta; order Diptera; family Muscidae; genus Hydrotaea; species Hydrotaea diabolus. The sequence continues at coordinate 9,207,648 of OY740716.1, forward strand.
TAAATTATATTGGGGATCATAGTATAATTGTGTGTGATAATAATATGGTTGTAGGGATCATAACATGGTTGCGTGTGAATCAAACTATGGTTGTGAGGATCATACTATGGTTGTATATGAAACATACTATGGTTCTGAGGATCATACTATGGTTGTGGAGATCATAGTATGGTTGAGTGTGAATAATACTATGGTTGTGGGGATCATAGTATGGTTATGTGTGAATCATACTATTGTTGTGAGGATCATAGTATGGTTGTATTTGAATCATAATATTGTTGTGAGGATCATAATATTGTTGTACCACAACCATATACCCAACAATAGTATTATCATCTTCGAATATTGTCACCACAACCATACTTTTTTTCTGCGTGCAAGCATTAATATGTTTGCAGAACGCACTGAAGCACTTCTACTAATACTCACCAATGTAATTTTTTTCTCAATGCGCTCCACTATGTCTTATCACTTGAACAATAACTACGAGGGTTACTATATATATTTCTGGACTAGGCAACACTTAGTTGCCTAGTAGTGAACATTTTCGTGCGATTATTTTTCAAAACTTTCGCCGTGGATTATTACGACAAGAGTGCATCGATGAACTTAAAACTTTGTATGGCGATGAAGCACCATCACGTGGCACTGTGAAAAACTGGTTTAATGAATTCAATCCTGGCCGACGCTCGCTAAAAGACGAAGTTCGTTAAGATAGTCCAAAAATGGCCGTTGTGCCAGAGAACATTGATGCCGTGCGTGAACTGATAATGCAAGATCGTCGTATGACAAACCGTGAGATAGAGGCATCCTTGGGCGTTTGTTCCACCAGCATACATTCGATATTGCCTGGCCGTAAAAAAGGTTTGTTCTCGTTGGATCCCGCTCAATTTGACAATCGCTTTAAAAGAGGCTCGTGTCGATTGGTGGAAAGAAATTTTGAAAAAATACGTTCGCGGTGCTTAAGATCGTCTTAGGTGACGAATCATGAGTCTAAGCATATGGGCCCAAAACCAAACAGTAATCGACCGTGTGGGTCTTCGAAGACGAGCCAAATCCAACAAAAGTTGTTCGTGCATGAAGCTCTTCGAAGCAAATGGTCGCCTGTTTCTCCGGCCGGCAAAACTGGTCATATGACGAATGTTCCGCTTGAGCAACGTAGGAGGTCAATTCTTAGTGGTACACCACAATTTGTTTGCCTGAAGTCTTCGGAGAAATTCGAAAAACGAACAAGAGAAGACGAATCATTGTGCACCATGACAATGCGAGCTCTCACACATCGGCTTAAACCAGCGCCTTTTTGTCCAGCCAAAACGTCGAATTCATCCGCCGTACAGCCCTGAGCCCTTGGCACCCAATGACTTCTTTTTATTCCCAATGATTTTCGTCGCCAGAAGATGCTGTTGAAGCGTTCAAAAACCATGTTTTGGAGGTGTCTTAATCGGAGTGGAAAAAGTGCTTCGACAATTGGTTTGAGCGCATTCAAAGATGTATAAATCATGCTGGAGAATACTTTGCAAAACAATTAAACCATTTTTGATGATAAATATTCGCATTTTCATTATTAGGCCTATGGGCTGCTTCATATATACTTCTATATGAAGCAGCCCATAGCAACTAATAGAAATTCTGTGTCAACAATATTCTAACATTTTTTCACACAGCATTTGTGTTATTCCACAAATATATGATATTTCAATTTGTTTGAATGTTGTCCGAATCATATAATATGTTTGTGCAGACCTTTTATGCTGAAATACAAACAAAAATATTTGTATCATGTTCCAAACATATATATGTGTGCATGCAAACATATTTTTTCTCCGTGTAACAAGTAAGTAAACGTAGTTAAATTCGACCAGGCCGAATCTTGTACATACATTATCCACCATTAATTCGCTATTTAAGTGGCCCGTTTTCTGGATCCATGATTCCAACCATAATTCAAACTTTTGGATTCATTGCCAATTAGCTTTAATTTGAGCAACCAATTTTACCGGTGATCCTTACTTTTGTCCATAGGTTCAGCGAAAACTTCAAACTAAAACCGTATTTGGATTGAAGTAAAATTTGCTTTTACTTGAGCACTAATATGTCAATATTAATAATTATCGTCCGCAAACTACCCAAAAAACTTTTTTCGGAGATATCTTTAGTGCTTTAAAGGACTTTTTACCATCTGAGCCAATTTTGGTTTGGGATGGGTTGTAAACCCATCATCATGCACAATTTTAGGATCTCATTTTAATTATTTTGACTGCTTTTGCGCTTTGAACACACGAATGGACGGACATAGCTATATCGTCCTACGATTTTACGTGAACAATAATATAGATACTTTAAAGGAACTTCGATTAATATCTTAGGTATTGCCAGCGAAATGATAAATTTAATATATGGAAAAGGTAGTCAGTGAAGGGCAGAACGAATTCTTAATGAATCAAGTTTTATTTGTCGTAAAGTATAAGTATAAAGTTAAACAATTGCAGTTTAACGGCTATGCAAACCGTAAGTGGTTACTCTGCACACTTTCTGTATTGTCTTTGCTGTCGGAACTTTATGCTTCCGCATTCACTTGTGGAAGCCCACCACATTGCTTTGCACGAGGGAATAATACAGCGGAAAAGAAAAATTGCAAATGACCTTTTGGCTATGAATTATTTTGTAATGAATTTATTTTAATTAACTTTAATTGTAAGTATAAATTTAACATTGTTGAACAAAAAACAAGTGGTACGAAAAGGAAAGAAATTAACAACGGCCGGAGAAGAACTATAGGATGAATAAGAGAAAATGGACCTTTTTGCATTCGTAGCATACGATACGAAGGTTACAACGTATGAGCTGACGCATTCGCACACATGTTCACTCACACATGTATGCGCTGTTCGCAGAGGCACCCGCTAGATTAATAACATCTCTTACATTTGCATGGAACTTGGGACGCTTGAAGTATCCTTTTTTTGGTATATGTGTGTGGGGGGCTTTGCAACATTATTAAAACTTTTTGTTTTCATTATTGTACACTTCCGCTTCCGTTTGGCGCATAACGACATCATGTGAGTGCTACAGCAGTGGTTTAACAATGAACAAACAGCCACACTTTCATACGCGGTCCAATGATGCTCAAGGTAGTAGAATTGTGCTGAGGTTTTTACAACTGGAGATTTTTTTGTACTTTGGTGCGTTTTAATTAAGGCCCAACTTTGTGAACACAGGGGGGAAGATGACTTGGAAATCAGTTTAAAATTCAGTTAAAATTTTCTGTGATACCTAATACATAATAATCTTTTTTTGTTGCCGAAGGGGTCTAATTACCGAAAAACGGTCGCTAAGCTCATCTGTCAATCATTTTGCAATTTGTATTAAAAGCAGGCAGATGCCGCTAAAAAAAAATTAAACATTATTATCCGTGCTAAATTTTTATGTTTAACGATCAGAATAAAGTTTTTGAACACAATATATCGGGTTATCAAACAAAAATTTAAATCAAGTATGGAATCTTTGTGAATCATCGAAAGGACATTTTATGCCATTTATTTTTAAATATAATTTCCTTCAAATGTTACCCACGATCAAGTCTCAGCGTGTCCTTCGGAAGGTCCAATTTTGAATGTCTCGTTCGAGCATTTCGACCGGTAGGTATGGTGTTCATGACACGCGTAATGTTGGCTTCGAAACCTGAATCTTAGCTGGTTTGTCAGCGTCGACTTTAGACTTTACGTGGTCCCAAAGAAAAAAGTCTTACACGATCTAGGCGGCCAACTCATCTGGTCAAAACGTGAATTATCTTCTTTTAAAAATGATTACTTAATAGATCCGTTGTTTGAGAAGCTGTATGGCAAGTGGCACCGTTCTGTTGAAACCAAATACCGTCAAGATTACGGGCTTCAATTTCAGTTAGCAAAAATTCCGTTATCAAGGCACGATAGCTAAACCATTCACGGTTACGTTCCGGCCATCATCATTTTTGAAAAAATATGGACCGATGATTCCACCAGCCCATTAACTGCACCAAACCATGGTTTTCTCTGGGTATAATGACAGCCCTTGAACCTCGTTTCTCATTTCCATATGATAAAATGGCAAACAATACTGAGAAGGAAAAAAATAATGTTTAACGCAACTCACGCGTAAACTCTGAAAAAACCTCTATGAAAAAAAAGACCTCTAGATGGATCACACTTTATTATCAGATAAATTTATACATCTGATAAGTTAGAAGATTGTAGCTTTTTGGACTGAAAAGACAGACAGACAGGCATGGTTGGATCGTTTTTGATATAAATACTATTAATATGTAACGGAAAAGTGGTCATTCACCAAGGTTTAATGAACGGAACTACTAACTATAAAAAATAAGACGAACGGATTTGTTATGTATACTTCGGTTGTATGAGGGCATATCAATAATTCTGTGACTTTTAAAATAAAACATTTTTTTGCACATAATCTACTTTTAGCTTAATACACTTGGAGCTGAATCTCTTTCCACCGAGTCATTTCTTTAGGTTCGGAAATAGGAAAAAGTCACTGGAGAATATGTCGGATGAGGTACCATTCGTAACGCAATTCAAGCAATTTTTCCATTAGGACTACACACGTTTGTACCCGTGCATTATCTTGATGAAAAATAACTTTTTTCTTGGCCATATAAGATCGTTTTTTTTAGATCTTCGTTAAATCGGTCCAATAAGTTGGCATAAAATTCACCGTTTATTGTTTTTCCCTATTGAAGGTAATCGATGTGGATTATCTCGCGTGCGTTCCAAAAAACTGTTGCCATAACCTTATTGGCCGACAATGTCACCATTCTTAGCATCAGGTTCTTAGCAGCAGGTTCACCCAGAGAAACCCATTGTTTAGACTGCTGTTTGGTCTCCGGAGTATTGTTATGGAATCATGTTTCATCCACATTTACAAAACGCCACAAAAACTCATTCGAATTGCGATTAAACAATTCCTTACAATCCTCTGAAGTTCTCACACGATTACGTTTATGGTCAACTGAGAGCAAACGCGGCACACATGTTGCTGACAGTTTTTTTAAGCCCAACTGATCATGTAAAATCAAAACCACTTTGCCATATGAAATACGCACGGCATCAACAATCTCAAGAACTTTAACTCTTCGATCGACCAACACCATATCGTGGATTTTTTCGACATTTTCGGGTGTATTGGAATTAATTGGCCGCCCAGAACGTTCAGCATCATTTGTACTTGTGCGACCACAACGAAAGTCAGTAACCACTTTTTTACTTTTGAAACCAATGGTGCAGAGTCCCCATAGTATTTATCAAAATTTTCCTTGGTTTGATTGACGGTTTTTGCCGCAAAATGTTTATGAGTACTTGAAATTCACTTTTTTCCATTTTTAACAAAATACACGGGTTGCATGTTTGGAACAGCTGTTAAACACAAACTAAATGACAGAACTCTGTCAAAATTTTGTAAGTACTTTTGTAAGTAGATTGTACTTGATGTAAGCAGTGTTGCATTCCATTAACTACGAGGGGAGTTGGAATAGTCACGGAATTATTAATATGAGAAAAAGTGGGCGTTTTGTTCACAGTAGGCTGTTATGGGCCACAAAATTGTCATACATTCTATACTGATACGTGTTTACAAAGGGGGGTGGACCGCCCACAAATATAAAAAATAAACTAATAGAGTTCGGAACATAAGATTTAGAAGAATGGACGATGCCACATCCTCTTTTTTAGTTACATAAAAATCTATTTCAGTTTTGTGAAAATTTAGAAAAAAAACTCAAAAAAAAAACAAAAATACAGCAAATAAAGTGTTTTTTTGTGGTAAAAATGTTTACCTCTTGACTAACCTTATTTTATTAAAAACAAAAAATTGAGGTTAATCAAAGGTATGTACCTAAAAACTAAAAAAAAATTAGGTAATCTCTTATATAGGCAGGAAGGACTTTGTTCGCAAAATTGGCAAGCTCGAAAAGATTTTAGACAAATGGGTTCTTTGGCAAATATATAAAGAAATGTTCCTAAAATCGCGTGAGGTGGTACGCTATGTCGCGTTTTTTTCATCCACACAAATTGAGTGCAGCGGTACCGTGCTTGCCAAATCTGGAAGTATCGCAAGAAGACCGTCCCATTGAGCTCCTTATGTTTGGGTTCAAGACACCAATGTGGCTGTAGCATTGTAAATTCAGGCAAATCCAAGTGTTTTGACTCGAAAATTACCGGCGCAAATTGCAGTTAGCAGGCGGTCATTACTTATATAACGTATACTTTACTATGAATAAACTGCTTTGGCTTTGTTAAACTGAAATATTTTTAACAAAAAGGCTAACGTTTTTTAAACTGATATTTTGTACTGTTAAATAAATCTCTCCTATTATTTTGAATTTGATTTTTTTTAAATAATTTTCATAGTTCAAATCTATTGTTGACAACTTAACACAATTCGAACAAATAATTTTGGGGATCATAGTATAATTGTGGGTAATCATACTATGGTTATAGGGGTCATAACATGAATGCATGTGAATCATACTATGGTTGTAAGGATCATAACATGGTTGTGGAGATCATAGTATGGTTGTGGAGATCATAGTATGGTTGTGAAGATCATAGTTTGGTTGAGTGTGAATCATACATTATTTGTGTGAATCATACTATAGTTATGAGGATCATAGTATGGTTGTGAGGATCAAACAATGGTTGTGAGGATCAAACAATGGTTGTGAGGATCATACAATGGTTGTGAGGATCATAGTTTTGTTGTATTTGAATAATACTAATGTTGTTAGGATCATAATATTGTTGTACCACAACCATATACCCAACAATAGTATGATGCTCTTCGAATATTGTTGTCCCAACCATACTTTTTTTCTACGTGTGAATTTGACTATTCTAATGGAATATTGCCAAAATATTATTGAAATGGCCGAAGAAGACAGCAGCATTCTTTCTTGTTTATGTCTGATGAGGCATTGTTTATGTTGATTTAAACGACAATTTAAATAATCCACAATTACTCCATGATACGGAACTGCGTGTGGGCGCATTTTCATCATGCTGCACTGGGAGCCATACTTCTTTGTAGAAAACGGTGTAACAGTGACTGTGGAGATAGTTATTTAAAGATGTTGAAGGAGGTGTTTTACCCAGAACTGCGCCGAAAACGTATCCGATTCAGCAAATGCACTTGTAGCAAGATCGGTTATGGCAAAACTCCAACGAAAATTACCAAAGAAATCATTATCCAAAAAATCCACTTTCCGCTAGCCCCAGGGTCACCGGATCTGACTGCACCAGACTTTTTATGGGGTTATGTCAAGCAAGAGGTGTACAAATGAAACTAAAAAAATTGACTGAATTAAAGCAGTCCATTAAAGCAATAATTGAAGCGATCCCAACAACCCGAACATTGAAAGGCTATATCTCGGGAACTAATACCGACATGACGGTAGAAGTTGCTATAAATGATAAAAAAGAGACAAGTGCCTAGGATATTGTTTTTACTTTTAAGCTTATCGCAGATAGCTGCTGAATGTACAGAGGATCGAAAATGACTTCCAATGTGACCCCAAGGATTTTGGCGTAGTTGGTAGTAGGGATGTTGACGTCATCGACTTTCACATTAAACGACAACCGCACCTCTGCAGTCCATGCAGAAAACATTGTGGCCAATGATTTGGAGGCTGATATTTTCATATTCCTCGCAGTGAAGAAGCCTGCTAAGTCAGTGAGGTAACAGTTGATTTTCTCGCATTTGTCATCCACTTTAGGTCCTGACGCCAGAATTGTCCAATCATCAGCGTACGACATAATTTAAACGCCGTCTGATGGTGCAGGAATTTTAGAGAGGTAGAGGTTTAACAGAGCAGGAGATATCACTCCACTCCTTGTTTAACTCTACGGGGCTTCGACTTTCTGTCTGTACATTCTACATATGACTGGCGCCCACACATATAGTCGAAGGGCTTTGTTCTAGTTAAGGACGCGACTTATACATGTGGGTATGCAGTTTAAAGCAGTTGTTGTGCTGTGCTACTTGCGGAACCCCTGCTGATGATCAGCACATGGATGATGTTCGATCAGCCTGGGAAGGAGAAGAGTTACTGGTGAAAGCAAAGAGAGCGGCCTGTACGATTCTCTCCTTTGCTTGAGTATTTGCCTGGGTTCAGTAGCGAAACTAAGTAAATGGATAATAACAGATTGAGAGCTTTGGTCTTGTACTCTACTTATACTCCCGGGGTATCCAAGTGATTTAACACCAGCATTGAGATTCCGTCCGGACCCAGCGCCGTTGATGACTTTGCGCTGTTGATGACATGGGCAACTTTGCCAACGGTAAATTGTGGTGGTACTTGTTCGACTCGTGACGCACGCATACGACTCAATAATCTCCTTCTTGCCTTATCGCTCTCTGGGTGCTCAAAAAAAGCCGGTTAAAATAACTCGCGCACCGCTTCGGATCTGACACTTTTCTATTACCGAACGTGACTGCTGTCTGATCATCCTTTCATCCAGGGTTAAAGAGCGATTTGACCGTTGTCCACAATTTAATAATTCCGGAACCAAAGTTGTACTGCTTTAAGTGATGTGGCCATTTGTTTTGCTTATATTCTTTGACCAACCTACTGATCTGAGAGTTAAAATCCCTAATTCTAGGGTCAGCAGGGTCATCGAGCTCATCTGCGAGTGAAATTTGATCGTATCTCGGATATTCGACCAGCAGGAATTTAGCGAGCGGCTACTAAGGTGATGATGGCCCTTAACACAGTCTCTGAAAAGCATTCCAATCAGCCTTTTTTTGATTGAGATACGTATGGCGTTCAGAGACTATGAAGTCGGATGGTCTGTTGATGGAGAGAATTATCCTAACGAGACGACAGGTTGCCAGGTGATGTCGTTGATCAGGTCAGACAATGCCAGAGTTGTATCTGGCGTGCTAAGGCAATCGCCCATAATCCGAGCGGGGGAGTCCTTATTCACTGTGCAGAACGTAGAGCTATCAATTTGCTCTGCCAAAGCTATGTCCCTCTGGTCGTTTTTTAGGAGAGAATGCCAAAGTTCTTGTAGCAGATAAGTAATGTCTGGCAAATAACGCAGGGCACAGCTACCAACCGACAGGTTGTATACATTAAAAACTTAGTTTCCACTATTGGTGGTTGCGGTAGCCAATAGTTTTGAAGAAACTTAATTGGGCAACCAACCTCTGGTGATGATAACAAATCATTTATGCGACAGGTTGTTTGTTGGCGAAGCTTTTTTCCAATGTAGGCTTATTTGAAAACAAAATATTTAAATACATATTCAAACTTCAGGCCCATCAGATAAAAAAGTATATAAGTATGTATAAGTACTTACATAGTTGAAAAAGAAATCTGAAGATGACGCTTTTAATAACATCTATCTGAACTAATATTTGATAATAATACAACTATTTAGAATTTCTTAAAGAAGTTGTTGTTAACAAACAAGGGAGAGGTTCATAGCGAACAAATATGATCTATTTTAATTTCGCGCGAATTTTTAATTTCTATACCTTTTACGCTTCGACAAATTAAAGATTTTCTTCCAACACCACCAATTAACACTTTCTTAAAATTGAAATTCCAATTATATTCAGTTTAATGAGAGTGTAATTGAACAATTTGTTTTCCTAGGTTTCATTATTGCCAAGCTGAAAATTATTGCTTGACTATATCAAAGCTTCGAAGGTAGCATAATAAAATAATGACACTTCCGTTGTTGCCGTCAGGTTCAATTAGGTTTGCTTTTGCTGAAGTCAAATCAAAAATTTTGGTAATGGAAAGCAAGGGAGTATTTTTACCATTTTTGAATGAATTGGATGTAAAATATATATGTTTTTAAGCAGAAAACTAGAACTTCGTCTGCTGTTGAGGCGTATAATGGGCGGTTAGCAGAGAAAAACGGAAACTTTTTTAAATTCGTTAAGATTATTCGAGAGGAAGAATTTTTTAAAAGCAGACATTTTTCAATGTTAGTTGAAAGCGGAGGACCACTGGCCAAAAAGGGAAAACGAAATGACATTCAAAGAAGTTCGAGAATTGAAGAAGCAAATACTCTGTTAGAACAGGGGAAAATATCTGCCTCCGCATTTCTTTCTCAAATGACATTTGACATATGTATGTGTTGATATGGTTCCAGATGTGAATATATTTCATGATGAGGAAGAATCTTCTGATAAAAAATGGGAGGAACAAGTTAACGTTGAAGACTCCAATGAGCGTGACTGTATTTTTTGCACAGACAGAATAGCTAATATTGTTCTACTGCCTTGCAAACATCTGAAAGTTTGCGACGAATGCAATTTAAAATTACAAGCAGATGTGATTTCCAAGGAATTAGAGCATTATAAATGTCCATATTGTCGACAAATTGTTGAAGATACAAGGCAAGTGTTTGTTTAACATTTGATTAATTTTTCAATAAAGAAACTATAAGTATAAAACTATATTTCTTTTCAAAAATTGGGCCTTAGTTCATTATAAAAAAATTAAATGGGGTGTTGTTTCATTTTAGGGGGTCTCTTTTCATCTTTTAGGGTTTTATTTCACTGTAGGAATTAGGACTTGGTTTCATAACAAAATAAGGCACCATTTTTTGGGATTTATTTCATTTTCGGTTTAGGGCCTTATTTCATGGGGCTTTATTTCATAGAACAACAGTCGTGTTTTAGGTTTAATCTTAATAACTAAGACTGGATAGCAAAACCACAATAGGCAAGTTATTTTCAACAAAAAATGCCAAAGCTTAAGTACTGCTTCGTTCTTAAAAAGATTTTTGGAAAATAATTTGTTGCAGCCGGGCCAGTAATTAGGCTGGATAGAGGCAAATACTCCATAAACGTTATGTACTAAAATGAATAAAAATGTATTTTAAAGCTTTCAATTTTTGTTTCGAAGACGATACTTGTCCTTTTGACGTAAACGAAAAGTTCCCTTTTTTGTTAACAAATGGCAAAAACTGCGGTCTTGCTTATCGATCATAGTTATAGAGCGTTAACCTAAAACTCCACTAATATGAACAAGGGGTTTGTCCCAGAACTTTTAGTAGTTTGCAGTTGTATTTTTGTTTAATAGAATTTTAATGGAAATCGAAGCTTTGGTGGCTTAACTTATTTATTTATTTATTTATTTATTATTTAGTCTTATTATCGAGGCTTATCCAAGAAGTGTAACCATACTGACCTTTTTAAATTCCGATGCTACCAAGATTATTATTTATTTTGTCTTTGTGATATTTTTGATGCACCCAGTTATAAATATAGGGGAAAATTCCGCTATTTTACACTCCTTTGTTGAGACATGCTGTGCATAAGAAGAATATAAAACTATTGGCGAAATTTCGACAATTGTAAACTTATTTGATTCATTGACATATCAAATGATTTAATTAAGAATAGTGAGCAAGTGCGTTCCGAATATATGAAGAGAATTGAAGAAAAATGAATTAAGCTGAATGGAACTGGCAATGTATATTTCTTTTAAGCAAACAACTTAATTTTATTTTCAAAATTACTAAGATTTCCCTTTGGTCAGTCTTATAGAAAAGATAGTAAAGCCATGCTTTTTGTTGCCTTTAAGTGGCTTTTGTTGTTCCGATTTATGAAATATAGAGTAATCCATCTAGAGGTATTTTTCCAAAACAAAAATATATATAAAAATTCAAATCAAGCGCGGAATCTTTTTTATTCATTCGAAGGAAATTTTATGCCATTTATTTTTGAATATACTTATAATTTCCCTCAAATGTTGACCACAACTACGCCTCAGGGTTTCCATTATGAGGGTCCAATTTTGGATGACTCGTTCGAGCATTTCGACCGGTATGGCTTTAATGACACGCGTAATGTTGGCTTCCAAAACCTGAATCGTAGCTGGTTTGTCAGCATTACGTAACCCCAAAGAAAAAAGTCAAAAGTTGTGATATCACTCGATCTAGGCGGCTAACTCAGCTGTCCAAAACGTGAAATTAGCTGCTTTTTGAAATTACCTCTCAATAGATCCATTGTTTGAGCAGCTGTATGGCAAGTGGCACCGACCTGTTGAAAGTGTCGTCAAGATTACGGGCTTTAATTGCAGGTAGCATAAAGTTCGATATCATGGCGCGATAGCGAGCACCATTCACGGTTGCGTTTCGGCCATCATCATTTTTGAAAAAATATGCACCGATGATTCCACCAGCTTATAAACCGCACCAAACCGTGGTTTTCTCTGGGTATAATGGCACCTCTTGAACATCTTCTTGTTGCTTTTCAGCCCAAATGTGGCAATTTTATAAACTGACTTTGCCGTTGAGCCAGAATTTATTCCTTCGAAGTGTTCCATTGGCAGCTTCTCGATATACTGGTCGGAGACCCCGTACAATATATATGTATGTATACCTATATATACTCTCAATTGCCGTTAAATTCTAAGTTGGTCTAGACATGACCGTCTGTCTGCCTGTGAAAAGGAAACTACAGGTTGCATTATTGAAGCTTGGTGGCTAAAAACAAAAATAAAAAAGTGGGTTGAGTGACTGAAACGGTTGGTTTAGAGTATGTGCCAGATAGGTCAGGAAGTAACAATTTTCCCCACACAAGGACTGAGTCAACCTTCTGAAAAATCAACAAGACAACTTAAAAACACAATACCCCTTGAACTATTGAGATATAACAATAATTTTTGGAGCATATGATGTTTTCATGGATCAAAACACATACTGGAGAAAAATTGGGCGGTGCCACGCCCCCTTTAAAAAATCGCATTAATGGCCAAAGTAGTGGACAAATCGTTATAAAATTTAAACAGAATGGAATCAATGACTACGAAATTATTATAAACTACTTACTTACTTAAGCTGGCTGCATCACTTGTTGGTCTGGGCCTGCTCAATTAATGATTTAAAAGCAATTCAGTGCCACGCCTTCTTGACAAAATTTTCATATTGGACCGTAATCCATTAGGCACGGCTCAATTTAATTTGTCCGCTTGTTTTTTTCATACACACAAGATATGTTCAAAGAACATTTAAACATGCTCAAGCAGATACTTAAGGCACGTTTTAATAATACGAAAATGTTTCGATTATTTGTTTTAACACATATCTTTGATTTCTGTAATATAACTCAATGTGCCTACTTTAACTTATTTTGTCAAAAATTCCGTGCCCACAAATGAATTTAACAAAAAGTAGATAAAGGCATAAATTTCTCTTTCTACTTTTGCAAAAAACCAAAATTGCAGATGTGTTTATTTGGTTCGTTGTCAAAATTTAATTTTCTTCAACTCAGACTTTATAATTTTTACATTTGGATCAATTCGCCCACGGCCAAAGATTAACTTTCTGACAAGCTATCGTGTGTTGCAATTTGTATCCTTGCATCTTTCTTAGTTCTGACGCTGATAACAGAAAACCGCCAATTCTAATACGCTGATAACAAAAAACACCACTAATAGTTTTCAACAATCAAAGACTAAATAGACGCCTTACGATTTTCTACCTTCAAAATGGCAACTCTATACCAGCTGTTTATCGTCTTTGTTTTGTTTATAAATTTCACACACTGTTGCTATTTTTCGTAAAGTACTTTCTAGTGCAACTATTTACTGTCATGATATGTTTCTCCACCATTCATAATTCATCCATAAGAGAAACTTGGTATTAAAAGTTGTGCGGAAAATTTACAAACAAAACGTTTTCAATTTCCAAATACCATTAAAATAGCATCATTGTCAGCATGAGCAGCAAGTCGTTTTTCGAAGAACCTGGCGATGATGGTGGTAAACTAGCGAAAAAAGCCAAGGATTCGCCTTTCATGGTAGTAGGTAAGTTTAATTTGTTGCCAAGTGCGAAAGCGCGTCACGTAGACATGTGATGATGAAAAGATACATAAGGTTTCCGTAATCGCCTAAAAATTGTGTGACGTATCACTTGCTCTCGCAAATAGTTGCTTATATCTATTGATTTGTTTGTTTGTAATGAATTAACAATAAAAAAAGATATTGACTTGTGTTCGGGGAATAACATTTTATGGCCTCGACCTTGACCATGTAATTTTAAATTTGCTACAGCTGTTTTTTGTTTGTTATAAGTTTCGATTTCTTTCGTTTTTACTCGGTTACCTAACCAATGTTTCTGCTATATTACTCACCTGTTTCCATTTAACTACAGCTATGTACATCTATTTAATTTTAATAAATGCCTTATGATGTAATTGTTATAAATGATAGACGGAAATACGAAAATATACTACAAATAAATAGCACTTGTTAGTTAAAGAGTAATGACTCTGAAGTTTTTACTTTTTGTAAGAAATAGTTAAAGGTCACCTCTACCCACTGTAAAAGTGTATTGATTGACCCCACTCGTTCATACAGTGGCGAGCCATACCGGTCGGTTGTTTTTCAAACTTTGACTTTTATTGCTGTTAAATATTAAATATTCGTTTTGCTTGAAATTTCCAAATTTGATTCTTTATTTATTTATCTTATCGTAAATGAACATAAAAAAAATATTGAAAAAACATAAACCAATAATTTTATAGGAAAAGCAAAAAAATGCAATCCGTCCAGTTTTGCACTCCAACCTACTCATAAGTACACAATATGAGTTGATTTAACGTCACTATTTGTAACAAAACAATGAGTTTTTTTGGTTTGCTATGTTTAATTTGCCATCGAATTCTTCAGAGCAATACTTTGTTAAATTTTAAGTAAACATTTTTTAAGTTATTTGTTAAATTTTAAGTAAACAGTAATTTTACAAAATATGAGAAAAATTTCAAAAGATTTAGAGAACCGTATTGTGGTACCTACTATTGCAAATTAAAAATAGTACACGCAAAATAGTAGAAATGACTGGTGTTAGCAAATCAACAGTCACTGCAGTGCAAAAAAGGAATAATTTACCATCATCGGGCAATTTTGGAGGTCGACCAAGATAACTGAATGAAAGTGACGCTCGTCATATGGAACTATTGCTTCGTAAAAACTCTAAATTAACACCCAAGAAAGCCATTAACACACCAGTCAGCGAATGGACAGCCAGGAGAGCATTAAAAAATTGGATTAGTCGCGTCTGTTAAGCAGAAAAAACCTGCGCTCTCCGAAAAAAACGTAGCAGCTCGATTACAGTTTTGTCGAGAATACAAAAATTGGTCTGTTGATGACTGGAACCGAGTTATTTGGTCTGATGAATCGAAAATCAATCGGTACCTATCCGATGGTAAGTCTTACTATTGGCACCGACCAAACGAGCGGCTCCAGCAACAGAGGCGACAATATATCGGTTTTGGCTTGTTTCACTTGGTGGTACGTCGGTCCAATACATAAAAAACGGAGTAATGAGAAAGGAAGACTACCTTGCCATTCTGCAAACTTATTTGCTTAACTTTGTTGATGAATGTGCGTACCCTATAGAGGAAATTATATTTAAACAGGATCCGAAACATACAGCTAAAATAGTAAAAGAGTGGCTTAAAAATCAACAATTTAATACTTTAAAATGGCCTGCCCAATGCCCAGATCCCAATTCAAATGAGAATTTGTGGGCTATTGTGAAGCGAACACTGTCCCAACACGATCATCCCCCAAAAAACTGTAATGAGATATGGGAGCGTGTATACCTGGAGCAGTATACCACGCAGCACAATTGAAAAATTAGTGGAAAGTATGCCACAACGAATAAATAGTGTCTTAAAAAGAAAAGACCTTTGGACAAAATATTAAATTTCTAAAATAGTTAATGATCTCTTTTGGAGGTTGGCGTGCAAAACTGGACGCATTGTATATTTTTGCTTTTTCTATGAAATTATGGGTTTATGTTTTTTCAATATTTTTTTTTTGTTAATTTACGATAGGATAGACAAATAAAGAATCAAATTTAGAAGTTTCAAGCAAATCGAATAACTATTTAATATTTTACAGCAATATAAGCTGAAGTTTGAAAAACATCCGACCGGTATTTGCTCGCCACTGTACGTTTTAGAATCTTTAAGACTGAGCGCAAACTGTTTTTCTTAGCAAAATGTTAATTTAATTACTCGGTTCCAAATTTATTGGTTATTTTTCAAAACTTATATTCTCTTGTTTTCTCTAATCTTTAATCATACACAGAAGTGTATAAGTATATAAAAGGTATAACTCATGGTACAATAAAGAAGGAAGTGTTATGCAGTCAGCTGATATAGATTTTTTTTGTAGAAATTTAAACCTTTACATTTTAAATATGACAAAAGCAATTCTTGAAGTTTGTAAAGCTAAATTTCTGTATCAAACACTCATAATAATCATCAAGCATTTACAAAAATGAATGCTCGTTGTTTCGTTATTGACTATACCTCGGTCATTGTACCATGGTCTAACTTGTTTTTGTCGAAAACTCCTTGTTTTTTCTCTATCATCTTTATGCAAAATGGCCTAAGAAGAACTAAAGGAGAGTCGTGAAGTTTCGAGAAAAACAAGTGGAAAAATGAAGTTTGGCCGTGCCGAAGCTTATATACTCTTTATCATGGTTTACGATATGTGAATTTTGTCAAGTAGGCGTGGCACCGATCTCTTCTATTGGGGAGTTTTTAATTCCAAACCAATATATACCAAATTGTATTGTCTAATCGGTATTAATTCACCAGAAATAAATAGTCTCAAAATTTAGGTTTGTCCGGGCGGGGCCTCGCGCCAAATTTTTCACTATAGGCGTGTTCTAATAGTACTTGCTCATTAAACGAGTATTGGTCGCTAAGGCGATTTATCTAGAAAATTTTTAAATTGTATAAAAAAAATATTCAAGAAATACTATAAGCGAGCTATAACCGGGCTCGCTTAAGGCTATTCTAGAATAACTTTTTACCGAAAAAGTTAGTTATTAAAAAAAACGGTTTTTAACGCAAGTTTTCAATAGTTTTCTGCAAATAAAATCATTTTTAAATTCTTGTCAATGATGTGAAGTTATCGCGTTAACGTCCTTCTACCTTAAATATGCTACTATGGTTTTAAATTTTTTGCATAGACACTGATCTAGTTTAAGTTTTCCTAAAACTCCCCTGCTTGATTGTCTTGCAAGTGCATTGAAGGTTATAGCTGGCATTTCATTTCATTTATTGATATTCAAAAAGTAACCGAACCTTTAGTCCTTATATAGTTACAAAATTACTTCAGACTTGTTTAAAATATACAAAAAAACTTAAAGTAAGATTTGGTGGTCTTCATTTAGGAATGAGAACCTTTACCACCATATAAAAATAATTTTTACCTCGTCTGTCAACATCGATCGCCAATTTTTCACAAGCCTTTCAGTTTCCTTTTTTCAGTTTCTTCACACGTTTATAACTGAGCGGATTTATGTGTGGGAGCTATATCTGAATTAGAACCGTTTTTTCTCAATTTCCATAACTTTGGTCCTAGGTCTAAAAAACTAAAGTGTGTCAAATTTCATCAAGATTGGATGCAATGAGTGGTTTCTAGAGTTAAACACGTTAAATCGGACTAACATGCGTGTGGGAAATATACCTATATCTTTATCGATTTCCTTGAATTTTCAAAAATTCATTCTTGGATCAAAAAAAACTAACATATGCCAAATTTCATCACGATCGTGATGTGTGGCATCTTCAGTTAGAATTAGAAAATCGGATGAAAGTACGTGTATGGCAGATATACCGAATTTGGTCCAAAAAATTTGCTAGTTTCATCAAGGTAGGATGTAATATGTTGCTTCTAGAGCTAAAAAAAACAGATATCGAATGTGGGGCAATGTATTATAAATGATAATGTATTTTGACTGACATAGGAATATTAAATGTATTAGGGAGACGGCAACTGGAAGGGACGCGACATGACATGGGATAAAAAGGAACAACAAGTAAACCGGTATTCCGAATCAGAAGTGAAAGAAACAGATATACACTCGAACCTAAATACGATATAAATTTGAAACGCCGACAGAAGTAATCGATATAAACACGTGCAAAGTCAGGGCCGAAATTAACGACACATAGGCTGGGATTAAATGTATATGTCAGGAACACCAAGTATTTTCTAAAATAAACAGGAATAGGCGAAGACTTATGCATGTTTATTGATTTCGCTGTATAAAAACAGAATAGCAGAATGTTTCCTAAACAGCAATACAAGCACAGTAGATACATTAATACCAAACTAAACAAAAATATCATTACTTGCTTTTTGGCTTTCATATGTTGCCATTTCGATTAAACCTGACTTGAACTTCTATATTCATTTTTTTCATTGCAGGCATGGCTGGTTTTGTTGCGGCTGGTATAATTGGTGCTTACAAATACAAGCATCGTGGAACTATGAGTACGAGTGTTTTTCTAATGCAACTTCGTGTGGCAGCCCAAGGCACAGTAGTCGGTTGTCTGACATTAGGTTTAGCATACAACATGTACAATCAATATTTCAACAAAAACCCAAAAGAAGAGTAATGTCCGCCAATTTCATTTATTTTCAAACGCCCATTCATACATCCATTGTTTAGTTCTGTTATGATTTTAATTTATGTTTTTATTTTATTTGCAGTACCAAATTGTTGAATTGATTGGTCTTTTGTGTTTAGTTTTAGAAAATCAGTTTAACAATCAACATTCATACCATTTTCGATGAAAGTATGCACTTTTCCTTACAATAGGACTTATTTTGTTAAATGTTGGATTATGTCTCACTACCAACCAATCCGTACTCAGGAGAATCCTATTGCCTGTGATAATAAACTGATGAACGCGTTATTTATACGATAACATACATTAATTGTATATGTGTACTCAACTGTCGACATGTACATACAACATGCTTACATACAAATTCGCCAATAGTTTAATCTTAGTTTAATTTTATGCAAATCATGTTAAAAAAAATGTATTTTACGAAATAAACGAAAAACTCTTTATACACATACTAAACAATTTACCGATGTACTTAATTATAGCAATTTGACTTGACTTATTTTAAACTTGTACAAAACTTTTGATTTAATTCTGCACCCTATTTGAATTTGTTTGTGCTATTCAAGAACGAGTATCGAATCGAATGTTATGGTATTACTGTTGTCGGTACTTGCCGGTATTTTAGATTTAAATGCAATGTACTCAAAGTCGAATAAATATCAAATACTATTCATCTTCTTTAAAAAAATATGTTTTGAAATTTTAATTTTACAAAAGAGAGAAAAAGTTTAATTAATTAGAATTTATCGAAATTTACATATGATTAAAAGATACTCCTCAAGTTAAAAAAAATTAAAAAGAAAATGACAGTTAAGCTGTTTGACTTGGCCTCTATCAAATCACTCTATCAAATATTAATATTCGAAAGGAGCCGACCATAAAATAACTGCACCACTCTGAATAAGCGGGTGTATTCATTTTTTTAATGCATATTGTGAGTTATTTTAATTGCCTTAATGGGCTTTGGATTATAAGTTTATATAAATAATTTGAAATTAAAAACCAAATAAATAGGGTAAAGCTAACTTATCATTTTGATCAAAATCGAATCAGGAATAAACGACTTCATTTGCTTGCATAGTTAAATAGATAATTTGTAAGGATATTTCCTTGATTTTGTGTTCCTGCTTTGGCCTTAGAGTCATTTGTATAACGAGTTCGCCAAATCTATTTATAGACGAACTTCTCAGTCCGTAGAGAAATAATTGAAATTAGTGCTTACATAAAGTCATGATGGAATATCAGTCATGGTGCAAATATAGAGCCCTTGGCATCACCATAAAAATCTGCCAAATGTTAAAAGTAGTAGCACATCTAATGTTAAAAGTAGTAGCACATCACATCTTTTTTTGACACTCATATGTCTAAATTTAAAAAGGCGGTTTTCCTGTCCTAAGGTTGGGAATGGTTCAAAAATTTAGCTTAATCGTAGCTAAAGTTGTTATTCAATAAAAATACCTACGAGATTATGGTCCAAACTAGCAAATAGTTCTTTGTTTATCGTATTGTACTATACAAAATTTGAATGGAAGCGGTGGTATCTAAAATCGTGTTAGACCTTTGTACTGAGGCTATATCAATACGTAATATTATTATTTTCATCTGCATCAAATTGTAATACCATCCGTCCATGGTTCAAAAGAAGTACTTCCGCAAAATTTTATTAAGTTCGAACTATAACTACGACCTGTAGTTTGATGACAGACTTTCGATGGACACCAGACAAACGTATCAGCTGGTGATATTGACTCAAATATTTTAACATTTGCAATGAAACAAACTTATAAACTTGCTCAGAGTGGTGCAGGCTTTAAATATATTGTTGTATACGCAGGGATTTAACACAAACAAAAGTAAGACTAATCAAGCGGAACCGACTATAGATAGGTATCTTAATCACACTCTCTAGGCCCTCTAGTCTAAGTATATGACATATAATTCTAAAGGAATATTACAGGACTGTAGCAAATTACAAAAATCAAATTTCATGAAAATCTGGTGAAATTTATAAAATCGGTTATATCCAAAAACAGATGCGTAAGAGCCATCTGATCGCTTTTAGCGTTGTTCACAAATGTCTCGCATCAAATTTTATTTACATTTGATAAACAAGGAAATCTTGAGGTTTGAGTTTATCGGTTTGGAGCTGCATTTGTCGATTCGATTTTCCGCATCCTGCGTGCAAAAGACTTCGAAACAAATCGCTTTGAAGTTTTGACTCCATGACACTCGGTTTTATGCACCGAATAGAGCCGGAAGCAGCATTCCTTCGGCCAAGACTGCCACACTGGTACTGTGTCCCTCTACAACAACTTTGAAGTTTGATGCAATTTGCTGCATTTCTGAAAGTTTCTGAATATTTTGGCATAATCATATCAAATTAAAATTAGTTTTAAATAGCTTATATTAAAAACTAGTTATTTAACAATAAATTAAAAACTAGTTATTTAACAATAAATTTAGTTGTTGAAATTCAATAGCTCCTTTTAAATATTGGTTCAGTGATCCAGAGATGTGTACTTCATGCAAAATATTGTCTTTCTGATATAAGATTCTTAATTCTCTCATTGATAAGTTCCCCGGTTGGATCGAGCAAACGTTATCCCATCTGTAAATTAAATCTAAATCTTTTTTATGAGCGAATTGAGTTGTTTGTCCAAGTTGGTCGAGCTCTAGTCAAGAGCTGCACGTTATCTGTCTGCCGTTGAATGTTAGATGATTCTGGCACATTAGAGGTCGTTAGTTTGTGTAGATCCCTGGATGACGCCCCATTTAGAGCATTCGAACGAAGATTGCCACAATAACAGTATGTGAAATGCTGTAAACGTGTAACTCGATTAATCAGGGCTGTCATAGAAACCATGTGCTAATTGTGGTTTTTGCAAACCAATGTTGGTTTCATTTGCTGTCATAAAACCAAGTTAGTTTTGTCCATTTCGAATATAAAAACCAATGCTCGAATCAGCTGTTGCTGATAAAACCGATAACATTCAGCCTTATTACGGTTGTCGAAGACGAAAATCGAGAGCAGTCGAAGTCGTAGTCGATTTCGATTATTTTTGGTATTACGTAACTTTTTCGACTCTTGTGATTTTGTAATAGATTGAAAAGTAAAAGATGTGCTATACTGTCAAAACAATGTTTACTTTTTACATAATTGTCCGCCAAAGGCAACATTGAAATTTTCTCAAGATAAAATAAAATAAATATAATAAAAAAAAATATGTTAAGTTTGGGACATTTTTTTTCTTCGGATGAAGACGACGAGGCATACACAGAATGTGATATGAGTGCCTTGCGTAAGGAAATAAGACAGAATTCGTACATATTTGTAATGCCCAATTCAAAGTAAGTTTTGAAATGAGAAATGAGTTAAAATTTATAATCCATATCTGCACTTAAGTTTCATTGGCCTTTTTAGATTGAATAAAGATGCTTTTAAATACGTCTTGGAAAACATATCGGGTAAATTGCAAGACCCAATAAAGTCGTCTGCTGTTCCCAAAGAATTGAAGTTGGCGGTAACATTGCGCATACTTGCTGAGGGCAGTTACCAAAAAGGAGCTGGCAACGACTATAATGTTGGGCTTTCACAGTCTTCTGTAAGCAACATTTTTACAGAATGCATTGATGCAATGCACAGTGAAATTTGTCCAAAATGGATATCGGTTAGAATGACGGAAGTGGAAAAGTTTGAAATTTTGTTATATTTATTTATTGTCGAATATAAAATGTCAAAAAAATGTGTTAAATTTCAAATTAGTGTTAGCGTGTTAGCGGATGAACCCAACGACTAACAATTGTTGTCAATTGAATGCGGCGACGTCTCTAGTCGTATGGAAAAAATTGATCGACTGTTTTAGCCAACTTTGACAGTCGTTTTCGTCTTCCGTGTTACGAAAATTGTAACAGATTGTGCATTTTCGACAACCGTAGTACCGTTTTCCAAAAAAATCGACATTCGACTACGTCTTCGACAACCGTAATAAGGCTGATTAGTTTTCACGACACCAAAGCATTTTTTCTTATCGTTGGTGTGTAGTAAGCGATCTCGTAAGATTCCAATCGAATACAGCTATTGTCACCATGGAATGACAAATGTATTTCGCATGACGATCATTTTAAAAACCAAAAATTTTGTAATTTGAAATTGTCAAAAAATTATTTTATTTTCCAGTTTCAAACTTTTGTATTTGCTTTATCTGCTGTTTCTAGCACTTTCATTAAGTACCCACGACATTTAGAAATACAAATGATTTAATTACTGTACATTTAAAGTTTTACGAAACCATTTGAATTTTCGTTCAAATAATTTCACGAATCCACCTGAAAAAAGGCACAAAGCGAATTGCAATGTAATAAAACTTGTTTATATCAGTTATTGTTTACTTTTTTTTATTATCTACCATACAAATGTTTTTCATAGTAAACGATACCTCGCAATAGTACATAATATATGTAACACTTAGAAAGAAAATTAAGCAGAGGTGGTTGCAGCAGCAGCAGCAGTTGTTGTGGTAGCGGCTTGTTCTTCCTTGATGCGATCCTTCTTGAGGGGACCCATAAATGCCAACTTGTCGGCTGGTGTTTGGAAACGACCATGACCCATTTTAGAGGATGTATCAATAAACTTCAGTTTGATTTGTTCCAAAGCTGCGCGTTTAGTGTGCTTCAACAAGGTCTTGCGCAAAGTAAGAACGCGCTTCTTGGAGCCAATACAGCAACCTTTGATCATGACGAAATCATTGTTAACTTCACCATAATGAGGGAATCCACCCATGGGAGTAATAGACTTGTCAGTCAAATCGTACTCGGTAGATGCGTTGTTTTTGATAACCTGGAAACAGAAGATTGAAACTCATTAGTACAGATGCGATGGCAAACAAATAAAGAAGATAATTTTTGATAAGTCAGTCCTATCATTTAAATATCATGTGGTTAATCAAATATAAGTTTTATGTTTGATGTCGGAACTTGAATGAGTTTATCATCATTATCAAAAATTGACTACTAGGTTTTAATGCAAACAAAAGAAATGTAATTACCTTGCCGTCCTTAGTGTGGATTCCGGCACCAATACGGTAGATCTTCTTGTTAATTTCGGTACGATGATGGTAACCCTTTTGACCGGCACGGGCAACAGTGGTCGATACACGGGAAGGATGCCAGGCACCAATACAGGCAACCTTACGCAAACCCTTGTGGGTCTTGCGCGGCAACTTCTTTGTGTGCCAACGGGATGTAACACCCTTGAAACCTTTACCCTTTGTGACACCAACGCAATCGATCATTTCATCCTGGCCGAAAACATTGCCGACTGGGATTGGCTTTTCCAAATGTTCCTTGACCCACTTGACCTTATCTTCGATGGAACCACCGTTCAATTGGATTTCCATAACATGGGCCTTCTTTTGGCGTTGCTTAATCAAACGAATCTAATGCGAGAATAAAGACAAAACATTCACATGAACTTAAAAACTCGAAAAATAAAATAACATTTTTAAAATAAAATTTGAGACTGTTTGTGATATGGTTTAACTGCATAATCACAGCCAAAGCGACTATACACAGTTAGTGGAATATATCACAAATCGCCACCCGAAGGGCAATTTGATATGCGACGTTGCGGTTATATAACTGTGCATTGAGCATCACAGCAAGACCGCCTTTTAGGAACACCAACACATTGAACCGCCACCGAACCGAAGTTCAGCTACAGCCCAACGCGCTAATGACCAAGGACGTCGCTTTCGCAACATACATATATAACCTGTATTAGAGGCGCAATAATTACCTGAGAATGGGCAATAACTCGAATAACTTTGCAGTAGCGAAGCATTTTACGGAAGTCATTCTCAATGCTTTTCTTGCCCAAATCGTCGTTCCACTTCTTGCTGGACTTGGTGAAAGCCTTTTTCTCCGACTTGTACCTGATCGATCACAAGGAAACCAAATGTTAAATCTGACCCTGTAACAATGCATTCCGCAGAATGCCTCAATCATGTCGACGAAGCATTATGTAAACGTGAGATCGGGACCCAGTCATCTGCAGGGGCAAGCTCCATTGGTATTTGTATAAAAACGCAATTTCGCAGCTGTTTTCAAAATAGACAAAAAGGAAGTGAACCTCATCACCTTAAAGTGAGCGGAGATCGCAACATCCATGCCGTGCTCACCAGAAAATGAAATTATCGTCAATTCAAAATTGGCCAGAAAATGAAATTATCGTCAATTCAAAATTGGCCAAATTCCATAGCTCACACGGACAATGTGTATTTGAAAAGCCCTCTCAGTATACTACTGATCCAAGAACTTTTTTTTTACATTCATATTTAGTAAGCAATGACAAAATAAGTCACGATTTGTTCCTCCTCCTTGTACACATTTGTTGGTTTTGCATTATCAGAAGGAAGGCAGGCAGAGATGGTAATATACAAAAAAATATCCTCATAAAAGCTCTCAGATACCATCTATCATCATTTAAACAAAACTGGCAAACACGTGTACAGAAGGAGGAAAACAACTTCACCACGTGTTCATCGACAGAAACAAAATGGCGACGCTTTAATATTAATACATACCAGTTTTTGTAGAAACGACGACGGCACTCTTCAGACAAATGCTGAGCCCATACGTTAACCAAAGCACGCAAGCCGAATGGAGTTTCAATGTAACCAACGGCACCGACAACAATCATTGGTGGAGTTTCCAAGACTGTTACAGCTTCGACTACTTCCTTCTTGTTAATTTCTGAAAATAGTAATGAAACAAATGGTTAAACTATTGAACATATCTCACACAATTGGTTGGAATAATCAATATTTGATCAGTCCGCCCTAGTTATATTATAATCATAGAAATCATTTTTGTTCTAACCATAAAAATTTAACTGTTTCTCATCATAAAAGATTGATTTATATCAATCAGAACATTGATATCGGTACTTTTTTCTCTGCAAGCCGGGCCAAGATCACAGAAACGAATGTTTTGAGTATTTTTCTTCTACATTTAGCAAATTGCTCCCCGCTTGCGAGAAAAAAACACCAATATTCGAGTGCATATATCAGCAATACTTACTTGAACCGGGACGATCGGCTTCACGCACAACGTGAGTCATACCAGCTTTGTAGCCAATAAAGCAAGTCAAATGCACGGGTTTGCTGGCATCATCCTTAGGGAAAGCCTTAACCTTACCACGATGGCGTGCGGCACGCTTCTTGGGGTAGAAGGCCATGGAACCATGGCGAGGTGCCGAGAACTTACGATGAGACTGTAGAATAAAGAAATAAGACAAGATGTTAGCAACTTTGTACCTATCGAATATTCGAATTTACGTTTAGAAAAACAATACAAATCTGAAAATTCATTGAAGAATCGGAACACAATTATTTTTTGTTTTAGCTATATATTCTTACCATTTCTCAAGACTTTATATAACGTCTGTTCTTCTCAGACGACGAAGACGAAAAGAAAGTTGCTCCCCGGAATTCGACTTAAGTGAGCTGCGACAGAATATCAGGGGTGCCAGTATTCACGTATGCATTTGATAAAAATACACATTTTACTATGGAGATGCACAGTAATAGAAATTGCCATGTTAAATTGAAGTAAGCTTACCACTAATGTAGATGGCGCGCTTTACCATGAATTTATCTACACTTTTCGATACGCTGCGTTTACACAAGACAATAAGCAAAGAACATTTCCATTAAGCTTAGTATTCACCACAAGCGAAATTTTCTCTTTCCATAAAATGTACATGTTGCAAAGCAAACGGAATAATAATAATCAAATAATTTTTTTTATTCATATTCATTCAGTACCCTCGCAAATTACTTCACAATTTTTTTTGCAAATGTTAAATATTCCTTGACCAAACAATTATAGCAGAACAATAATTTCGTTGCAGATGGTGAATAAGGTTTCACTGCTAGAAATAAACAGCTCTTTTATCAGCGGAGCTTTACAAAGCAAAAGGTAAATTTCGTTTGCTTTGCTATATGTTTTTCTTATGGAAGCGAAATTTACTTTTAGGTGAAATATATTTGGAAAGTGTACAAAAGTTAAAGATATTTCCTAGTCGGCAAAAAAAATTACGCAAGGAAAAAATTATATTAATGAAAGACTACAAGATACGTTCTGCGAGTGAAACATCATCATGAAAATAAAGCGCTCTAAGACTACGAGTAGTTTAATGATCTGAGTGGAAATGCCAATTTATTTAAAATATGAGCAACTCTGACATGAAATGACCCAAAAAATGAAACATAAAAAACATATGTTCTTAAATAAGCTAGGATGACTTATAGATGTTTTGTTAGAAAAATAAGCGTGGCAACTCTTACTCAGTTGGTTAACGACTTAATGCAAACTTTTTTGCTATCCCATTTATTTCCATAATTCTAGTTTAGAAAGCTGAAAAGAATACCTCAATTGTAGTTTTATTAAAAATCCAGCCTTAGCTGGAAACTTTTTTTGCCCAGTACCGATTTCATCCCATGCAGAATTTCAAGATCATCATCGTTCTTCCCACAGACTCATAGACGGGCAGGCAGGTTTCCCATTTTAGGGATTCCCATCACTATTTAGTGGGGTTGCAAACGATATGATACAGTTTTGGATACCTTTCACCTTTGGTTGGATTTATTTATCCACTTTCGTCTGTACACAATCACAACAACGCTAGAAAGTCAAAAAGATACTTAATTCACACACTATAAACACAGAAAAACAGCTTTCTAAAAATGATTAATACTCATTTTGTGTTGTTCAACTTCTCGTAAAAGCTGATTTAGTGCATCTTCTGCAGTTTATCGTCTTTGATTTTGTCTTTTTAAAGTGCCGTTGTACCCTTGCAACTAATTTCATACCTCTATCAGTTTTCCAAATATTTCTGCAGTTTTTAGTAGTGAATGAGAAAAAGAATTTGTACAGCCCAAAGTTTGGGAGAGAAGTTCCATAAAAAAAATTACAAAATTTATTCTAGGTAACGCAATTTTAGGAAAATCTGATACTAATGTAAGTCATCCGACTAATAAAATTAAATGTGTGGCATTAGAACGAAAATTGGACTTGCAACGCTAGCCCTCATATCTTCCGATTTGGGATCAAACAGATCGAAAAGCGAAAAATTTACTTGGAGCTAGAGGACGTACACGGTGTGGTGAGTGTGGTAAGATAAGTTGGGGGCCTCCGACTCCAGAATTTCACCTTTTATTTTCTCAAACGTCACAACGCTACTAAAGTCCTGTCCGATCTTAAAGACGTTTTAACTGGTTCTTATTTAAAACTTCGGCATGTGTAGTCGGCAGGGCTTAAAGGCATTTACCAATGGAAAGGCCTAGTCTAGGGACTCGGGACGTAAAAGCCTTCTGCAATTGAATGCTAGTGCAGTTATTTATACTTAACCGCGCAATTTTTTAAATATTTTTTGTTATAAAAATCACCCCTTCCCTCCAACACTTTTCACTAAAATATGTCCGGCAGGTCTCAAAAATTCCGGTCCGGAAAGTAAACCTATATTTGGGCTCGTTCGGTTACTATCTTCAATTAATGTTCCATATTATCGAAGGGCGGTCAGACACACTCTTATACTGATTTTATGAAGGAAATGGAATATTTTATTTTTTTTCTAATAAAATTAAGGGGTGTCAGCCAGATTGACTTCAAGTTTTGTACAGTTTTAATGAATGCTTGAATAAACTATTTGCATAGAATTTAAAAATTGGATCAAGTTTAAACAAATTGGTATCTTTTGTATCAAAAAGAAAATTTTATGTACCAATTCAACATTGTCATTTATTATCACTGGTGCAAGGTCTTTAGAATGTTTACCAATGACACGGTCCGAATTACCCCATATGGTCAGGAGACGAAGTTATATTGGAACTATATTCATCTTCACCCATTTAGCCCACAAAAATCATCCTTTAAATCAATCCTTTAAAGATGCAAATTTGAGCACGAAAATCCAATTTCAGTACTAAAATTTGCATCTAAGTTTAAGTACAATTAAACTGAATGAACAGATGTTTTGTATTTTGCTTTCATCCATCACCCCGTTCAATTTCCAATTGGAAATTTCATTGGTTAGTTGATAGCTGCGATTTTACTAGTAAAGTTAGATAGACCTTAGTTAAGTTATAGTCCTATTCTTCTGCAAGTTTTTTTCAACAAATCGTAGTAATGCAAAGGCGCAAATAGATATTATTTAAAAAGAGACATCACTGATGTATCTGTAACGTTATCTGACTAAAACACAATTGGATCATCAAAATGTTCAGTTCACACAGATGTTTAAAGAGAAAAACTCCGCGTCCTGGTGTTGACCGTGAAGAGTTTATAGAACATCTGGTAGAAGAGTACTACACCACAAGTGACTCAGGTAGAACATCTAATAATCGGGCAAATTTTTATTTTTAGCAATTTTTCCAACTCACAATGCAAGTAAAACCAGGAAAGCATTCGCTATGAAAATCATTTGCCCTTAGAAACCGCCATAGTCAGCGAGTAAGTACATGCATTAAAAGTGAGCTGTGACCACTGATTTAACAGGAGTTTCTGTTATGTTAGGTTGATCGTACTACTGAAATATAACTCAAAAAAGGTTAAATCATAAGAAATTAGTAGTGGAGTTTTCGGTTAAGCCTCGATCACTAAGACCGCAATTGTTAAATCAATTTAAAAGCTGAAGGCTTTATGGTCCCACGACAGCCGGTTCTACGCACCGGATCGACTCGAAGCAGCAATTCTTCAGCCAAGGGCTGTCACCGCGGTACGGTTGCCACTACAACAACAATAATGTTTCGGTCAGACCCATTTTGCATTGGTAAACAGTAAGATCCAACTTAAAAGTTCTCCGCAATGTTAGAAATTATTTTTATGGGCTTGGATTTAAATGGCGGAGAACAATATGCCAGGTTGCTTTCAAATAGTTCATTGAAATATCGTTAACAACTTTTGTTTAAATGATGGCGGAGAGTTTTTCTCCATTTACCAGGGTATGTCGAATTCTAACACGGCTTGGTTAGCCTTCGATTCTTCTTTCAAAATCACGAGGTGATGTCAATGTGTAAAATGTAATAATACACTTACGATAACTGTACTATCAGTGAAAGGAACTGACTCCGACAGTGTGTTGCTGGAAGATCTGCCACAGATTTTGGTGGAATTAACGCCGGCGATTTCGCTGCTTTAGAACAATTGATCGAATAGAAGTATAGAAAAATTCGATAGTTTTTATCGAAAACTATAAAATAAGAAAGTAATTCGTGTGTTGCATCAGTTGGTCTCATTTGGTCCACCTTGCACCTTAACTACTGATTTATCTGTTTGCACAGATCTAGGTATCGACGAGTGGGAGGCAAATTAAAATTTTCAAAAAGTCGAGCTTTATTTCTGTTAGTTAATTAAAAAAAATATTAAAATTAATTCTAAACGCTCTTACCTGTGGTATCTTCCCGGAAATTTGTAGAATAATGTTTCATTTAAATGGCAAAGCTTTTTTCGTCTTGTAGAAACGTCCATCGCCTACGACCAAAATGTTTGCGTGCCAACGGCTTTATATCAGGTTTCTAAAGCATTTTCCCGATAACAATTCGCATTGACTTTGACACCAGGCTCGATGAACACGATTGGACAGTTTTCATCGGTGGTCACAGCTGTCCATATTACTTCGGGTGGCTGTTCGCAGGCTCAAAGTTTTCGTCAACGTGTTTAGTTAAGTTATTACTTTCATTTTGAGTGTTTGTGAACTGCTCAATGTGAAAATTGTTTTCACCAAAGAATACTATGTATGGAAATTCGCCACGTTCGTGCAAGCGTAACGACTTTGCTGTTCGTACGGCTTTACCTTGAGCTCATTTTGGAATATCCGTCAGATGCTTCGCTGGGATATTTTCAGTTTTTTACCACTACGACGAGGACTTCATCGAGCCTTTACTTTCACAACCATTTCATGATATGTTGTAGTTTTTTTCACCCATTATCATAGCGTTTGGTAATGCTGTCTGTGTTGTTATAACGATTTATGGTGCGATACACTTTGTTCACTTTGAGCTGCCTTAGCTCACTGACTGTGATTTTCCGGCCAATTATAATAATAATTTAAACTTTTAAATTAAATCGGCTTTAAAAAAAAGTACTGAAATTTCTGGTTTTATTGGAAAGGTTGAACTTTGTCATTTAATATTAGAACACAATTTAATTCATATGACTACCACAGCTGGCTCGGCAGTACCTTATCCGATCAACCCAGTTTTTCAGTGTATTTTTAATTGTTTCGGGTCGAAACCCTTCTTTAACTTCGATTTCTTGTTTTTATGCTTCAATTGTCTATAGATGCTTTGCGTAACATTTATCCTTAACGGCTCCCCACAGAAAGTAATCCAATGTCTGAAATCACAGCTCCGAGACTGCCAATTGACATCATAATTTCTGCTGACTATTTTGGAAAACAAAAATTCATTGAACATGGCGCGATAACGCTCACCCTTGTCAGTAACGTCGGTTCTCTGCTCATTTTCCATGAGAAATGGCCCAATGATGCCGACAGCCCAAAATTCACACCAAACAGTGACTCGTTGTAGATGCATTAGCTTCTCAATAGTCACGTGTGGGTTCTCTGTCCCTCTATATGCCGCAATATTGCCTATTGACATATCCACTGAAATGAAAATGAGCTTCATCTGAAAACACGAGTTTTCGGCAAAATTTATCCTCTCAGCCCTTTGGGCGAAGCGAAAATGCATCGGATGTTGTTCTATTACACTGTGGAACATTTTTGGGGTTATTGTCTGGAGGGTGAGAAATTCCAAGTCAGGGTGATGGTACTAGGTCTGTATATTAAAACCCTCAAAGGGTTTTGCGTTCGTATGTGCCAGTTTAAGTAACAAAATTAAGTAACTTCACTTAATTGTAAATAAAAGCAGAAAGCGTTAATCGATTTCTATGATCTATGTCGCATTTTGTTTATAGGTTATGTGACTTTACGTGAAAGTTATAAGACTCTACACGTTTTTCCGTTTGGGATTTATATGTTTTAAAAAAAAAATATTTTTTTTGGCAAAATTTTCTTCATAAATTTATTTCTAATTGCAAAAATGTTGATTTGGTTGAGAAACAGTATATTAATGGATTAAAGAAAATGTAATTATTAATTTTTCTCAATTTATTTCAGCAAAATCGAACTAGTCGTTCTCGAGTTATGTCAAACTACGTTTTTGCCAACATTTTACAACTAAGCGAAAAAACATCAAGATAAGGAAAAAATGTAAAAGGTCATAAAAAAAAACTGGCACATACGAACGCAAAACCCTTTGAGAGTTTTAATATACTGACCTAGTACCATCACTCTGACTTGAAATTTCTCACCCCCCCAGATTGGCTGTTGTACTGTGTTATTAAACGACAAAGTTCAACCTTTCCAATAAAAGTAAAAGTTTGAAAAATTATCAGTGCTCTTTTTACAGCCGAATTAAATTAAAATAGCCCACCCTATATCTAGATAGAATATCTAAATTGCGACCTCTTTACAGGTATACAGGATATACAATTTTGGGCAATGTCATAGCACGTTATAAGATTCTGATTACAAAACAACATGCCCTTAACCCCCAACAGAAGCTTACCTTTCTCCAATCTTTGAGCTGTGATATAATTCTAAGATTTATTGATACGTTTTCATTGCAAAAGGATTTTTGTAGTAATTACAGAAGTTTTTGCATAACTTCAGAGAAAACATAGTCGTACACACTACCTATTAAAAAATACTTAATATAAAAGTTATTTGTTGAATAGATACGAAAAAAACAATCTGAATTTGTTTTTTTTTTTTTTAAAGTTACTAGTTAGCATATTGAGCGAACCTATTATGAATGTTCTAACGAATGTTGATTTTACACACAGAGGCACAAGAACAAGTATCTGCTAATTTGGCTAACTTTGCGTACGACCCTTTGAATTGGGAATACCTGAAGAATGCAAATGCATTTAAACTTTTTTTGGAATTACTGGACTCACCCAATGATATGCTGAAACTGCACGGAACTGCAGGATTGTGCAACATATCTTTAGGTATGGAATCAATCATTTTTATCCGCAATTAAATAATTTCTTCTCTCTTACAGATCAGGACGTTTTTGTATACACAACAAAGCCGGAAAATCTTGGAGTAATTTATCAGCTATTTCTCAAATCAAGGAATAAGGACATTCTTCTAAACCTTTCTACACTTTTATATCATTTTCTAACAAATGACAAGTGCTTGAAAAGTGATATTTTAACAGTCGAGGTTCTACGACGGATTCAACAACTAAATACTGCATTTCGATCCGAGAGAAGGATATTTAACATAACGTCTTTACTGTGGGACAGTTTTGGCAAGCGATATGAATTTCTGGGGGAAACGTCAAAGTAGAATAATGCTAATGAGGGGTATGTGTTCCAATTGCTCAGTACTGACTGACTGGATGCAGCTAAAACACGTCAAAAAGTTTTCGCAAGAGGACCTTGACCAGTTTTCGCAATTGACCGGTGACTTTAACAGTTTACACTCAGACAAAATACCATCCGAAAATCGCATGGTTCATGGAGCCTACTTAAATGCAATTATTGCTGGACTCATAGGAACTCACTTTCCAGGACCAGGAACTATTGTTCTGGAACAGCAGTACAAATTTCGGAAACCCTGCCGCATTAATATTGATTGCGAATTTCTCATAAAATTAAAGAAGTATCGTAAAATTTCTACTGTTTCTTATGAATGCAAACAAAATGATAGCATAGTTTTTAGTGGTGAAGCTAAATTGTTAATTTCTAATACTAGTACAATAATAAAATAATTGGAACCCTTTATTTCTTGGAGCGTTTGCCTTCGCCCTTCTTAGGTGGTGCTTTTCCTCTTAATTTACGCATACGTTTCATTTCTTCTTTAAAATCTTGATGTTCATCACGGAATAGGCCATAGTCCCTTAGATTCATCATTAATAAATGCGTTTCGACATGTCGAGGATACCAGTTCACTACATAGTCTCGTTTATGTATCGGTTCTTCGCTAAACATGCGGACAACCTGTTGTAAAAACCAAAGGAATGGGCTTGAGTGTATAATACCAACAAAGTTATTGAGGACAAACCTTCATTGATTTACTGTTTGTTGTGCGGGCGACTTCTCCAAAAATACGATTTGACAAGTAATTCATGCGGCGTGCATACTGTGTACCGACTTTTACCAGCTCGGTGTATTTATTAGCGGACATAATTGTAATAAAATTTTAATATTGATTTATGTCCAAATTAGGGGTTACGGTATCACGAACCAGTAAATTTTTTGTTGAAAATACTGAATTGATATTGTCCAAATATTGGTTATGTCATTTGATTGTCACTGACATAGACATATGTCAGTTGTTATAAAAAATCAAGCCATACGAGTTCGCACGATACGATTCGTTTAGAGTCCGAACGCCGATTAGTTGAACGTTAAATACAAGTACATATATCAGAATTACTTCAAAACTTTAGGTGAAATTTTAAAAATTTCTTTCTGCATCATTAAACGTTTGATTTGAAAATTTGAATTTTGTAGAAAAAAAACATTCACGCTTAAACTTGCTAAAGGTTATTCTTTAAAAATTTTCTTACCAAAAGTTTTAATTATTTATAACAAACGGGGTTTAACACAAATTGCCTATAGTTTTCTGTAAACAAACTCATTTTAATATTCTTGTACAATGGGGTAGTTATCGCATTAGCGACCTCCTTAACGAGTTGCCAATCGAACACGGCCAATATCAATACATCTCAAACGTATGTGATAATTTGGCTTCTTTGCGGTAATACACTGCCTAGGAAGAAACCCCCAAATATGTCATCGCCTTCAAAATAATTCAGGGTGCACTAAAATCAACGTAAATAGTGAAGCATTACACCCTCTTTATCCCTTATGAAATTTCTTTTTTCTCACTTTTTCTTAATTTGATGAGCAAGTTTATTTCCTCGATATATGCGACCTGAGAATTCAAATTTCTCACTTTACTGATGTCAACGTAGCTGATTTTCTAAAAAGTTCCAAAATTGATTTATGTGACGATTTTAGTTATTTCAGAAAGTTGGATTCAGTGGAAATTGTTTGCTTTGATATATTTAAAACACAATGAATTCAAAAAATGAAATAATTTCTAAGATGTTGGGTGGGCCAAAAGTTACCATGGGGTTCAAAAATTTAAGAACTTTTTCGTTTATACAACAAGTGTACAGATTAAGTGCGTACAGCACTTATGACAGTTAACTTCCAACCACTTTTCATAGTCCTAAAAAAATATTATATATATATATATATATATATATATATATATATATATATATATATATATATATATATATATATATATATATATATATATATATATATATATATATATATATATATATATATATATATATTAGGGGGGGTCAATTTGTATGGATCGAAAAAAGTCACCAAGCGGTTATCAAAATCGTAATCTACGATGAATTCTAAGAAAATTTTCCAAAGAAACCATGTGTCTAAAATCAAAATCGAGCTTCCAATTTTTAACGAGAAAGTTTTCGTCCGTCTTTTCGTCTGTGGAAAACACGCTATAGTCCACAATAATAATGCTAGAGAGCTGACATTTTACAGAAAGATGTCTTGCTGAGAAGGTAAGGTCAAGTTCGAAAACGGGTTGGAAGGCTTTGTATTTTAAGTTATGTTACCTCTCGCCTCATTAAAATTAAAATAAACAATTTTGCGATGTTTTGAAAATATCACACTTTTTATTTCAACATTACTTATTTTTAAGGTCTTTCTTGCTATCAATCGTAGGTGTTACGTTTCGACTTTTAACTGTGAATGCCATAACACCATCGCGATTTTTTTCAATAGTTCGACGTGAGACTTTAGTCAGTAGTTGCACAAACCGCTCGGTTCCTTGAATGTGTAGAGGAATGTGTGGATCCGGAAGCGGTGGGTCGTCAAATTCTATGTAATTGAGCAAGTGTTCATAGGGTATGCTTGCAGTGAATGGGGGCTCCGATAAAATGCCATCGTTATCTAAGTTTATCATGATTTATCTGATTTCTAATTATCTCTTTTTTCTACACATAAAACGAGAACTTTTTAATACAAAAATTTCATAAATATTTTTTTTTAAAGATCACAACGAAAACTTTCTCGTTAATAATCGGAAGCTTGATTTTGATTTTAGACACATGGTTTCTTTGGAAAATTTTCTTAGAATTCGTCGTAGATTACGATTTTGACAACCGCTTTGTCGAGAAAAAAATTGACCCTACCTAATATATATATATATATATATATATATATATATATATATATATATATATATATATATATATATATATATATATATATATATATATATATATATATATATATATATATATATATATATATATATATATATATATATATATATATATATATATATATATATATATATATATATATATATATATATATATATATATATATATATATATATATATATATATATTTCATTATGTATATAACACTTGGAGAATAAATAATGGAGAGATTCACAACTGAACGAGGAACCAGAATAATAGAATTTTATTGTTGAAATCAGAGATCAACTATTTTAACGCAAAGTGATGAGTGATGAAGCTCATTTTCATTTTAATGGCTTTGTTAATAAGCAGAACTGTAGGTTTTGGGGTTCTGAAAATCCAAGAGCCATTCATCAACGACGATTTCACCCCATTATGTTCTTTCAGCACGACGTATCCACTACCCACACTGCCCGACACAATGGCAATTTTAAGTCAAATTTTTGGAGAGCGAATAATTTCCAGAAATTCGGAAATTATTTGACCAATTTGGTCGAATTTAATAAGGCCTTGCACTTTATGCCACTTCACGAGCAAAATGACATTAAATTGGGGCTATTTAAAATAGGGCGCCGATTTGTCCCAGTTTTATCAGAGTAAATAAGTAGTCGTTAAAAACGTACCACGCGAACTTTGATAGGTTGTTTTTAATGTCCAATATTAGAAGACGGTGACATTACTGATCGTCGACACAATTTTATGTTATCGAGGCACTACTTGCTTGGTTTTCAGGAACCGTAAACAATTTTAGAGTAAATTGTGTGCTTAGAGATTATCCTCCAAAGGCAGTCCAGTAGGAGTAGAGGCTACAGCGTCAAACCAGATTGATATTGGTGGCACATTTATTATGGAAAAATATTCGATAAATCGTTAAACATTTTATCAAAATCAATCATCGATTACTGTGACGATAAGAAAGTTACATGAAATTTTTGGGAAAAACAACGTGCCGACAAAAAGTATTATTGATTTGTAGTGGATGATTTCGAAGAAAGGGGGTCTGTATCTTATAGGGCAAAGCATGGACCACAACGAACTGCAAAATCAGCTGAAAACATTACTGCTGCTCAAGAAAGTGTTTAAAACATTCCATCAACCTCAATTCGACGCCGTGCTGCATGTAATGAAAAATGTGCTCAAAAGTAACTAACACAGCAGTATACCTCCCCGACCGTAAACGAAATAACAGCTGATCCCTTAGCACACTTCATAAATATTTCAACAAAAGTTGTATTGTCTTACAATTTGTATTGCTTGGGAAAATTGTATTATTTTTACAACAAGTGTACAGAGTGCGTACAGCACTTACGACAGTTAAAGTTTCAACCACTTTTTATAGTCCTAAAAAATGTTAGCCGATTTTTGATCCGAAATGGTTTGTGGCGGGCCTATTCGTCTGGATGAAAATAAGACAACAATTGGCAATTTGTCAATTAATAAACTACTCTTGAAAAACAAATAACGAGCCTATTGCCAGTTTATAGTTGTTTACAGCGTATAACGTAAAACTATGTTTAACTCAAATAATTAACTGGGCCTTAACAGAAAATATAGTGCGGTTTTATATTTTTATTAGGATAACAAAAATAATAATACATATATAGTTGACTTTCCACAAGCAGAACTGTTTTCCAAGTAATGTTTTCCCTCTGTGTACATGAAAACAACCACCATACATGTCTCTGTTGTGAACAGCTGACAAGTTGCGAAATTAGTAAATTAAAAGTGCATATTTAGTAAGCCGCGTAGTACGTTATACATTCCTCATTCCTGTTTAAATCAACATGAGTTCATGGCAGCCGGAATATGAAATATCTATCTCAGACTCCGAAGACGAGGATGATGCCTCGTCGAAACCTCAGTATCATGGCCGCGACGCAATACTGTTCGTTATTGATGCCAATTTGTACATCGATGACCCAGAACGCCTTAACTCTGCTCTCAATCTGATGCGGAGTGCATTTCTTTCTGGTCTCTTGGTTAACGATAAAGATTTGATGGGACTGGTGTTTGCTAATACTGAAAATAGTCCAGATCCCTATGAGCCAAACTGTTTGGAGGCAATTGTAATGCCTGAAAATTGCGCGGTTTTTTTACCGCCGCGCCAGCTAAACACGGCCATTGTTGAACATTATCTGAGGTTTGTGGAAACGTCGTCGAATGATTTCGGCAATGTGTATGGAGTGGCCACTGCTAGTGATGGTAGCGGCAATTTTGCTCAAACGTTGAGATTGTGCTTGGATTTGGTGGAGCATTGCAACTATTTGGTGGACAACTCAACAATTGTGTATATGACCGATAAGGAGACACCGCATCCTCTTCAATCGGAGGGCTATAGACAAGCTTTGCAAAAAGCAGCGGATTTAAGCGGAAAAGAAGTAGAGTTTCAGGTTATACCGATGGTGGACTCCTTTGACTACGAAATATTTTATAAGGAATTCATTTGTCTGGTACGTGATATCGATTTGGACAGTTTTGAGCCTGGAAATCCCGAAAGACTAAGAGAGATACTGGCTGATCGCAAGTTAAAGCAGAACTTCGTTCGAAGATCTCTGGGCCATTTTACGTTAACTTTGGGAGCCGATTTAGTTTTATCGGCTCAATATTTCAACTTTTTTCAAAAAGGTAAAGGTCCACGAAAGGTTTTGATTCGACGAGCCGACAATGCCGTGGTACGTAAACAACGTCTTACCCATGTATTTAAAGAAGACCCTGAGACCAAAGAGTTAGTACAAGCCCGTGAAGTTAACATAAAAAATGCATGGTATGAAATTAACCTAGGAAGTTCTCCAATACGCTTGACGTATGAACAAGTAAATCGCGTGCGCAATCTTCACGCTCCAGGCATGATGTTGTTAGGCTTTAAGCCAAGGTCAGATCTAACAAAGTCAATATATTGTAAATCGTACAATTTTATGTACCCAGATGATGGTCACGTGATTGGCTCCAAGCGATTGTTCAGAGCTCTCTGGGAACGCTGTAAAGCCCGAGATAAAATTGCCGTTTGTTTGTTTATGTGCAAACGTAAATCTATGCCTCGTTACGTAGCTTTGGTGCCGGTGTCAAAGGGCGATGCTGAAGCAAATTCATACTATTCTCTACTAACAAATGATGGGTTCAAAATCGTCTACCTTCCTTGTTCCTCATATATACGTGATATTGATTTGTCCGATTGGAATTCTGTTGGAAATCATGCTCCAGACGATGGTGTTGAAATTTGTAAAAAGATTGTAAAAAAATTTCGTTTGGACTACAAGCCAGGTATTTTGTGTGATCCGGATTTAGATCAGTTACAAGCCAAACTTTTAGCTTTAGCTTTTAATGTTAAATCCGAATCATTGGGTAGTCAATATTTTCCCAATCCGGAACAACAAGATATTCGAATTGCAGCTTTATTACCAAAATTCGAAGAAGTTTTCGGCGAAGATGTTGAACCTGCAAAAAAACGTTCTGCCACCTGCAGTGGAGGGGGGGATTCATCAAATGCTTCAAAGCAACCAAAGTTGACGGCTGACAATTTGAGTGATAGGGATTATGTGATGAAAATGATCAGTAACAAGGCACTGGGCTCATGTACAAAGGATCAACTGCTGCAAATATTGGAAACATATTTCAACAAAACGGTGGCCAAGTCAACCAAGAAGCAGGACCTTTTGGATATTATTTATAGTTACTAAAAGTATGTCTTAATACAATAAAGAGAGGCACAATTTGTTAAATAATTTTTATTTTGTATTCTTTGTAATAGTTTGGCTTGAGGTCATCTAAAATGGATGTCTCCTTCGTCAACCATCTTTAGAGATTGTGGACACAATTTAAAGGCAGCTACTCCGGTTACGCATACCAAATTGTTTACTACGCTATTAACCATATATACAACGAGTGAAGAACTTAACCATTTAAAAAAATCTATATTGAAAGGTTTAAAAAGAGATAAGGTAAAAAGCTTTGTGTTTTTTATTCGACCTGTAGTTTAGAACTCTTCTATTTTCTTTAAGGGTTTTCTTAATGGGTTAGTTCTTTTTTGTGGATAGCATCTTCAGAAAATCAAAAATTTTAAAACAAAAAAGGTTAAAACCGTTAATTTAATGTACTAATTGATCGACACCAAAAATGTCGTTTCAGTTAGGGTCAACTATATACAAAATAAATTCACTAAAGCGCTAATTTCAAATATCCAAAAAAAAAACCGAAACTGAAGGGTTAGACACATTTTTTCATAAATAATGTTTGCAATACTGCAAAATAAAGGCGAATAAAGTGAATAACTAACGTTTATATGTTAGATTCCTCTAATCAGGTCAATACCACAAAATAAAGGCGAATTTATTTTCCTAGGGGCGGCATAAAGTGTATAACTAACGTTTATATGATAGCTTTCTCTAATCAGGTCAACAAATCGGGTCAAAATGACGTTTTAAAATTGCGAGGGAAATATAGCAGGGAAACGAAATTAGCTAGGACACTGAAATGCATGATGATGGCTTATGGTCATTAAATGTTTGGGATTGAAAATGAGCGTGAATTTACCCATGAGGAACTGAAGATACCTTGAAAAAGTTAGACGAACCTCTACATTTCTCAATGTGAGGTCAGCAGCTAGAAATCCAAATATTCCTAGTCAAAATGAATAAAATACCGAACAAAACGAAATCTTATTCTGTTATAAATAACATTACTTCTTTAGGTTTTTCTTATTTTAAAAATCCTCTGGGATATACATATTCTCTGTTTGTGAAATAAAGTCTCACAGTGTAATATGTAATTAATATAACATGCTAATTTTATTCTAATTACGGTTATTTACACAATTAATTCGAATTTGTCAATCATTGTTTCGTTCTCAGCGAAATACATGTGCAGAAAACTTATTTTATAAAAATGTCAAATGTCTGTTTAGTGTAAATATTAAAAACAAACCAAACCTTTCCCGAAAAAGTAATGTCTATACGTTTAACCTAACTAGTAAATTTTCATAAAACCAATTGAGTTATTTAAACGGTTTCTATGGCTCCTTTGCGCCTAGTGCTGTTTCGAGCCGCTGTAGGACTTGCATCGTCTGTTGCTATGAACGATGTCTCCTCTGATGATTTTTGTGTATGTAATAGAACTTCTTTGTTAGCGGAAACACCAATGGCTTGTGTCAACAGTGAGTTGTCTCTCGGAGATGCATTATGAACCGAAATTGCATCAAAATTTAATGCCCGGGAGGGCGTGTGTGAACGAGACCCTGCGTTCGAAGAAGATGTAGGTGTTCTTCCATGTGGACTGTTATTGCGTGAATGCTGAAAGTCTTCTAGTGGAATTTCTTCTGATCTATATTTAAAAGAATGTAAATAAAATGACCTTAATAACTACTTATAATATATTAAAATTACCTTGGTCTGGCCATTCGCGGACTGCTGTCTCTTGATGATCTTTGCTGCGAATTATCTCTGGAGTGTGCACAACTTTTCCCTCCAACACTAATGCTGGCCGAATGGGAGTGTTCTCGCTGCGATAACTCTCCAGCTGCGTCACTGCTGTTAGTATTTGAACTAGGACTTCGTCTGCGAGAACGTCCTGAACTTTCATTTCGTATGCTAACAAATTATTGTATTGATTGTTAATGTTATAATCGATTAATACCGTTTGCTTTGTTATTTACCCTTCAATCGAACGATTTTGTGCCATTTGTATACGACTTACGCCCCCAGACGTGCCATTGTCTCGCTTCAAAGCTGCCGCAAATCCAGGTACTCTAGTTGATGTGGAGAAAATCGGTCTGTGTTCGCGAGACGATCTGGAACTACTACTGCTACTGGGACCGCCGGACGACCTTATGCCGGCAACGGCATACACTGGAGAATCAATGACCTGACCTGGAACTTCGATCATCTGAGCAATTTGATACATTTTCTTTTGTCTAGCCTTGCTACGTCCCTTAGTCAGTCTTTGCTTTGCTGCCATACAACGTATGTGATCATCAAATAAAAACTTGGCAGATATCAAGGGTGTTCGATTGTGACTGGCACCACCACGATGTACTGTTATGTATAAGCATCGACTATCGTCTTTGTCGCCAACAACCTCCACATCTTGAAGGAATCCCACAAACTTTGCCACACCCCATCCCAGGAGTTTTGCGTCCGGTTCGACTAATATCAATTGTAATGAATCAATAACTAAGAACCTGCGCTGCTTCACATTATCTTTAGCAATTACGGTGCATGCAATTAAATCACTATTATCTGAAATGGTAAATTTTATAAATTGAGTAAAAGTTTTCGACCATTTCTTAAGACCTACTTAAATCCAAAACATTGTCAACTTGTACTAAAGTCAAAGAATTTGTCAATGGCAACATGTTCTCTTTTTCATTCAAAAATTGTTGGCACGTTTTGCGTAAAAGGAAAAACACTCGTATAGCTCTTCTGGCTTTCTCAACTTCACCACAAGGAAGACGTCTAGTGAAAGGTATGCCCGTCAGCGGAGTACCGGTGGGAGGTAATAATATCGCAGAGTCCATGCATAGAAATTCTACGTTTAAATGCGTTTTTCGCATCTCGTTGTACTCATCTTCAAATAAGTCAAGGAATATGTCTTCAGACTTATAGAAATTGCGCAATAGCGACATCGATTGATTGCGAGCAGCAAATAATACATCCTGTTGTGCTTCGGTAATACACGTTGCTGTTGTACTGTCATCCGCTTGGCTATTCGGTTTGGTAAAGGTAACCAAAAGATGGAGAGCTATTTCAATGGTAATGAGTCGAATGCGACATGCTAAAAATGAAACGAGTATTTACTTTTGAAGTTATTGCAAGGGTTTCAGAATTTATACATACATGGCTGGCTGGACAGCGTAATGATATTCAACAAACGTTCAATTATTTCGGTTTTGTAGCTCAGCGAGCCATTGCCAGATTTCGATAGCACTTGATGGAACCAATCATTTTTAACACCTAAAAGCATAATCATACGATTAATGGTACAATGTCTTTTTATCGTTTTGGTGGAAGAGTGAAGGTTAAATTAAGGCATTGAGTAGAGCTTTAAATGAGATTAATTACATACCATCTACTAAAGGAAATTTATAACAAAAGTTTAACAAGCAGCATGAATAGTAAGAGTGTAAAGGGAAAATATGAGTATTCGTAAATAAGAACGTTACATTTAAATAAATATACCTTTATTGAAACTCATCGCGTAAATTAGACAGAGCGCTAACAGGGCCAAATAATCATTTTCAGTGCAATCCAATGCGGATAAGACTGTATCCAAAAATGGTCTGTGCAACACAGCGTTGATGGTTGACGTCGTAGGTGAGGTCAATTGTTGTTGTAATTGTTCCTTCTCCTCATCTGTTATATTCGAACACTTTGCCGCTGTTAACAGGGAAGATGCATCTGAATTTTCTAAAGCTTCACTAGAACTGTGGACGTC
This sequence comes from Hydrotaea diabolus, assembly GCA_963513945.1. Taxonomy (NCBI): domain Eukaryota; kingdom Metazoa; phylum Arthropoda; class Insecta; order Diptera; family Muscidae; genus Hydrotaea; species Hydrotaea diabolus. Next base: position 9,250,913 of record OY740716.1, read on the forward strand.
CATTTCTTCAACTGGCAGAACAGTCACCGAAGAGGAATGAACATTTCCTTCCACAGCAAGGACACTTTCCTCAGTAGTTTCTTCTCCGTATGAATAACCAGATGAATTGGCTGCTGTGTCCAATGCCTGCTCCAAACTTTCTCGCGGTTCAGTAAAACTGGGAACTACAACTTCACGATGCTCCACATACGCATTTAGTACGGATGCTGCACCCTCTTTGAATACGCCATTGTCGCCGTTTAAAATAACCCAAGCCAATGCATGTACCAGGGGTGAATGTGTCACCACTAGAAACACCAATGATAATAGATATAATGCAACTATTGATGATACTCTTGGGTTTTGCATTTCTTGTATGTCAATATCCACATTGCGATTTAGGACAGCAGCAAGGTTTTGTGTAACCAAGGCCAATGATGGTGGCGGTGGCGCTGGCGTCAATGAAAATATATATAAAGGCACAAACAGTTTGTGCAATAAATGTTCCGTTAGAACGGCGTTTAAGTCGTTTATTTCCAATAAAAGAATATCATTCAAATAATGCAAATGATCTAAGTGTTCTGCGACTAAATTAGAAAGCTTCTGATTAGATTGATGGCTGCGTAAGAAATAGAGGTATTATTTAAAGAATCAGTTACCGAATGCAGTTGAACTTACTCTATATCTGTGCGAACACAATTGTCCAGTTCCAAAATATGTTTACCAATAAACCAAACCAAATTACTGAAATAAGGGGCAGCCGTTCTTAAAAAGGTAAAGTGGAACAAAATTTAAATTATATTTTGGTATTAATAAGACAGCTTCGTACTTGTCTCTAATAAAACGTAGCATGCTGGCGTTTTGTACTTTATAAACATTTAATGAAATTGTACGGACAGCTATTCGAACCATACTCTCTGGGTGATTGAAAAATTTAATAGCCTCCGTATAAAGAGGAAAATCGTTGGTATGCTAAAAAAAGTTAAAAGCAAAAGTTACATTGAAATTGTTGCTAAGTATAATACGAGTACATTGTAAATGTGTTACAGATGGCCATAACTTACCTCATTGTAAAAGAAATGGATGGTATGGGTATTTAATTTTAAACTTAATGTCTTCAAAAATAGTATATAGTAACCCATCACATCCTCGTCCGAGAAATCAAATTTATGAACAATAATTGAATTGACATGATTGTTACTCAGTAGATAATCTATTGAAAAAAACGTGAATCATCAACACCAATATTATAATTACGCATTAATTCTGACTTACACAATGAGGTTTCGTTTCTAATATTCTCAAACAAAATATTAAGTGTTTGGAGCAATTGGACGCAAACAAAGCTGGATCCTCCACTTTTTTGTCTCATTATATGTAGGAAATATGACAGCATGTTCTTCTCCAAGAAAAAACTAAAAATAAAGCAATTTATATTTTTGTATAATGTGTTATTATCAATCAACCTGAACTGCATTGGGGCCAAAGAATTTGAAGGACTTATTAGTTACATTAGATCAGAATTTTAGAGAAATTTTTTCATGTATTTTGCCCCTACTTCACAAAAACTTTTTTAACCTTCCGTAGATCAAATTTTGACATACATAGCAAAAATAATTTTTTTTTATATATATTTCTTTTATTAGAACTTTTTATCAAAATAGAAACAATTTTTATGTTTCTCAAATCTTGAGTTATAAATAAAGAAGTATTGCAGCAAATATTGGCCTTTTTCTAAAGATAACATACAAAACAAATTTGGTATTTTGTTACAAATTAGAGAAAAAGATAGAGGAAAACCCCAATTTATATCATTAAAAGAACTCTAATATAAAGAACTTCTAGCAACTTCATAAAATAAGTTGTAGATGGAATTAATTTTGCAAGTTCCTTAATATATGTGACGCGCAAAATAGAAAGGGACCTAAGGGTAAAAACCAGTTTTGTTCAGAAGAGCCATTTTAAAGATTTAAATACGTGTATCTTTGGTGTAGAATCGTCGACTTCACTTTCATAAAACGCGCATATCTCTGGGAGGGAACACTTTTGGGGCATGGGATAGGTCTCATTCGATGCTCAGATGTTGTCCACATCAAAAAAAAAAAGAAAATTGATTTTTTTACCCTTAGGCCCCTTTCTCTATGCGCTGTCACATATTGTAACATGAAGATCTGTTACGATCTTCGAATCTTGCTGTTAGATTACAAATTACAACAGTAGTATTTCCGTTTATATCAAATCACCTTCTTCATTTAGTGTACACTATAATAATGACTTCGTGCTTTCCTAATGATTGGAAAGTGACACCAATTCAAAAGAAGTCAAGCTCGAAATCTCCTGACAACTTAAGACCCATTTTTTGCTTCCCATCCTGTCAAAAGTTGTGGAAAATATTCTTAAGCGGCAGTTGTTAGACCATACTGAGAGTAAATCGCTGCTTAATGATTGTCAATGTGGTTTCCGGAACGACAGGAGTACCTCTGTTCTTTTAATTGGCCTTGCTGACTCAATAAGGAAGAATACTCATGATCAAAAAATGTGTATGGTTTTGTCTTTGGATTTAGAAAAAGCCTTCGATAGGGTAGATTATGGAATTTTGATAAATAAATTGCATAAAGATTATGGACTTGGGAAAATTGCCTGTAGTTTAATGCTTTCTTATTTATGTGGTAGAAAGCAGTTTGTTCGTGTCAATGGAGTCGCATCGTCTGTTTTGTCTGTTAGGAGTGGGGTCCCTCAGGGCTCTGTTCTTGGTCCAATTTTGTTTGTGCTGTTTATTAATGACCTTTTTAAAAGTCTAGGCGATTGGTGTACACCATACTCTTTTTTGCTGATGATGTTCAGCTATTATTTTGCGGAGAAATCCAGTATTTGGATGTTTTACAAGCCAAAACTAATTATGTTTTAAAATTATTGAGCGTATGGATGTCCTCTAACAAGCTTAGTATTAATCCTTCTAAAACAAAGGCAATACTGCTTTCATCATCATCTTCTATTAACCTAGATTTGCAATACAATGGTACGTCTATAGAATTCGTTCAGAGTATTACGTGTTTGGGAATAGTACTGGATAACAAATGTTGCTTTGAGCAGCATATTCGCAGTATTGCTTCACGTATTAGTTTCACACTTCGTCAACTATACAACACCAATTTAGTTTTACCTCGTTAGGTAAAAACAAAAATGGTTCATGGCTTAATTATGCCAAATATTTTGTACTGCCTAGATGTATATACAGGAACTATTCACATATCACCGTTTGTGAATGACTTTTTAGGCTGTTCCTTTGTGGAATTTGTGCACCTTTGGTTGTTATATTTTTTTACAAGATATACAAACTTCAATCTCCTTTGTTCCTAGCAAATTCAATTGTCTTATTATTCAAAAGGTAACACCGCTTATGGATCGATCATTCCTCGTAAGAGTAGCCCGACTATTTAACATTTTGCCAAGCAGTTTAAAAACGTTTAATTTGTCTTCCATGACATTTCGTAGACATTTAATGGAACATTTTCGTTCAAGTACAGAGTAATGCATTTATTTATTTGTTTTTTTCTTCGGTTTCTTGATTATCACTATCAGTGGTTCGGAAACTTCTTAGCCTAGCACAAAAAGCGCGCCATAAACAGAAAAAAGTTAAGTGTTTTGGAAACTACCATCTCTGCTATGAACACATGTTAAATTTTGTTTCGATCTGGCAAACTCCTTCATATAGAAACAACTCCTTCATATAGACGCATCCGCGATTTTTTTACAATGGAAAAATTAGAAATGCGTGGTGTCATTAAATATTTACATAAAAAAGGTTTATCGGGACAATAAATTCATAATGATATGGTGAATGTGTTAGGTGAAAGTGCTCCTTCATATGCAACAGTAAAAAATTGGGTTGCTGAATTTAAACGTGGTCGTACAAGCATTGAAGATTAACCACGTAGTGGACGTCCAAAAACAGCAACAACAACAGAAATTGTAGCCAAAGTGCATGATATGGTATTAAATGATCGACGAATAAAAGTGCGTGAAATAGCTAATATCATGGGCATCTCAAATGATCGAGTCCATTTAATTTTGCATGAAGAACTACAGATGAAAAAGCTTTCTGCAAGATGGGTGCCGGACTTGTTAACAGTCGACCAAAAACGCATACGAATGAACATTTCTCAAGCTTGTTTGGATCGTTTTCAGCGAAATAAAATGGATTTTAAGCGTCGTTTCATAACTGTTGATGAGACATGGATCCACCACTATACTCCAGAGACAAAAGAACAATCCAAACAATGGACTGAAGCTGGAGGAAGTGCCCAAAGACGGCAAAAACAATTCAATCGGCTGGTAAGGTTATGGCAACGGTTTTTTGGGACTTCAAAGGTATTTTATTGATTGACTATCTGCAAAAGGGTAAAACAATAAATTCAGAGTACTATTGCAACCTTTTAGATCAATTAAATGTACAAATTCGAGAAAAACGTCCTGGCTTACAACACAAAAAATAATTTTTCATCAAGACAACGCACCAGCACACAAGAGTGTTTTAACAATGGCTAAAGTCAACGAATTAAAGTACGAGTTGCTTGACCACCCACCTTATTCTCCTGATTTAGCTCCCAGTGACTTTTACCTGTTCCCAAATCTAAAAAAAATTCCTTGCTGGCAAGCGTTTTACCACAAATGAAGATGCAATTACAGTTGTAAACCACTATTTTGAAGACCTTGAGGATAACTATTTTAATCAAGGGATAGAATTGCTAGATAAGCGTTAGACTAAGTGTATTGAAGTTTCGGGAGATTATATTGAAAAATAAAAATATTTTTGAAAAACTAACTATTCTCTTTCATTGATAGGCTAAGAACTTTCCGAACCGCCCTCGTATGCTTTCATCAGGTTTTTTCTCTTTTATTAGGAAAAATTAGGATTATTTTAATTTATATTATTTTTTTTGTTTTTATGCTGATTTTTTCTAGTAGTTTATGATGTTCTATTTAATATTTTGATGCATATTGTAATTTAGCTTTAATAGGCCCCAATGGGCTTCGAATTACATGTCAATAAAGAAATGAAATTACAGTTTCAAACATATCCTGTTTATTTTGACTATGTATATTTACAGTGAAATAAAGTCTACTTATGTTAAAGATTATCTTAAGGATTTTGTTTTGGATAATTGGTAGTTCTTTAATTATGTTTCGCACAGCTGCAAGACCATATTCGACATCCATATGTCATAATTGGTCGGATGCACATTTTATACAGTAAAGAGCTTGTTTGCCGTATTTAATGTGGTAAAGGGAATTTTGTTTTGGAATATTTCAGCCCCGTAGCTCCAAGGGAATAATTGGAGCTACGGGCTTATTGACGGGAATTATTGAAGGAAACAATATTGCTTGAGTTTTTCCCTCATTTTTTTTTTTGAAAACATATTTTTGCACGTTTACAAGCGATGCTTTTATTCTTTTGATGAAAGTGTTAGATACCATCCCGCTTGGTAATATAGCAGTATCATCTGCGTAAAGAGCAGCTGTAGTTTTTTTAGATGTTTAAAATCAGAGGTTTAAATTAAGTACTCGTACAATAACGGTGAAAGTACTGAGTCCTGAGGCACGCTAGCTATGATTTTCTTTTTACCGGACATGTGGTTTTCAATATTAACAGAAAATGTTCTATCTGAAATAAAACTGTGGTTAATCTTTTTGAGATAAATCGTACACCCAAATTTATGGAGTTTGGAGATGATACCATTGTGCATGTTTAAAGTTTTTCGGAATGTATCCATATATATATTTTTAAGATACCAGTTGGTAATGAGAGTAAATATGTATGTACAGGGTGTCCGTCGGGAAAGTATAGTACTTTGTTTGTTAATAATGTTTGATTAAATGAAAGAGAATGGATCTTATCATGAATACTTTGTTTGACTTGCTCAAGCGTTTCTGTTTTTTTGCATAAACCTTGCTTTTCAGATATTCCCACAAAAAGAATTCCGGAACAGTCATATCAGGCGAACGTGGAGGGTATTAAACATCATCATTTCTTGAAACAACTTGTTGTGGAAAGAGGTTTCGCAGTAATTCCATTGTAATCCTGGTTTTCTATTGCCCACAACCGACTATTCTGTTTATTCACATATCCATTCAAATGTAAATGTGCCTCGTCACTGATTATGATTTTTCATGAAAATCGGGTTGTCATGGGCGAGCTGAAACAGCATATTGTCATATGTATGGTGGCGTAAATGGTCTTGTGGAAAAGCTCGTGTGTCAACGGAATCTTAAATGAAAACAAATGCAAATCCTTGTGACCAAAGTTGTTCTTTGAAGACGAAGCTCATGTGCACGGTTAGGGTTGATGAATTGTTTTGAACACTTTCTTAAGCAGCAGTAATGTTTTCAGCCGATATTGCAGTACGTTGTGGTCTATGCTTGGGTATATCAGCTACAGACACATTTTTTCGAAATCATTCTCTACACGATAAATAGTGCTTTTTGTTGGCACGTTGTTTCTTCCAGAAATTTCACGTAACTTTCTCATCGTCACAGTAATCGATGATTTATTTTGATAAAATGTTATAACGGTTAAAACACGTTGGTTTATCGAATATTTTTTCCATAATAAATTTGCCACGTCTCTACTTCACGACTGCCAAATATGAACTGTCAAGAATGTTAACCAAAATGGCGGCAAAAAACAGTAGTATACCTTTAGGACAGACACTCTGTTTATTTGAACATTCGCATTCACAAGAGTATTTTTTAATACACAACAAGTGCCAGGAAATCCTTGTTTAACTCTAGGGAGCTTCGACTTCCTGTCAAATTCCTTGGTTCTACATACGACTGGCGCCCATTCATATAGGTCACGAACCAAAGTTTCAAACTAGACGGAGAGGAAGTGCCTGCGATGTCCTCAAATAAGGCGGCATGATAGACCGTGTCGAAGGCCAAGAGTCTCGAGGACCGCCCTGCCGTTGGGCTTGTTTTGGTTTAGGTCGCGACTAATACATATGTATGGTAAGGGAGTGTAAGTAGTAGTAAAACTATGCTGATTGCGGAAACTATGCTGCTGATTGGCAAAATTTTTTTAATAAGGCTGGAGGCATTACATTGCTTCTAGCGTCATTGCTGCTGGCTAGAGCAGGGACATCGGCCTGTATGATCACTATAGTTTTTTCTGGGATTTTCAGTAATTTACGTTTTCCAGTTACCCGGAAATTTTTTAGATCCATCAAAGCTGATTTACTTTAAAAATGTATAGTGGGATAACATTAAACTAAGTGAATTTTATATTAGATATTGCAACTCGTTGAAATTGGACTTTGAATGCCCATTAGTGAATAATTTTCCATTTTTAGGATAGGATACGTACAGATTTCATTGATTGGTGGAAAATATAATTTTAAATAATATGTTTCAATTAAAGAAACAAGTGTTAAATACGTTGTAAATGAATTTGTTTTAAACGTGAATTTATACTTGCAATTTCAATGTCATAATCGAAATATATTTAAGGATACGACACTAAATTAATTCATCTAATTACTATTTTATTTAATTAACATTTTTAAGATTTAATTAATTGGAATTAATGGAATTTTCATTAACAAAATAAAAATAAAACTTAACAACAAAAGATTCAGCTAGGATTATATCAAATTAATATTATTTAGATAAAATCTGTTTTCCAAATTTCTCCAACATGTACAATTTTTGATTTATTTAAAAATCGACTTATGTCAATATATTTGACAGTATGTATTTGCGTCTGTTTAAGACACCACGGCTTCCCAACTTGGTGAGTTGACTAGAACAAATACGTACAATGCTCTCATCCCCTATAATGGGTTCCAATTGAATATTGACTGAATAGGTTCCGCTAAAAACATCATATTACTCCATACGTCTGTTGAGCCGATTCAATTTAGGAGAAATGTAGATACTGTTTAAAAACTTGAAAATGTCTGACATTTAAAAAAGGCTTAATGGGTCAAGGGACTATTCTATTACTAAAGATTTATGGAAAGTTCCAAAGGGAGAAAACGACAAACTGGACGAAAACGTACGCAGTTTATAAGAGATAATTTTTGCGATATGTTTGGTTTTCAAGGTAAAACAGCGATCTTCTTTTTGAAATCTGCAAGGTAAATTCATAAGCCGGAATTGCTCTTTTGTTGCAAACGCCATTGCCATAAAGAACCGATACGTCTAAACATAACATAAAATGATTTGTGATTAAGACCGAAAGTGGTTCTGAAAAGTGCAATTTAAGTTCCCATTATAATAAGAAGTGAGTTTATTGGCTGGATAGTATTCTTTACTTTTTCTAATAAAAAGTTGTTCAACTACAAGGAAATTTACATCTGTTATAATTCCCATTTAGTAAAATTAAAAAGAAATTAAATGATTATCCCCTTATTCATAAAAATGTACAATAGGTTTTAATTCATACGTAATACGGCGAATTTAAGGTTTCAGAGGTTGTGGGGATTATCCTTTTTCCAAATCGATTTTAGTCATTTTCCAAATGATTATAAAGAATGTGGTAAACTTTTCTAAAACGATCGATTGTAAATTTTAGTTTAGCTTTCCAATATGTTAAAGACCGAAATTAGTCGTTGATTGAAATCTGCTTAAAACCCGCTAAAGCGATAATTTGCAAACAGTATCAAATAATTTCAAGGTCGTTAATTACTACTAATGTGATGTATATACGAAAAGTTATAAACGGGTTCGCTTAAGTTTCTTTAAGCCCACTTTAAAAATTTCTTCAATAACTTTTTTTTTTTCTACAAATCAAACAATTTCAGAAGGAAAGATTTTAAAGGGTATACTTCATATTTTCAATAAATAAAAAAAGTTAAATGTTTTTTCATAAATATTTGAAAAATATCGCCTATCGTTGTTTTAAGCAAACAATTTCAAAATGAAAGACTTAAAAGGTACGATATATTCTACATACTTTCAATAAATAAAAAAAGGTGTATGTTTTTTGACAAATATTAGGATAATATCGTCTGACTTATGACTTATTATTTGTTAATTTAATTAACAAAGCTGCAGCTTTAATGACCCGACCTATGAAGAAAACAACACTATTATACGGTAATTAAGGAAGCAATGCTTTGAGATTCTATGCCCTTATACTATATTTTTAGCGTATCTATTTGCAATAATTCGTAATGCATACATAAAGAAAAAAAACTTACTCAAACACGGATGAATCATGTTGATCACCCCATATCAAAATCTCAGCTATGCATCGCAATGATTCCACCAACAAGCCTCTGTTGTTTTCAGATACTGTTGTATTTTTTTCCAATACACTATATAAATATTTTAAATGGTCTAAAGAGAGTCGGTTCTTGGGTTTGCTCCAGCCACCACCAAACCAACTACGAGTTCGAAACATAGCGTTTTCGTAAATTCAGGGTTCGTTGGATTCTCGAGTACTCGTGTGATGTGTTTCTTTGTACGTCAATAGCTCGATATATTTTGAAGTTGTTATAAAACCATTGTTAAGATAGTTAGTGACACAAAATATTTATCGCAAATTATAAAATGTTTCTATTTTGGTTGTGTAACTTTAGGCCGCCAGTCTGAAAGAGAAATGAAAAAAATGTTAATTACTAATTGAACTAAATCAAGTGAATTTGTGATTGATTGAAAATTTTTGGATTTGCGATTGATTGATTTTTTTTTTTGAATTTTTTACGACAGATCCTAATCAAAATGCGTTCTGTATAAATGTTAAATATAAGTACAATTTTGAATCTGCATATGTATTCAAATAAAAAAATTCAAAATTGTTTAAACATTGATTGATATTTTTAAAAAAAACACTGTTAAAAGATATAAAATGTCATAACTAATGTACATTGTTCTTGGTTGCCCTAGCAAGCCAAATCCAAATGTGCCGGAACAATTAATTATGCACAAAATAAATCAGGACCATAGTTGTTTAAAGCCTCAAATATATTTAGTAGGGATATAAATACTATTACACACGTTTTATGCTGTAAAATAAAAAGTACTGAATGTTTTTGAACCAAATATTTTTAATATATTTATTGATGTATATTGTGTCCAAAAAGGATCAACTTATTCGAAATGTCCGCCTTTTACACACGCCTTAAGTCGCACTGGCCAATCGTCAATAACAGCACGATCGTCGTCCATTGGAAAATTGGCCACAGCTCGAACCAGAGCAGTCTGAAGAGATCCAATGTTGGGGTATCTTTTGTGACAAACCTTATCCTCTAAAACAGTCCACAATTTGTAATTCAATGAGTTCAAATCTATACTGCCTGAGAGCCATTCATCAGATGAAATGAACGCTGGCAAATTGTTTCGAAGCCAGTCCTGGGACGTTTTAGCCTTATGGGCCGGCGCAGAATCCTGCTGAAAAGTCCATGGCTGGTTTTGGAAATTGGCTACAGCTCGAACCAAAGCAATCTTAAGAGATTCAATGTTGGGGTATCTTTTGTGACAAACCTTGTCCTCTAAAACCGTCCACAATTTGTGATTCAATGGGTTCAAATTTGGACTGCCTGAGGATCATTCTCCAGATGAAATGAACGCTGGCAAATTGTTTTGAAGCCAGGCCTGCGACATTTTAGACTTATGGGCCGGGCGCAGATTCCTGCTGGAAAGTCCATGGCTGGTTTTGAAACAGGGAATTGTTAAGAAGCTTCACTACAGCTTCTAAAACGGTTTCTTGGTAAACTTTGGCAGATGTTTTGACTCCTTGTTCGCAGAAATGCAGGTCAGTTCCCCATCGTAAGAGGCACCCCACCAAACCATGACTGAATCTTATCCACCCTTGGGATCAGTTCAGATGCTTCCTTAGATGACCGCGCATACACTCTATCATTTTGCTTGTTTAATTTTTCCTGAACGGTAAAAATTTTTTCATCGGTGAACAAAATTTTTCTGTACAAGTTATCAGCGTGCTTCGCCAAAAGAAATTTGCATTTTTCAATCTTATTTTTTTTTAAAGCTGCAGTCAATAAATGTCTGGTACGTCGTTTGAAAGCCCCAAGTCTTTTTTAATGATTCGACTCATGGACTTTTGCGTGATATTCATCTTACGGGATTTTCTGTTTTCGTAGCGGATTTCTGTGAATTCTTGATTTAACGGCTTTGATGACATGCGGTGTTCGAACAGAGCGTGGGCGGCCCGACCGGTGGCGGTCTTTTACATCTCCAGTCTCCTCAAACAGTTTTATGCATCGGTAGACGAACATGCGGCTAATCCCTAGTGGCCGTAGCGTTTTGAAAATATCGCTTTTTTCATTTCACACTTGAAAGCGTTATTACAGCGATACGGTTCACATTAACTGACCACTCCTTGATGAAAGTTGAAACCATTTTAAAATCCCGTTACAGACTAACGCTTTTGAGGTTAGCTTTCAAAACCCATATGACATTAAAGGGGTATGTTCAGTTCTACTATTTAAATGGGTGTGTTCAATGTTGTAACAGTATTTATGTCCGAACTAAGTAGTCAGTGGCTTAACTTTTAAGTCCTTGTAAATTTTTCTTGTGGTACTGATACAAAGTTGCTGCTAACTAGGACTGTTCTTCATTTTTATTTTAATAGCTAATCTGTATATAAAATATATTACAATGATATTATATATGTATATTGGCCTCGATGGCTTTGTATTACTAAAATCGATGAAATAAAGTACAATTAATAACCCACTGCATAAACACGGTTCGCAATCATTTTGTGTTGATAAATCTTTTTGTAAGTTATCAAAACCGTATCTACTTGCATTGTTTTTATTTTTTATTAGAATCCAAATTCAATTGTACAGGATGTGATTTAATTAAAGTGCATCGATTCTTCACGGATAACGTATTTAAGCATTCAATGCCGGAATCAAGAAATATACATGATGCAGGAACATTAATAAAGATCGATGAAATAACGACGTTTCTGTATCAGTATGACATTTCACTGAGGGAACGAGAAGTAGTTTGCCTTCGGAAGAGACTTCTTCGAACAATTAAGAGGTGGCAAAGTGCATCTCAATTTTGTCGGTATAGTACCCACATTAACTGGAATTTCGCCCTTATCGAACTAACTGTTCAAGAAATATTCGCAAGCTACCTTTAAGCTACTTCAGATGTTGTACGTTAGAACCGTTACAACATTCACAAGTTTTACTAGAGTGTTCTCGAACCACTCTCTTAAAAGGAGTATGAGGATAAAGTTAACTTAATACTAGAACAATTCGACAAGGAATTGAATTGTATTTGCGCACATTATAACCTGTAAAATTTAGCATGTCCCTTGTATGGCTCTATGGCGGTAAAAGGAACCATTCCAATAAACAGTCCACTACCTGATTTCAAAGTTGAAAAAGGCTGAACGTTCTCATAATTTCTAATGGGACAGTTAAGGAAAAGCGGAAAATGCAACCTTGAAGGCCGTAGAGATAACACTGTGCAACAACATGTAGAGCTTTTGTTGGATGGTACACACTTCTTACGCATCCTTGAATTAAAACTTTACTGAATGTTAATCATATATTAATTACTTAAAAAAATTAATTAAGAAAGAATGGTTTCAGAAAACGAATATAAAGTATAATTGAAAAAAATATATATTCGTTGTATAACGTTATTGTGTATATATTGCTTTTTTGGCCATATTGGCTTATTACATTACTAAAATAAATTAAATTGAAGCGTATTTACGATAAGCAAAACACAGCGTTTTTAAAATCAGAGGCCTTTTATAGGAAGTCCCTAATTTTAAGCTAATTGGAGTGCTAATAAGTGAAAACGTGCTTCAGAGCTCAAATGTAATATGTATATATTTAGTTACGGAATAAGGGGGATATAAATGTCACATTGCACGTAACCATGGGCTCAACAATAACTCTACAGAATGCAATATTGCTGATGCTCCCTGAGTGGTCACTGTGATAAGGAAAGCCCTTCTAAAGCAGTGAGCAATAAGTTTCAGACGGTTGGTCCGACTGAAACTTAGGCATTTGGCAAAAAATGACGGGAATAGAATATAAATCCCCCGTCATGTAGTTTATCTAATATTTATTTTGTCATATTTGTCGAATTTCTTATATTCAGCAGAGCCAATACCAACGTCTGGTTCATACTTATAGTTTAACTGAAAACTAATTTATTAAGTATTGATTTCCTTTGAGATCGTATAAGTGTAAAGTATAATGCAAAAATGCCAAATGTGGAATAGGATGTACCAGAGGGGGGTTTCAGTATTAAAAAACAATTACGACATGCAAAATTTATGTGCGAACCAGCCGCAAAGACGGACATGGCTCGATTTAAAAAGCATTTTTCGATGAGTTACACTTTTTATTAAAACCATATTGCCAATTAAGGAGTGGGTATAAACATACTACAAGTCTTATACGTTGTGATGCCGACGAAAACATAACGTGCGGAACAAACATCTGATCCATTGGATGAAACTAAGAAACACGAAAGAAGCTGTTAATTTACCACCGACCGTGGATTATACTTTTAAACGTAAAGATAAAAGTTTAAAACAATCTCTGATTAATAGACTGTTGCTGAAGCACATTCAAAAACATGGTTTTTGAATGCTTCAACAGCATCAAATGGCGACGAAAATCGTTAACCACGCATTGTTTTCTTCATGTGCAGGAATAAAAAGATGTCATTGGGTGCCAAGTCAGGGCTGTACGGCGGTCAAAAAGGCGTTGGTTTGAGCTGATGTGTGAGAGCTCGCATTGTCGTGGTGCACAATGATTCGTCTCCTCTTGTTCGTTTTTCGAATTTCTTCGAAGACTTCAGGCAAACAAATTGTGGTGTAACACTCAGAATTGACCGTCTTACGTTGCTCAAGCTGAACAGTCGCCACATGACCAGTTTTGCCGAAGAAACAGGCGACCATTTGCTTCAAAGTGCTTCTTCCACGAACAACTTTCGTTGGATTTGGCTCGTCTTCGAAGACCCACACGATCGATTGCTGTTTTGTTTCGGGCTCATACGCATAGATCCATGATTCGTCACCTGTGACAATCTTATAAACGTCTTTTGAAGCACCGCGATCTTATTTTTTCAAAATTTCTTTGCACCAATCTACACGAGCCTTTTTTAAGCGATTGTCAAATTGTGCGGGATCCAACGAGAACAAACTTTTTTTACGGCCAGGTTTTAATGCAATATCGAATGTATGCTGATGGAAGAAATGCCAAAGGATGCCTCTATCTCACGGTATGTCACATGACGATCTTGTGTTATCAGTTCACGCACGGCATCAATGTTCTCTGTCGTTTTTGGACGACTTCGTCCACGATTGAATTCATTAAACCAGTTTTTCACAGTGCTATAGGATGGTGCTTCATCGCACACAAAGATTTAAGTTCATCGATGAACTCTTGTCGTGATAATCCACGTCGAAAGTTGTGAAAAATGATCGCACGAAAATGTTCACGAATTAATTCCATTTTTTTTGTCAAATTGATTTTTTGAAGTCACTGTAAACAATACAAATGATGGTCGAACGTCAAAACGTTCTGAGTACGTTTATGCTAAAACATGTCAAACTTTCCAATGGAAATGTAAGATGGCGCCAGGCAACACTTAGTGTTGCCAAGGCCAGAAATATATATAGCAACCCTCGTATTATGAGTTAGTACTGATGTTTGTATCAACTTAAAAGAGTGGAGATTAACTCCGTTTTTAGTAAATTAATCGATTCAAAATCACAATCCGATTCCATTAGGCGATGTCCGTCCGTCTGTACGAGAACAGCTATTGTTGTAATCAAAGTACAGGTCGCAACTGTAAACCGATTTCGATAAAACTTGGTACATTGTTCAGGTGTGGGATAAGAACGACTATTTAAGTTGGTTCATGTTTTTATATCATACAAAGGTTTTTGTCGAGCTCCTGTAGCTCTAAAAACCACTCGTATAACACAATCGTTTTCAAATTTTGCATGGTACGTTACAAGTAACCAATCATTATCACCTGTAAAACTAGATCACGTTAGTCCATTGTCCGAGGCCAGTAAGTATCCATGATAAAATTGGTCCATGTTGTCTAATAGACCATGCCCATAGCCCTACATAGATATATCTCCAATCGTTCTCTAATATAACATAATCTGACCATATGGTCGATCTTTTGACAAAGGCCTATGCAAATGACCATTCCATTTTAAAGTCCTGTCGCTACACAGATAATATTTTAAATTCAATCTAGCTCAAATGGATCATAAAAGGTTTTCTGGTGAAATTGGACCACATCGGTATTTTCATATACATAGCCCCAAAGAAAAATGTCTCTACCCCTCTAAGAGTAAATTGTCTGACATTGCCTAAACCTTAGGCGCTTCCCTCTCATAGTCGACAACGCCCGACTATAATTCTTTTTTAATAAAAAAGATTTTAAAAGACAAATATGTTTTCTTGATTTGGTATCGTCGGGATCGAAAAAGTACATCAGAGAGCGAAAAGTAGAAAATGAAGAAAAAACTTTTTTGCACCCCTGCCGTACAATAACAGTACCAGTAATTGGTAAGTACTGGACCACCTTGATTGCTGACTTAGTAGCATTTAAAATGAAAATGCTTAATATAACCATTGTTTTTACATGCGCTAATGGGAATTTTCTTTAGAAGTTTGGCTTCCTTGCAAAAGCAAAGAATTACAACAACAAATGATGTGGACCACCGCAAATGCTGTGTTTACGACAACTTCCTCACTACCAACTTTAATAGAGTGCATAAGCGACAAAAATGTTTTTGTGACAAGTTGTTTTCGCGCTTTTATTTCTTTGGCGTCATCCGACTCTCGGCGAGAAGTTTTGGGCCAGGGCCTACTTCGGCATCCTAGTTCGCCTGGCTACTTCATGTAGTACACCTAAGAACACATTATCATAATATGAAGCCTGCGATTTTGATGACAGTGCGACTGATAAGGCGGGGGCCTGAGGTTTTCTTGGAGTCCGTGGTGCAGGACTGTGTTGCTGTCTCCGTTGTGCAGGACAGTGATATTTCGTCTGGGAAATACATTCTTACCTTCGCAATGATGATGAACTTGGAGAAGGGCTACAATACTTGTGTCCTTTTTTACACAAAATTCAGGATTTCAATATTTGTTGAGATTGAGCACAAATTGAATTGGAAGTCAAACCAAATTAAAATCTTTTTGACCAAGGAAAAAACACAGAAACCAAAAACTTGCGAGCGTAAAGAAGAATTCCCGAATAATAATAATTTTGTAGTGAAAACAAACAGCTGACTGAGTATTAGGGTTACCACACTCTTTAGTAGTTAATACTATGTATACATATGAAATGTAATCTCGATTACCGCCTCTGGTATATTAAATGGTCACATCTAAAGTAGAGTCCAGACCGACGCGACACGACAAAACGCTACTGCTGCGACTGTCGAGTCGAATGAATGTTGCTTATGAACGCTTCCATAAGAAGAAAATAGGGTATGACATTTAGTAGCGTTTTGTCGTTTCGAGTCGGTTTTAAAATCTAATCGAGATTCAGCAGATTTAATTTTCATCGCATTTTGTCTGCCAATCACAATACAAATTACAATAGATTTCTTGATTAAATCCGATAAATGAGGAGTCCAATTCTACACTATGAAGTCTTAGCGGACCGCCTTGGTTTTGCTTTAAAATAATCTCAACTGACCAAAACAAACTGTTTTGTTTTTGATGCTTTGTTTTTGCTATAAAATCAGCTCAACCGACCAAAACAAACTGATTTTTTTTGTTTTTGTGTTGATAAGTTTTCATTGTACGGTAATTCAATAAAAAAAAAACGTTGCCAAACATTTTACTTCAGTTTGTTCAATCCTAAGAATAACAGTCTTGTTGCGATGGGGGGCTTAAGTGATAACCTCTAATTACAATCATCTCATAGGGAACAGAGCAGAAGATTACTTTACCGTTCCTGTGAACGAGTGGTGCATTTTTGTTTTTTTTGATCAAAGGGTGTCTAAAATAAAATGATGAGTGAAAATATAACCTCTGCAAAGATTTACCAAAATGAGCTTCGGCAGGGGTGCAATATCTGCAGGTCCTAAACTCATCATCTCAGTCTTATTGTTTCAGTGTCGTTAAAAATATTAAAAAAATATTTTAGAAAGTATAATCAGTTATAGGTAAAGCAATTGGTTCTTGCCAAAAACAGTTATTATCTTAAGACTTCCTGGTTTTAAAAAATTATTAAGGCCTGGCATACTGAAGCTATTTTCTTTTCCGGTACGTTTTTTTTTATCATTTCCGGTCGTATAAAAAACAATAAAATATATGTTAAGATATTACGGCGTAGAAAAGTCCTGTCATATATTGACTGTATATTTTAGACATTTACCATACCTTTCCAAAGTTACCTAAACGAAGCCCAGAGGTCCGTTCCAAAGTTACGACTGTAATGTTTTTTTGAAAGCGAAATAGCAGCATACATTCAGTTGTTTAGGTAAATTAACACAAAAAAAATTTTGCATTTCAGTCAAATAGTCATAACATTGGAATGGTAATTTTGAAAAATGAAATCAAAAATCCGACCATTGGTTCAGATTTAATCATTTACCCGTATACCCTCCGACCACCAATACGAAAATGTTGAAACTGCTGCCATTTCGCCCCTTGCATTTTCGGGCATGGTCGTAGATAAACATATTTTCATGAAATAAGCCAAGGATATCCAGAAGCTTTTCTACATTCCTTTAAAATCTCCTTTAAATGCCGGAGATATTACAGGAAACGCATATAATAAAATAACATGCATTTTAAACACCTTTTCAAATTAATTCTGTTACTCTCACTAAAAAGATTTTTACCGATCCAAAACTATGACTATTTGACTGAAATCAAAAAAAAATGAAAGCGAAATGACAGCTCACATCTATTTGTTTTTGTAAATTAAAACAAAAAAGTTTGCATTTCTGTCAAGAAATGAAAAGATATCAAATATTAAATAAATTCGCACAGACACCTGAAAAAGTTTATGAGATAAACATCCCTGAAAATTTGAAATTCCGAAATCTTTTTGCTATAGCTGCTTACTAATAACGGAAATTCTGAACGGAATTTCCATTTGCTTTGGTTCGTGTAATTCTTATGAGAGCGAAGATTTTGTTTGCGTGAAGACTAGACAAGAATCAAGATATACATTACGTTGAAACTTTAATGTCTATTACAAGAAAGCCCGTCAATAACATGCTATAATTATACAAAAATTATTAAAGTGAGTTCTAGTAGTAGTAGTAAAAAAAAACTCTTTTTATTCCAACAAAACAATGGTTCACAAAATCTATATATTGTAAAGGTTGGTTAAATTTTAACGGCCGATGTTGATTTGTCGCGCAAAAGAGCCATTGTTTCGTTAGCTGTGTGGCAAGTGTCACCGTCCCGTTGAAACCACATATCGTCCATATCTATATCATCCAATTCGGGCCATAAGAAGTTACGATAGCGAACACCAATCACAGTAAGTGCCTGACCGGTCTCATTTTGGAAAAAATACGGCCCGATGATGCTGCCAGCCCATAAACCGCACCAAACAGTCACTCTTTGTGGGTGCACTGTTATTTCGACAAACACTCTTGGCCCAAAATGCTGCAATTCTGCTTATTAACGAATCCTATTAGGTGATGATGACTGAAGATGATTTTCTTCGAAAATTGATTTTCATAATAAGCCTGAATAACTTTAACGCGTTTTGCTTGTGTACTCGTATCTTTCCATGGTTCAAATTGAGTTAGTCTGAAATTGAGAAATATCAAATGAAATGCAGAAAAAACTTGACGTTTAGTGTAGTTCACACTCAACATCGGCCCTTAAAATTTAACCATTTCGGTTGCAAAAACCGGAATAATCCGTCACTAGTTTGGATATACAAGTAGAGGTTGTTCAATTGTATTTAATTGCTTCTATAACAGAATGACTCGTATTATAAATTCTAGTTGCCTTAACCAAAACTCGGTATTGCTAAAAGATTAAGGCAGCTGAAAAGTGAGCTAGTACATGGGACTACCAAAATGTACGTGAAGGCAAAATCGGTTGCTGTAATGTAATAGTTCTCTGTGTGTATAACGACCATTTAGGGTGCCTAGGGTCCAGGCGCCGAGACCGAATTTTTAGCAGATCTTTAAAACAGATTTATATTTATTATCTTTAAATGATCACACGTCATGGATTTAAATAAAACAATAGTTGAGACCTTATTGTTTCTCATTCTAAATTTGGATGTCTAAAACTCATTCTAATTTCGGATGTGTTAGATTCCCCTCCACTATTGATGCAAAATAAGTCGTGGTGCTTTCGCATATCAAAGATATATGTTTAGCAACTACTCAAAAAACATTTGCTTATTCAAAAGTACTGTTAGTCCCTAAAAGGATCTTATTGTCTATTGGCCGATTTAGTTCATTTACAAATCCAAGCAGCTTGTGACCATATCGTCACATCGTCATGCAACATATCAGGGTTACAAAAAGCACTAACGCCGACTTAAGTTCATTGCATTGTTGCAAACGGGTTTCACTCGGTCCTAAATTTTCTCGAATGGCCATCTACTTATATTTATTAAATGGAAGAAAAAGCCAAAACTCTGCCACCAAAAGCGATTTCCTAGCTAAGTGTGACTGAAGGTTTCATTGACCGCAAGCAACGAATTTCACTTTCTGCGTTTCATAAAATAACTATTGAAATTCAAAAAACAGCAATGAAAATTTAATAATTCCATTTGATTTGAAATTCAATAATTCCATTTGAACTGAAATTTAAAATATTCCATTGGAAATAAAGAAAATTTTATTGAATATTCATTTGAAATTCTCAATACCTACTTACCTAATTCACACATCTCCCATTAAGGACTAAGGGAAAACTTCTCGCAATTCAGTGAGCGCCGAAAGGCTTATGCATTTTAAAGAGAAGTTTTTAAATGACAGAGATTACCCTTACTTCTATTGTCGCTGGCATTTACGAGGTGGAAACCTGCCGCAGCAAGTGTTGGTTGTTCTTACCCGGAACTAGTGGGTTTGCTGTATGATAGCCACATCATACTAACCATCACATCACGGCGGCAAGGAATATTAAATAGAATAATTAAATAGATATAAAAGTTAAATAGATATATTTCTTTTCCATAGTAAGTGGAAGATAATGCCGTAAATTTATCAAGCTATCATATCATACAAATGTTTGTAGGGTATATCTATTTATTTATATATAGTAACACATTTATTAGAAAGTAAAACATTAGGATATTTAAATTACACCGCAGTAAAAACCAGAAGTGTCCTAGCTACTATTTTGATTGAAATTAATGGAATACGACCCAGTGTTTGGATCTTTTTGCATTTGGAAATTAGATGTTGACAATCCAAAGGGTTTTAGAATCATATTTCCTAAATCCTTAAGTTTGTCCATCATTTCCTCCTTCAGATGCTCGTTGCGTTCATCAATTAACGGTGGTAGACGAAGCATAGCTTCGCGGGCATCATTTTGACCAGGATCCAACTCGTATACCCGCTTATAGTCAGCCAAAGCCTCATCTAATTTGTCTTCATGCTCATAAAGTTTTGCACGTCTAAAAAAATATAATATAAATTCTGTGCATGCATTGGTGCAGTTTACTTACCTTACTAGAGCCCTGACATATTCGGGCCACAGTTCTATTGCTTTAGAACAATCTACCAAAGCAGATTTCTTGTAATCCAACTTAATTTTTGCCGCAGCTCTATTACCATATAGGACAGCTCGTTCTTTGTTGTAGCAAAGTGGGCAAATTAGCAATGCCTCCGTGTAAATATCAATGGCCTGTTTTGACTCGCTATTTTTAAACAACACATTAGCCTCCAGTTTAAGATTGTGCGCTCTATTTTTATTGGTTTCAAGCTCTTCGTGTGTCATTGACTCTTCCTTTTCTTTTAAAGCCTCTTCATCGATTTCATCCTGTTCATATTCAGACACTGGTGAAGTATCATTGTCCACAATTCCACTACTGGCAGCTTCATCACCAATATGTAAATCTCCTTGCAATTTAATGATTTCCTCTATTTCCGCTTTTGGGTCGGGCGCACATGCATCCGTTGAATCTTTTTGTCCCGACTGATCGCTTATGGCATCTTGAAACTCGTCATCACTGTGTGCAATTTCTGTGATTTCAGGCATTTTATGGAATTTTCCTGACTCTTTGTTGTGTGACCAAACTGCCAAACGAAAAAGCACAAGTTTATAGTTGAATTAGTGTTATAATCGTAACGTGGAGTTTGGCATGACGTTATTTTTTTAAGGGTACTTTACACCCGAATACTGACTAAACCTTACACACCGGCCACGCGTGGAAGTACAAGTTTGGAAAACTCAATACATTTGCTCTTTTCTAAAAATCCATACCTACTTTTGACAATTGCAGGTCGACCGGCAAGGAGATGATAGCGTTAATGTGTATTAAAAGGATTAATGCAAATAAAGTCCTCCCAAACTGCATTAACTTTGACCTAAATGCACAAAATTGATTCTAAATGTGCGAATAAGCGTGAATGAGACAGACATAAGAAAAGGAAAAGAAAACACTGCTTTGTCACACCACATTAAAGAGAACCAACACTAAGCTGACCTAAAGAAACCGAAAATACTAGACAGAGAGAATTGAAAATAAGAGATACACTTTAGAAAGTATAAGAATCCAACAGAGAATATCGAGATCAATAAACAGCAAAGAAGACAACACAATCCAATACTCAGCTGCAATAAGTTAAACTAAAAAGAAGTGCGTTACTGTGATATTAATTAGTGTTATGCTCTTTTTTCACTAGGCACTTTTGAAGTGTTTTCAATAGTTTGGCCAAAACAAGTCAAAATGAAACGTTTTCCCATACAAATTCAAGTGATGAAAACGTCTCACTTTGACTTGTTTTTGTACAAAAGAGGAACGAAAACGTTTCGCACAGGTTTTAGTTTTTTTACCGTTGGTTTGTCATCTCAAGCAGACATTTTTAATCAATCATAAATATTCGGTGAAATAGATATTTTATGAAGTAAAAGTAAAAATGAGCGTGCTAAAAGAAAAAAAAATTAATTTAATTTATCCATTTGTTTAAGAAAAATATGTATTTCAGTATTTTAATAGTCACCACGTTGTTCTTTGTTTGTAAACAACAATGAACTGTCAAACGAAAACCAAAACGAGAATGAAAACGACCACAAATTGTGTGAAAATTGGTTGAGACGTTTTGAAAAGTTTCGAGCGAAAACGAGAATAATGGCCTAATGAAAATGCTGTATTAAGATTTGCTGTATTTTTACATTTATTTATTTTTTTATTATTAAATTGTTTCGTAATGTCCAGTTTCTTAATAGCAGTAAGAAATTATGACGAATAAAATGTAAAACTAATTGTAAGTAAAACTAACACAACATATAAAATTATAAATAACACAACACTTTTTGTCGAAAGGATTTTCAAATATACATCCCCTGAAAAAGTTATAAAAAAGCTAACGAAACGTTGGGAAAACATGGAATAAATTAGTTTTATTTAATTCATAAAGGAAGACTGACCAATCAGCACAGTGAAAAACGACATAAACAAATAAAAGAAATACCCATTTGGCCATAGAATATAAACTGAATTTAGTTATTACAATCTGGCAACAGAGTAACAACTTATTAAAAATCAAATAACCAGGTTTCAAATCAGCTGTAAAGTTGTTTATGTTTGGTAGTAGGGCCGATTCATGTGGTTGGCGAATTGGTACAAAAAAGGAATATAAATAACTTTTAAGCCAAAATGGTAAAACATTTTTATACCCTACACTACTCTGTTGTAAAAAAAGACAAGGATATAGACCCGAATTGATTCATTACCACTATCTGATTTCATTGAGTGAACCCTACTAAAATTGGTCAATGAAGGGCCCTGTTTTGATAGTTTACTAAGACCTTTTCTGGTTTCAGCTCAAAAAGCCACATATTACGTGCAACTCCGACCAGATTGGTTTCATGTCGGTAAAACCATTGCATAGTACGTTGGATCATATCGTCCACCGAAGCTCGACCGTATTGGTCCATCTTTTGAAATAGCTCTGCCGCCTTTTATTTACTTGCTTTCTATTTCAATTCTATTCAATGAGTTTTGTTGGTTTATGCATTTATTCAAGCAATAACAAATACTTAGTACGTAAAAAATAAACTATTCAATCGAGCCAAATTCACTTTTTTCGGGATACTAAAAAAGTATCAAATTAGTTGTACTTTTTAAGTCAAAAAATATCAAACCAAAGTATTAACTTTATCATCCATGGTTGGTATAGCATGTAAAATGTATACATTGTGGGTCA
The DNA here is from genome assembly GCA_963513945.1 of Hydrotaea diabolus. Taxonomy (NCBI): domain Eukaryota; kingdom Metazoa; phylum Arthropoda; class Insecta; order Diptera; family Muscidae; genus Hydrotaea; species Hydrotaea diabolus. Next base: position 9,274,224 of record OY740716.1, read on the forward strand.
TTTCAGCAAAAGTAATTGCAGCTTCCTTCAAAATTTTGTTTGTTTTTTTTTACCAACAACATAGCGGCTAATCGTTATTTCTTTCTTTTATCCATTTTATATCGAAGTAAATAGCAAAAAACTAGTTAAAAACAGTTGTTTACAATCAAACAGCTGTTTACTAAATGCAGTTACATAAATGCAGATAGTGTCCACTTTAACTTGCATTTTTAGTTGCATTACTAAATTTTTAATGCACATTAACGCTGTTGTCAGTTTAGGCTATTAGCTAATCATCTGTTGGCGAATGTTATTAGCCATGTTTTTTTTTTGAGGTTACCAGTTTAGTTACCTACTTAGTTTGCAATATGGCAATTTGTAAATATTGAACAAAATTTAAAGTAATAAGACAACAGTGTTTCCCCTTGTATACATCAAAGACAATTGAACAACAATACTATTCACCAGCGAATTCGGCAAAAGCAGAAAATTACAAACTATAAATTGTAATAAAAAAATCAATCAAATATAGAAAATGAATTTTTTGTGTAAATTTTTTTGTATCTACCAGTTTGTTTTTTATAATTTCACTTGTCCCATCTCTGATGTACCTATTACGAAATCGACTATGAGACCTCTTCTTGTTGGATTTCTAATTAGTATACATAGCAAAAAATGTTTTTTTAAAAATGTTGATTTTTTGTAGTGTTTTCTTTTTCTTTGAATTTTTTCTAATTATAATAAAAAGCGTTATTATTTTTTTTATTAAAAATAAATAAATAGCAATAAAATTCGACAAATTTTTTGTTTTTATATATTGTACTTGTACGTGTGGTCGCTCTGTAACGTCATGTCATTACCTACGTTACGATTACCAGACTAATTCAATTAAGTTATGTTGTTTCGTTTGAGTGACGACAGTTTGGTCACAAAAAAGGCTATTCCTAAAAAATGCAAGAAATCACAGAAAAAGAACATGGTGATGAAGAGAACCAAGACACATCAAGTGATGAGTCAGGACAAAAATATTCAACGGATGCATGCGAATCTAACCCAAGTGATGTCGTAGTTGAGGAAATTATTAAACAGCAAGGAGATTTACATCTTGGTAATGCATCGGACAGTGGTGGAAGTGTAAACAACGATATTACGATTGATGAGAATGCTTTGAAAGAGAAGAACAAATCCACTGCACCTGCAGAGCTTGTAACCATCTTGGATATAAACATAAAAGATTTTATATTAGATAGGTATACAGAAGCAAAATCACCTGTACCAAGCCTAGATGTGATATTTGAGAATGAATGTGCGGTAAGATTTACTTCTACTTTAAAATTTAACCCAATATGCTGGTCAATTTTTCGAGCCTTGTGGCGAATTCAAGCTCATGTGCATGAGATGGGATTTTCGTAAGTATTAGACATAAAATCATTATAATAAATCAATACATCGTTTCACTTCTGTCTGAACTATATGATTGATATTCCCATCTCATGCACTTGGACCTCAGAAGTAACCTAGTTACGTGACTGTTGAAGTCTTTTAGGCCATGTCTGTCTGTCCCTCCCTAATTGTGGTGAACAAGATAACTTTCGATAGCAGTTTCTAGTATCTTTAAAATTCTGCGTATCGAAATATTTTTTTATATAGTTTGTACAACACTTAATAGTCAACTTTAGTTGATTTGGAACTGCTGATCACGGCCTGCATAACTTTCTAAAGGTCAACCACCGCATTCAAGGTTTTGAAAATCTGTTTACAAATGAAGCAGATAGTGGTCCTTTTATTAAAAAAATTTTATGTGCGAATCGGCCAGATTCGTGACCCGCAGCCCCAAATCAACTAGAGTTGACTATCAAATTTTCTGCCGCAAATTTAGTGCTGACTAGTGTAATTACTTTAGAAAAGAATTGTTATAGGAAGAAATTGACGAAAAATCTAATTCCTCACCTCACTACTTTTTGTACCTCCCACAACCAAATACGAGGCTTGCTATTTATATTTCGGGTCCGGAAATAAAAACACAATAATTTATCATTTGAAATGGTTTTATTGTTTTTTAAAATATTCTCCTTTATGGTAATTTGAAAGGACATTTTATGGCATATATTTTTTAAAAATAATTTCTTTCAAATGTTGGCAACTGTATTATGGAAATGAGCGTTCGGTGAGAAACGGGAAGATCCGCTGTTTTCGACCAAAATTTTGTTCAGTTATGAGGCCCATTTCTGGCTCAACGACAAAGTCAATAAACAAAATTGCCGCATTTGGGCTGGATAGCAACAAGAAGAGGTTCAAGAGGTGCCATTATACCCATAGAAAACTACGGTTTGGTGCGGTTGATAAGCTGGTGGAATCATCGGTGCATATTTTTCCAAAAATAATGATGGCCGGAACGTAACCGTAAATAGTGCTCGCTATCGCGACATATCGATCTTTATGCAACCTAGAATAATCTTGACGACACTTGGTTTGAACAGGACGGTGTCACTTGCCGCCTAGATCGAGTGATATCACACCTTTAGACATTTTTCTTTGGGGTTATTTAAAGTCCAAAGTCTATGCTGACAAACCAGCTACGATTCTGGTTTTGGAAGCCAACATTATGCGTGTCATTAAAGCCATACCGGTCGAAATGCTCGAACGAGTCATCCAAAATTGGACCCTCAGAATGGAAAACCTGAGGCGTAGTTGCGGCCAACATTTAAAAGAAATTATATTCAACAAATAAATGCCATAAAATGTCCTTTCAAATTAACAATAAAGATTCCACACTAGAAGATATGAATTTTTATTTTGTTCTGAAAAATACCATTTAGATGGATCACGCGCATGAGTTGATGATAAGATCCATTTGGTACCCAAAATGCACTTGCGCTTTGGTACTTGACACAAAAATGGCGCTATGGGACCTTTGAATGAAGCCAGCATAAAGTTTACGTTAATGCTTAAACTTCGCTTTTATACTATTTTTCATATATATATTATATATATATATATATATATATATATATATATATATATTATATATATATATATATATATATATATATATATATATATATATATATATATATATATATATATATATATATATATATATATATATATATATATATATATATATATATATATATATATATATATATATATATATATATATATATATATATATATATATATATATATATATATATATATATATATATATATATATATATATATATATATATATATATATATATATATTCTAATTTTTGTACACACGTGAAAGGAATTGGTTGCCAAAAAGAACATGGTGATGAAGAGAACCAAGACACATCAAGTGATGAGTCAGGACAAAAATATTCAACGGATGCATGCGAATCTAACCCAAGTGATGTCGTAGTTGAGGAAATTATTAAACAGCAAGGAGATTTACATCTTGGTAATGCATCGGACAGTGGTGGAAGTGTAAACAACGATATTACGATTGATGAGAATGCTTTGAAAGAGAAGAACAAATCCACTGCACCTGCAGAGCTTGTAACCATCTTGGATATAAACATAAAAGATTTTATATTAGATAGGTATACAGAAGCAAAATCACCTGTACCAAGCCTAGATGTGATATTTGAGAATGAATGTGCGGTAAGATTTACTTCTACTTTAAAATTTAACCCAATATGCTGGTCAATTTTTCGAGCCTTGTGGCGAATTCAAGCTCATGTGCATGAGATGGGATTTTCGTAAGTATTAGACATAAAATCATTATAATAAATCAATACATCGTTTCACTTCTGTCTGAACTATATGATTGATATTCCCATCTCATGCACTTGGACCTCAGAAGTAACCTAGTTACGTGACTGTTGAAGTCTTTTAGGCCATGTCTGTCTGTCCCTCCCTAATTGTGGTGAACAAGATAACTTTCGATAGCAGTTTCTAGTATCTTTAAAATTCTGCGTATCGAAATATTTTTTTATATAGTTTGTACAACACTTAATAGTCAACTTTAGTTGATTTGGAACTGCTGATCACGGCCTGCATAACTTTCTAAAGGTCAACCACCGCATTCAAGGTTTTGAAAATCTGTTTACAAATGAAGCAGATAGTGGTCCTTTTATTAAAAAAATTTTATGTGCGAATCGGCCAGATTCGTGACCCGCAGCCCCAAATCAACTAGAGTTGACTATCAAATTTTCTGCCGCAAATTTAGTGCTGACTAGTGTAATTACTTTAGAAAAGAATTGTTATAGGAAGAAATTGACGAAAAATCTAATTCCTCACCTCACTACTTTTTGTACCTCCCACAACCAAATACGAGGCTTGCTATTTATATTTCGGGTCCGGAAATAAAAACACAATAATTTATCATTTGAAATGGTTTTATTGTTTTTTAAAATATTCTCCTTTATGGTAATTTGAAAGGACATTTTATGGCATATATTTTTTAAAAATAATTTCTTTCAAATGTTGGCAACTGTATTATGGAAATGAGCGTTCGGTGAGAAACGGGAAGATCCGCTGTTTTCGACCAAAATTTTGTTCAGTTATGAGGCCCATTTCTGGCTCAACGACAAAGTCAATAAACAAAATTGCCGCATTTGGGCTGGATAGCAACAAGAAGAGGTTCAAGAGGTGCCATTATACCCATAGAAAACTACGGTTTGGTGCGGTTGATAAGCTGGTGGAATCATCGGTGCATATTTTTCCAAAAATAATGATGGCCGGAACGTAACCGTAAATAGTGCTCGCTATCGCGACATATCGATCTTTATGCAACCTAGAATAATCTTGACGACACTTGGTTTGAACAGGACGGTGTCACTTGCCGCCTAGATCGAGTGATATCACACCTTTAGACATTTTTCTTTGGGGTTATTTAAAGTCCAAAGTCTATGCTGACAAACCAGCTACGATTCTGGTTTTGGAAGCCAACATTATGCGTGTCATTAAAGCCATACCGGTCGAAATGCTCGAACGAGTCATCCAAAATTGGACCCTCAGAATGGAAAACCTGAGGCGTAGTTGCGGCCAACATTTAAAAGAAATTATATTCAACAAATAAATGCCATAAAATGTCCTTTCAAATTAACAATAAAGATTCCACACTAGAAGATATGAATTTTTATTTTGTTCTGAAAAATACCATTTAGATGGATCACGCGCATGAGTTGATGATAAGATCCATTTGGTACCCAAAATGCACTTGCGCTTTGGTACTTGACACAAAAATGGCGCTATGGGACCTTTGAATGAAGCCAGCATAAAGTTTACGTTAATGCTTAAACTTCGCTTTTATACTATTTTTCATATATATATTATATATATATATATATATATATATATATATATATATATTATATATATATATATATATATATATATATATATATATATATATATATATATATATATATATATATATATATATATATATATATATATATATATATATATATATATATATATATATATATATATATATATATATATATATATATATATATATATATATATATATATATATATATATATATATATATATATATATATATATATATATATATATATATATATATATATATATATATATATATATATATATATATATATATATATATTCTAATTTTTGTACACACGTGAAAGGAATTGGTTGCCACTTTTTCTGAGATTTATTAAATATCTATAAAAAGTTTTATAAAACATCTTAGTATTTTGGTTAATTTATTTACAATATATTTTATAAAATTAATTTACAAAATATGGTTTAAAGGCGCCGGGTAACTAGACCATTTGCGCCTGTAGGGTTTTTAATTCAGATGCTTAAATAAAATAGTGAATAAGCTATTTAAGGATAAAAGTAAAATTATCTTATAAGTGTTTATCTAGATTTCAAGTGTTCCATGAAAGCTAAGTGAGCAACGTATTTTAGGAAGCATTTCGTCCCTAGAACAGTCAAGTAGTTTTCCTAAGGGTTCATCAATTCTTGATAAAGGACACTCAGATAAAATATGACGGACTGAAAGAGGTTCAGAACAGAATACACATCTGCTTGGGCTAGTGTGGTCATAATAATGTCTAGTGTTAAATATGGCCTTGTTTACCCTTAGCCGGGCCAGGAAGATACAGTCCGCCCTGCTTAATTGTGCATTGTAGTCTGGCCTATCTATCGTGGGATTGACTAGACTCAAAAATACCTCTGATCGATTCCAATTATCGAAATCGACATTGGCTCTGTGATGTGGGATAGGGTCAGTGATGTGGGACAGGTTTAAAGCACGTCTGTCGATTTCGTCTGCCCGATCATTGCCTTTTATGTCTATATGTGAAGAAATCCAAAGAATGGTAACGAAAGCTTGGCCCGCTAAGGATAGTACGTAATTGAACAACCCTTTACGGTTTTTCCGCATGGCCCTGACAGACGAGCGTTCTTTCCCGCTGGGCTGACGCAAATGTCATAGCTGATATGACAGCGGCCAACTCAGCTGAGAAGATGCCCGTTCTATCTGGCAGCCGGCTCTCGCTTACGATTACGTGCTGATTTTCGGTGACTTCTTTCAAAACGGAAAAGGAGGTGTTGATACCATTAAAAAACCATCCGTGTACAAGGTCGTCTGTGGCCCGTAAGATAAAATCTTATCGGCCAAGAGAGACTTAAAGACGAGTGGACTTGTGATGTCCTTACCATGAAAACTAAGACTGTCATCAATTAATATATTGGAGACCAAAATAGGAGAAACAACGGGTTTGGATGGTACAGTTATTTCATACTTATGGAAAAGTAGTAAGATGTTATCTATAGAAGTTGTTAGTATTCAGGTGAATGTATGTGACGCCAAAATATGTCGTGAAATCCATCGCTAGGTAATGTTATAGCCCTTGAAGCCATGTTAATTGAGAGTCTTTCAAGTAGTGTATCAAATCCAGAAAATCTGCCCTCAGTTAAAAGGGACTCGTTTGGAGTAGCACGTAATAGACCAGTAGCTGTACGGAAACATTTTCTCATGGTTGTATCTAATTTAGAGATGTTAGATCTCGCCGTCCACCCATAAATCGTGATACCGTGAGATAATATACCGACTACCAGGGATTTGCAAATTCCAATCGCCGTGTCCAAATGTGGACCTTTCCTTCTGGAACATATAAGTCTTCCCTAGATATTTTATGTGTTCGTTCCATAAAAGGTTTTTTGAGAAGATAATGACCAGAATCCTCATTTGGGAAGCTATGAGTATAGTTATGCGGTTCAACAAAATAGATTCCTCTCGACACACCCTCCGCCTGCAAACGTGAAGGATCTCCGTCTTGTCGGGAGGGATGATTGCACCTGAGTGTCTTGCCCAGTCCTGAATTTTACAGTCAAATTTTTCCAAACTGAATTGAACTTCATCTGGAACCCCAGAGGATATAGCAAAAATGTTGTCTGCGTAAATGCCAACTATAGCCCTGGCAAGTGAATTTGAATATATGTTGTAAAAAATAACAGAGAGTGGGGAGCCCTGTGGTATACCATTATCTAGATATAGCGTTTCTGATAGGTATCCATCGACCCTAACAAGTATTCTACGATTTGTGAGAAATGAGTAGATTAGTCTAAGAATCCTCTTATCGACATCCCATCTATGTTACTCCAATATTATCTGGGTCGAGACCACACGGTCAAAGGCCTTTTTTAAATCTGCAGAAATTAGTAAAGAATGTTTTCTAGCAGATATGTTCCTGCGAAGTACGTCTTCCAATTGATGACAGAGACTGTGCACACCATGTCTGGGTAAAAAAGCATGTTGAACTCTTGATATATTTCTAGTGATGCAATAATAGAGCCTGTTTGCAATAATTTTCTCAAGAGTCTTTGAAAGAATGGGCAAAAGTGAGATAGGCCGGTATCCCTCCAGATGGCAAGGATTCTTGCCTGGTTTTGGTATGGGGGTAAACACTGCTGTTTTCCAATCGTGTGGAAAAGTGCATGAGGTAAGAATGATGTTGTATAACCTACATAATCGCTCTTTCACGTTCGCTCAATGGCATTTCTTGCCATTGAATAAGTGAGTTTATCCAGTGATGGGGTGGAGCCGTTGAGTGTTCCAAGGGTATCTTCGAGTTCGTGCACACCTATGGGTACCATTAATTCAGGAACATTTTAAGAGGAAGATGAGAAGGCTTCTATATCCAAGTCGTATTTAGACGCTATGACATTATGGTCGAAAGCGTTATCTGAGCTCATAGAGCTCCAAAAAAGGGAAAACTCAACTATGTACCGCGGGTTAGATACTACCTTATTATCAATATTAATTGCAGAAAAAGTATCTAGTCTTGAGTTCCTCAATTTGTTGACTCTGTTCCAGAGGAACCGAGTATCTAAAAAAGGAATAAAGGAGTTTAAAAAATTGGTCCATGTCTGTCTTTTAGCGATTTACTCGGGCACATGCCCTGCTATATATAATCCAGGCAGTTCTCCTGTGTGCGATTTCTTTTAAATCGTTTCCATGCTCTTTGCTTTTTAAAAACTAGTCTAGAGATGAAACTATTGAACCAAACTGGCCTAGTTTTACCCGAAGGCTTACGACTGACCGGTATGGATTCGTTTGCGGCCTTCCGAAACATGCGTTTTATCTGCGCAGCTTCCCTATTGACATGATTGCTGAAAGAGTTCATTAAACTGAGTCAATTTGTTTTTAAATAAAGGCCAATTTGCCCCTTTTTCAATAAAACGCGGAGTAAATAATTTGCGATGTGTCGAAAAAAAATTGGGGATCAGGATAGGGAAGTGGGCACCCACTTCGGGTCCTAGACAATTCCGGAGCTAGATCGGAGCTACACATGGATACGTCGATCGCTGTAAGTGTGTTTCGAGTGCTGAGTAAGGTCGGAGATCCATCATTCAAGATGACAAGTCCCATGTCCTCAGCAAAATTCATTAGATGAGCCCCAACTGGTACTATGGGCATTAAGATCACCTACAATAATGTGATGACCGACATCTGTATGTGTCACCTGGTTTATCGAGCTTGCATTCAAGCAGATGTCATGTTCCTTGTATATAATAGTAATCGTAAGAGGCTGTCCACTATTAATATTTACTGATTGAAACAGTAAATTACCAGTGGATGTGACGTGTGCTGTAACATTGATGTTACCCTTTACGAGAATTGCTATTCCAGATTTGGCATAGTCAAAATTTTTGTTGTGGTGAAAGACCCTGAATCCCGGCAAGTGCAAAAAAGTTTCTTTCAATGATGTGCGTTTCCTCAAGAACGATGATGTTAGGTTTATGCTTAGAAACCAAGAGCTCCAATGCATACTTATGACACATGAAGCCTTGTACATATGTTCACTAAGGCAAGTTGATCTTTAGATTGGACATAATAAAAGAACAGAAAGAGGACAAATTGGAAGAGAGATGATTACGAATTTGATGATGAGGAGTTGTTTGTAGCTGTTCGTCTGTAGGTTTCTGGTGTAATTAAGACGTTTAAATCGGTAAATTTGTTGAAAGCTCGGCTGCATGGAGACATTTCTTCTGCCCGATGAGGAGTGCCAACCCGAACGGGAGAGGCTCTCAGTTTTGCGGGTTGTTCTGAATAGTCAATATCCATATTGTTTTGAACTTGCGAGGTGTTGATACTTGTGATGGTTGTTTGTTCACTTGTTTTCTTGTTGGTGGTGGGGTTTTCTATGTTTTGTGAGTTGTTGCTGTCTAAGCTGTTGGAGATATCGTGTGAGACTTTGTTGTTAACTATTTCTTTGGTGATTGAGAATTTTCCGTTATGAGACTCTGAATGTGATGTGTGTTGTTGTTTATTGGTTGATTTGTGATTATTCTCTGTTATGGCGCATGAGAGAGGGCTGGATGATCTATTAATATGTATGTGGGTTGATGATTGTGTCGTTGCTGTTTGTAGAGAAGTATGTGATGGATTTGATGCATCGGGAGTTTTTCGTGCTGTTGATAATGCTGGAGATGGAGAAGAACTGTTACTGCGGCTACTACTTGCGCAAAGGAGGCTTTCGGTACATATGGTTGGATGAGGTGGGCGGAGGGATTACTATTGAAAGTCATATTTTATTAACCGACTTGTGTTTTAAAAAGGTTGGACAACTCGGATCGTTGGATGTATGTGTGTCAATATTACAATTGACACAGAATTTTCGTTCACCGCTATCCTGTGGTGGTGGTAGGGCACATTCCCCGCAGAGTGTTATGTTATGGTTGGATGAGGTGGGCGGAGGGATTACTATTGAAAGTCTTCCAAGCATCGGGAACTGTGCAACGATTGTTTATTTTTATTTTATTAACCGACTTGTGTTTTAAAAAGGTTGGACAACTCGGATCGTTGGATGTATGTGTGTCAATATTACAATTGACACAGAATTTTCGTTCACAGCTATCGTGTGGTGGTGGTAGGGCACATTCCCCGCATAGCGTTATGCCTTTGCAATGATTTTTGGTATGGCCAAGTTTCATGCAGTTTCTGCATTTAAGAGGGTTAGGTACGAGTATGTGTTCATGAACGGAACACATTGTGTAGCCAATATTAATGCGTGAAGGTCGTTGAATATTGTTGAATGTGATGATGGCAGCACCCGTATCAACAGGTTTTCCATTCTCGATTTTCTTTATTTTTTTAGTTCAGCAATGAGTCCTGGGTATATGTAGTTAATTTCATTTACCAATTCTTCTTCAGAATAGTTCACAATTTTATCGTAAAAAAAATTTTCCGTAAGAGCAGTTTAGTTTATTGTGTAAAGTTATTTTTACGGGGACGATGTCAATGTATTTAGCACAAATAAATTTTTCAGCCGCTTTCAAATTATTTGCTTTTATTTATAGATCTCCGTTTTTGAGTTCTGTTATCTCGCTGTAGTTCTTGGAGATATGATCAGGGCCTTTTCCAATTTGAAATATATTATATGATTCTAGGGGTTTAGTTTCAACTGATTTTTCATGAGTAAGTGCTGATGCAACTAAATATTTTGGCAAATGATCATAATTAGGAAGTTCCGATGGAAGTGGCGGGTTTTCTTCAAGGTTATGTTGAGACCGTTTGTTATTGATTTTCTTTCTTTTTCTGTCGTTGGGAGAGTCCAGTGATAGAACACTGTATTGGTTTTAATTCGAGGGTGTACCCCGTTCATCTTGAGTTTGTTAAATTATTCAGATAATTTTAGAAAATATACGTGTACCAAAAATTTACAAAGAATTTAATAGAAAAGAGAGACTAAGAGACACTAGTCAATAAAACAAAAGAAGCCTTTGATTCGATGAGAAAACGAGAGAGCGTAAGCGATGTTTGCTCGGCGGTTGCCTAATCAAGACTGTATTTTGGTTGAATTTGTATTTTTTAGCGAAAATTAAGTTAAATGCCACATCCGTTCTGAACCTCCCTAGCAAAAGAGACACTGACTTATAAACATTATGAGATTTGTACACGGATGTTTGCTCTATAAGTATGTCACCGTTTAAAGATAGATAGGACTGTCTGAGATGTACATACATATTAAGCAATAATATGGGGACCCTTTGGTTCCATGTGTACGAATTAAGATGACCACATTAATCGCTTCGCCTATATGATATATTATATAATCGAAAAAGTGGTTTAAAATATTATTAGTAGATTTAGTCGACGGCGGAAATTGGATATGTAGCTATGCACCATTCTGTACCCCTTATGCAAAAGGCCTACTTTGTTCTTCGTAATTTTCTCGAGCAACATCCAGAAGAAACTTCCGAAATAAACCGTATATGAATGAGGGAATTTGCAACCGGGCCAAGGATGAAAGCAGGAACTACACCTACCGGTTCACAATTTTCGTAATTTCTCTACATATAACACAAACATAAACTCAATCGGTCGGGTAGTTCGACAATATAATGTATCTTCACTCATAAACACAAAGGATTTAATAGGTGTTTACAACTTTATCAGGAGTTTGTACACTCAAAGGACATAAAAACTTCAATAGCAGGTAATAGCAGCTAAATTTAGCTTTACCCTGTTCAGAAAAAATATAAAGATGTATATTAATATTTTATTGCAATTTTGTTTAGGAACAAAAGCATCACAAAGCAGATAAATGTGGTCAAAAGTTTGTCATTTCTGATACATAACCAATATGTGATGGAAATCGATCAAAATCGTTTTGCTCTCAATTTGAGATTACAAGCGATTTTTTCTTGAATATAGCGTGAAAATGAAAACTTTTTTACACTTCCATATTAATTTACGAGGGTAGCTATATATATTTCTGACATTTCCATTGGAAAGTTTTAACATACGAACATCATTTGTGTAGTTTTCAGTGACTTGAAAACATCAATTTGGCAAAAAAAAAGTGAAATTAACTCGTGAACATTTTCGTGCGATAATTTTTCACAACTTTCGACGTGAATTATCACGGCAAAAGTGCATCGATGAACTTAAATCTTTGTATGGCGATGAAGCACCATCCTGTGGCACTGTGAAAAACTGGTTTAATGAATTCAATCGTGGCAGTCGCTTGCTCAAAGACGAAGGTAGTGAAGGTCGTCCAAAATAGACGGTTGTGCCAGAGAACATTGATGCCGTGCCTGAACTGATAATGCAAGATTGTCATGTCACATACCGTGAGATAGAGGCATCCTTGGGCATTTCTTTCACCAGCATACATTCGATATTGCATGAACACGTGACCGTAAAAAATGTTTGTTCTTGTTAGATCCCGCACAATTTGACAATCGCTCAAAAAAAGGCTCGTGTCGATTGGTGCTCGTGTCGATTGGTGGGTCTTCGAAGACGAGCCAAATCCAACGAAAGTTGTTCGCGGAATAAGCACTTCGATGTAAATGGTTGTCTGTTTCTTCGGCAAAACTGTTCAAGTGGCGACTGTTTCGCTTGAGCCTGAAGTCTTCGGAGAAATTCGAAAAACGAACAAGAGAAGACGAATCATTGTGCACCATGACAATGCGAGGTCTCACACATCGGCTCAAACCAGCACCTTTTTGACCGGCTAAAACGTCGAATTGATGGGTCATCCGTCGTACAGCCCTGATTTTGCACCTAATGACTTATTTTTATTCCCGCACATCAAGAAAAAAATGCGTGGTCAACGATTTTCGTCGCCAGAAGATGGTGTTTGCGCGTTCAGAAACCATGTTTCGGAGGTGTCTCAATCGCAGTGCAAAAAGTGCTTCGACAATTGGTTTGAGCGCATGCAAAAGTGCATAAATCATGCTGTAGAATACTTTAAAAAACAATAAAGCCATTTTTGATGATAAATATTCGCATTTTCATTATTAGGCCAGAAATATGTATAGCAGCCCTCGTACTGCGTAAGAACTGATATAAATTAAAAAATACAAAATATCACATTCAAGTATCAAACGATATTTAGTTTAAATCGAAGGTTTCCATCACATACCGAATAGCCAGAAGTTTAAATTAAGGATGTCATAGCTGCTACAAAAATATAGATTTTTATGAAACTATTTTAAATGTCTATTATTTATAGCATTTTCTACTGAACTGAAGAAAAAAAGGAAATTGTAAAAAAAATTCTTGATGTGGCCGCAAATATGGATGAGATGTTAATGGGTTTAAACGTGAAATTAAAAAACAGTTACGATAACTGTAGAACAAAACGAACCCGTCACCAGATATGTAGATGCGAAGAGTGCTGGAAAATTAGAACCAAAATTAGAAACATAACCATGTCACATAGTCAACAACGAATGAAATTTTCTTGTCAAACAAACACTATCGTTGCGTCGAACCTTATCATTTTTTAAGTTCGTAAAAATATTATTTGTAACAAAAAATGTTTAACGACGATTAAATGCAACGTAAGCATGCACTAACTTCGAGAACATTTACTATTCCTATTTAATTAAATCAGAAATGGATTAAAATTTTGTGTTTAACGATATTAGCAACGCTTAATTTTTTTTTAAAAATAAGTGAAAATCACTAGTGAAAATACAGCATTTTACTTCGTTAGGCGCTGTTGCTGCTCCTGATCAGCGAGGTAAAAAAATGTTTAAGTCAGAGAAACATGGTAGACTGGATAGTTCTGGTGAATACAATGTGCTTCGTAAATATTAAATATTGGGTATTGGAGAGACAACATGAAAATGCTGTGACACGTGTCACTGTGTGGTGTGGTTTTTGGGCTGGAGGAATCATTGGACCTTTTTTTTATGAAAATGAGGCAGGTCAAGCGCAAACAGTCAATGGTGTTTGGTATCGTGAAATGATAACCAGTTTTTTCTTGCCTAGAATTGAAGAAATGAATGTGGAGGGCATGTGGTTCCAACACACGGATTATGGGTGATTTATACTGCTCGCCGGATATCACTATGGTATCGTCTGCCTAATCACTAGTCGCTGAACGCCGTACTTATCTCAATCAAACAAAGCCTGATCTCTGAAAGCCGTACTTATCTCAATCAAATTAAGACTTATTTCTGAACGCCGTCTTTATCCCAATCAAATGAAGAGTGATTGGGATGCCGTTGGGAAAGCCACTAACTGCAGCAACAGTGGTCTACTAATTTCTTGAGATATTCGGTTAGTTTAGAAAGGTTCTGGGTCAGACGCTCGCCATATTCCTGCTGGTCGAAATTCAAGTTACGACCGAATTTTCCAGCAGAGGCAGATGAGCGTGATGACATTCGCCACTTTAGCTCTACTGACCCTAGAATTAGGGAACTCAAATCTGAGATCAGTAGGTTGGTCAACGAATACAAGCAGAACGAATGGCTTATCACTTGGAACTTGAGTTCCAACATTGTGTAATTGTTGACAACGGTCATATCGTTCTCAAATCATGGCGTAAAGGATATCCGGACAGTCGTCTCATTCAAAGACAGAGTAGTGACAGCGCGAGTTTTTTAAAGCGACAAGGCAAAAGTGGAGCCAAAGAAACACCACGATGATGCTCCAACACAATTTACCGTTGTCAAAGTTGCCAATGTCATGCACTATATATATATATATATATATATATATATAGAGTGCATGACATTGGCAACTTTGACAACGGTAAATTATGTAGACGAGACACAGCGATTTAATTAAACATCAATCAAAAACAATCAGCGCAGTCCATAAATTCACAGAAGGTTCTAAACAGCTGCTCAAAATGCCCAAAACACCATGCTAGCTATGTGGAGATTTGTATTATGTAAAATACAGTACATACACCAACCAAGTGCGCTAAAAGACATCAAACTGTATACCGGGATAATAACTGTTCCAGCGCCCTGTGTAAAGGTTTACACAACCTTCACACAATGAAGAAGGGAAGAAGTACAAGAGCTCCAAGAATTCGATGTCAAACTTTCGGACGAATGTCGTATTAACCACCAAAGAAATGGAATTTTAAGAACTTCGAAAAAACACAACAGTGTCAATCAACGACAGGTTTGACTTCAAATCGATACCGCTTCGGACATATCGATTATATCAGCATCAATATGGACAGCTTTGGTAATCCAGACGCCTATACAATCAAAGACATTTCTAGCGATGCAAATACGAAAAAAACAATATCCTAGCTAAGTTCTAATGCATGATTGTTGTTGTAACAACAATATATTTATTTTGAAGTCCTGTTCGTCTATGCGCCATTTTAACGTGATGAAGAGGTGCAGCACGTCATGTGGTCCTTGATGGCAGGCGGGACAGATGTCCGGAACGTTAGCATCCGTGCCCAATAAGAATTGAGGCGACTGCATCATACAGATAGCCAGAACAATGCGCGTCTGCCGAGGTAGTATCTCCGGGGGATGTTCCCCTAGCACTACATTCACACTGTAGCTGGGTACTGCTGCTGTGGCTTCATCGGCGTGAATGTTGTTCAGACCTGCCTGATAGTTTCGATGATCTAAAGGTTCTCTTTTGTACCGCTTGGACTTCTCTCTCTAGATCATGAAGATCGTACGTGCATTAAAAAAATTCTGCATTGGAAAATTTCCAAACACCAACTGGTTCACCAACATGGTCTTCTAACAGAATTACCAGCCGAAGACGAGCGGTGAAACCAATATCAAGATCACCACAGACGAATTAAATAGCCAATCTCGCATCACCGTGGCATGCAACGCCGCTTCATATACTCTACTACAATTGTGTTCCAACAGTTTCAGATATAGTAAGTTGTTGCAAGCCGTCAAGAGCTTACGCAAATTAAAAGTATTTACCAACAAGAAACCAAGAAACTTTTAATAAAAACATAAAAGCACAACAGTTTGTTTCTTTCAAACATATTCAGGGGTTATGTATTCGAAATTTTTATGTTGCCATTTCTTTTGATACCGTCTTTATTTATTTACAAGATTTATAATCATAATGAATTATGAGAATAAGTATAGTTTTATGAGGTACTAACAACTGAGGTTTTCGACCTAAACTATTTTGAAATATAGATTGAGTTTATATTAGATGGTATATATTACAATGTTTAAAAATATTTAGTACTGCACTTATGTTTTCAATTTTAATGTTGCGTAGCAGTTCTGGCCATAAATATGTTAATTTATATTTCGGCATTTCAATGGAGAAGGGTATGTATGTTAGATGCGGTCTGGCCGAACTAAATGTTGTTTTAACCAGAAATTTAAGTCCAAAATGTCGGCGACATTTGGGTTTATCGAGACGGTGCTTTGGCACAAACCGCAAGGGATACAATGACCCTGATCACGGTTGTCGTCGAAAAACTAGTGTTATTTTTTTTCGAATTTCGATAGGTTTAACACTAGTGAAATTCGAGAACGAGCCCCGTGATCAGTTTAAATCGAAAATTCATTTTGGTGAGTAGATCTTGAGATGTTACACCTCTCTGGTTTGTTTCTTTGGATTAATGAGAAGTCAAAAGTCATCGACAATACGATATTCACTATTAAAACCTGACCAATGACTTAATTGGCGATACATAAGAAAGAGAAAAGTTGGACGTTTTGAACTATCTAGCCCCAATTAAGACCTTTGTATCGAATTATCTACATTCCGATTCAACATGCATTAAAACTTTAGCACTGAATAATAATAAATTATATTAAGAAAAAAGCAGCAGAGGCCCACAGTTTAAAGTGTATTATGTACAGCGAATAAATTTAATAAAGAATTATAAATATTGATTTTTATACTCGAAATGTCGCCGGTATAACGGAGTAAAAAGCTACCAAACCTATTGAAACGCAGTAATTTTGAATCATTTGTAGATATAACCCTTTTTTAATCAACCTGCAGTAAAAGTGTTTTACTTACGTTTTTTTAATTCCACAACAGCCAGTCACATCGGCACTATGAGTGCCTTAACAACCACAACTAAAGCAAAAATCGCATTTTTTTCTTACACCAGGTACCAACCAATAAGCATGGACAGGAGAGATGTAACGGCTTAGCGTATCCCTTTGCAAGTTCCCAACTGCTAAATGTTCCAATCAAACATTCCAATGTCATATTGGAAGCCAATTCCGATGGTATGCATAATAAAAAAGTCATTGAAATTGCTCTTGATGTTACAAATGTACCCAAAATCCATTGGCAACCGGGCGATACTATTGCTGTTCTTCCGTCAAACTCTACAGAAGACGTCACACTTCTACTTAACTTGTTAGGCTTGTACGAGAAAGCCGATTGGAAATGTTATGTTGTAGTTAACCACCTCAGCACAAAGAAAATGGCGAAAGTCCCTAGCCATATACCAATACCAAGCACACCCCGAGAAATATTACAGGACTGCCTCAACATAAAAAGTATATTAAAAAAACAATTTCTGAGCTGCCTTGCAAATTTTTGCTCAGATAACGATGAGAAATCATTTCTGAAATGTTTATCTTCAAAAGAAGGTTCTACGTTTTACAATGATCTGATAGTTAAGGGATGTTTTACAATATTTGATATACTGAAAGCATGTACAACGTGCAGACCACCGCTGAACTTGATAATAGAACATTTTGCTAGGCTTCTACCTAGGCCCTATTCTATAGCAAACAGTGCTTTAGCTGATTCGAATGAAATTAAAATAATCTTCTCCGTGCTAAAGGAAAAACCTGGGGTAACCACAAACATGCTTTTGAAGAAAACGAAAGAAATCGAGCCGTCTGTAATTATGTATATAAGGGAGCAAAATTTATTTCGATACACTGACGAAGACTTTTTTAATAATCAAATACTTATTGCTGTTGGCACAGGTTTATCACCGTTTTTGGGATTCCTTCAGCATAAACAACATCTTAAAAGCCTGCAATCAGAACGCGGCGTCGAAGCCGGTCAAAGCTGGCTTTTTCTAGGAGCAACAACAGAAAAAGCTATTTTATACAGAGATCAATTAGTACGTTGGCAGTCAGAAAATGTTCTAAACAAATTTGTCGAAACCCACTCACGTTCAGCTTCTACGACCACCCAATATGTACAACACGCTTTGATGAAATATTCCTCAGAAGTTGTTGAGTTGCTGACACAACCTCAAACTGTTTTGTATGTGTGTGCAGATGGAGGAGAAATATCTAGATGTATAGAAAATACGATTTTGCTTGTAATTGAAAAAGAACTACAAGTATCCGAGACGGATGCCCTTCAAATGCTTAAGGAATTCAGGGTGAACGGAAAATATAGAGAAGATTTGTGGATTTAGAAACATTTGCAACAAATTATAAGACAATTGATTACAAATAACGAATATATTTAACAAAAAAGTGCTTAAATTTTACATTTTTGTATACGTAAATTAGGTGTAAAATAAAATGCGTAAAAAATAAAAACTTACATAAAATTACTAGAGGAATACAAATTGCATATTAAACATATGTGTGTTTATAATTCAAAAGAAACTTTATTTAGATATTGATTTTTTTATTTTGAAAATTCCGTTCGATATTTTTTATTATTTATAAGTAAATATAATCGGAATTTTGTTATTAATACAGACATTTTTCAACAGGCTTAAGTATTTGTTTCTACTTCCAAAGATATGACCGACCATAAGAAGGACTTTTTACGTTACATTTTTGGATTTATGTCAATAAAGGTGGATATCATTAAATTAATTGCATATGGTAATATTGGTTGGTATGTTTAATTTGATTAAAAGTCAGTAACAATACTGTCATTTTTTTAGAACTTCAATTCGTTGCTAATACATTTTTGGGATATTTTCGATAAAAAGAATTTTATATTAAGTTTAATAGAAAAATTAACTTTTTCCATATGTACTACACAAATATAGATTAAAATTACATTATTTTTTATTAGTGGATAACTACGTATTTGAATAAAGCCAAATATTATATAATTATTTATACAGGGCACTTTAAAATTTCTTTTTGTTATTACTATTAAAGATTTATTTTTTTAACGCATTTTATATGGTTAAATCGTTTTTTCTTCTTATTTGAAAATTTTAACTACATTTCGTAAAAAAGTTGGCATTTTTTATTATTACATATTACTTCTTTAAATAGGTAATTGTGCGTTGTTCACTTATTTATCACTCCTACCATGAAAAACCTCCCCCGGAATGCGGTCACCTTGTTTTTGATGACTAAAAGACCCACTCGAAGAAGAGATAAAAATGCCGACCGAGGGTAGACATTCCAAATGGCAAAAATAACTATTTATTCATGATAGGGGTGAATCTGTTGAAAAAATACTAAATACTTTACAACATTTATCATATGTATGGGAAAAAATTACAGTCTACTTCAGTTTATATTTTAAAAAAATTGCGTTATAAATATTTTAACTAATACCAAAAAGTTGTGTATATTTTTTTATTTTAATGTGAATATTTCCTGGCCCTACGTTGTTTCATAATATTACAGGGCTAATTTTTTTCCAAGTTCTACTGCAATTGAGTACATTTTTTGGCGTACCATAGAATAACTGCGTTGCAGTTGAATGTACACAAATTGAAGATGGAATAAACAAAAACCACGTGGTTGCCCGCATACTATATCAGAGTCATAAAATGCAATACATAAGTGGAAATAAATTATTTTCCAAATGTTTCTTGGTGTCACATTTACTTTAATAGAAATCGTTTTTACAAAATCTTAGCAGGTATTTGTGATGTTTTCAAACGTACTACGACGGTTTTAATACTCTAAAATCCTAATGGCACTCACTTTTGCATATCTGTTGTTTCGTACTTTTATTATGCATTACATGAATTATCAACTAAAAGAAAGAACATTACATGAAAACTTTGTTTAAAATCGCTTGAATCACATTTTAGTCAAAAAGAACATTTTTATTTTTATTCATTACTTCAATAAAGAACTATTGTGCTTAAACTATCTGAAATTATAGTTAATTGCGGGATTAAAATTAAAATAAATGTACAAGAAAGAAATTAAGAATAAAATTTTGGCAATAGTTTGTTGTATATAATTAAGACAATAATTGGTATTGTCTTGAAATAATTAAATTAATTATTCAGTTTCTACATAAAATAGCACATTTTGGTTATGTTTTTCTTTTCATATGATGCACACACTATATACGTTAAACTTGTTTATTGAACAAATTATGTTCACTCTACGCTACTAAAAGCCTAAAGTCGAAAAGACAATAAGTTGTATTTAGTTTAAAATAGTGAGGAGTCTACCTTATTTAGTTTTGCATTTCTCCTTTTTAGTATTTTGTATGATATATCTTAACTAATTGTATACGGTGCGTGGGGCCACCATCATGCAGCAGTGGGCAATCATACCCGTTGTATTACAGTTGCGTTTGTAGTACTTGTGCCTTTTAAAGGGATTCAGATTTTTGTACTTAGCTCGCATTTGCGGTGTACGCATATCTAATGCTGCATTACTCTATTATCTGAAAAGAGAACAAATTTTATTTATTAGTTTTTTCTTTTTTTAATATATGCCATTCTAGTTAATTGTAATTTGTTTTCAATGTTGCCTAAAGCAACTAGAAAGATATTCAGATATCGAAAAATACGTTGGCTTTGCAACTAAAGTAAAGAATTACAAGTATGAATTTCCCTCGTTAAAAAACTGATAGAGTAGTTTTTTTTTATCATGAGAATAACTGAATGTTACCCTTTGTCATGTTGTCTTGTCGTCCTTTTTAGACGTCGTTTCCGCCATTTATAAAAAATGCAATTGTTGGAAAGTGGTTTTCAATACTTATAGTATTTTCTAAATTATCATTTGAAAAAAAATTCAAGCGAGATTTGATCTAATTTAATAGGAAAAAAAAATTTAAAAACAATTTTTTTTTACTTATAGTATTTTCCAAATTATCATTTGAAAAAAAATCCAACCCATAATTGATCTAATTTAATACGAAAAAATATTAAAAGCAATTTTTTTCACAAAAAAAAACATTTTTAGACGCCGGACGATTGTGTTTGTAGGACAAGAAAATTTAATTTGTTGTTGGCTATGCGACATGATGGTGTGTTCGGGTACTTAGCTTGTCGCACGTGGTGTTGCCACATTATTTGTTGTCTCCTAACAAGACCTGTTTTTCCATAGGATTATGCCGTGAATTGTAAAATTATTTTAAAATGCCCTTTTGGCTGTACAAAAGCAAAGCGCATATTTTGCAACACTGATTTTTTTTTTAAATTGTTGCAGATTAAACCTTTATTAATATCTGGGTATGCTTTAGGGACGTATGTTGTACGTCAAGAATCATTTGAAAATCTTTAATTGTAATAACTTCCGACAATTTTGATTTTAAGACACTATTAAAGAGGCTACAAAGTAGCTTGAAATAAGTTAACTCCTGGATCAAACAATTTATCAGGGAATGTGTGAAGGAAGAGGAGTTTATGACACAAAAGTATTTCGAAAAAGAATCGGGAAATGGAATACTTAGATGAGTATAGTAAATCCCCAAAAGAACAGGTTTCGTTTTGCTGTGCAATGCCGTACGTGCATTGTCGTCTAAAACAAAATCTGGATATACAAAATATAGAAGAGACCTTATTTCTGTCCTTTTAAAAGTAAAATTACAAACATCAAGTTTATCATTTTGTTTCTTTTTTAGTTAGTAAAGTGCATAACTGACTTATTTTCAGATTGGAAACAAAAATAGACACAGGTGGTGACGAGCATCTATTTTTTTACATGGTTCGAGAAAAAGTACAAATATATTGTTTTGTGAGTACAAAACAATATATTTGTATATTGGTTTATTCAGTGAATATTCATATGTACCGGATTGATTTGAAGCAGCAATTCTTCCTGGGGGAATCCTTTATCCACCAAAATAGTGTTGCACAGTGTAATAAGGCCGTTTTGTGCCACTGGATCAGTATTGAGTGTTCATGCCGAAGGAAAACCTTACACCGTTCTTATTAGAATACTATTCGAAAATTTTAAATAACCCAAACTGACTCCTCTACTGAGCTAGTGAGAGCGTTATAAATAGATTTAAGCAGAAGAACAGCTCGTAGACGGACATTGGAGGCAAATTGACATTTTCGAAAGTCGCAAAAACGTCCTTTTATTTCGGCAAATAATTGTTAGGCTAGATTAGCTATTGTAAATGGTCATGTTGATTGGAATTCTAGTCAATAAACAAATATCTTGGGTACATCTAAATTGAATATACTAAAGGCTAAATATGATAAAATTTACAGTGGGAAGGCCACGCTATTAGAGACTTAAGGCTAGGAATTGCAAATGCACCGTGATACATGGAAGTGGTTTTTTCTCACGCTGCTGTTCGACCAATTCAATAATGAGTTAAAGATGGTAATGCTTCAATTGTCTAAAGAAAATGTTCACTTGATTGAATTATCCAACGTGACAATGAGTGGAGGTATAAATCGGAATTTGTTACAGATTAATATCATGAGCCAAACACCTGTCTTTTAGCGTGACCATCTCAATCGCATTACAGATAGAAATATCTAACGGGATCTGAAGACAAACAAATGCAGCATTTTTAATCGAATTTGGGTAGCCTGACACAACACCCCTGAGATTCAAATTAAGCGAAAATGATGGCTAGGATGTCAAATGTTAGCTTAAATTAGAAATTTCCGTCGTAAAAAATGTTGTTTTAGTTTTGATCACCCAAAAACGATGATAAATTCCTTTATAAACAATTTTTTTTCGTATTTTTTTTTTTTTTAATTTATAAGTAAATAAAATACGATATTTGAAATTGCAGAAATTTTTGTGATATGGATTTTATAAAAGAAAAAACTTTACATTACATAGCAATTATCAGTTGCTTTAATTTTGGCCACCAGTGTACATTGTATGTGCAGCAGAGTACGGTTGTAACGAACTTTCGTCTAAACGTACATTTGTACAGGTCCCAACAGTTTTGCTTCTATTTTCACCTATATTTATAGGGTTATAACAAATATCGGTTAAAACGAACTTTGTTTATAGCGAACTTTATTTTTTCCCATTTTTCGGATTTTCATTATTTTGGGATATATTCACACAGCATATGGATATGAAATTATGAAAGAATTAAAGAAACGTGAAAAAGACTCGTCCAGTCCCTTAACATATATGTACGTATTTACAATTTGTACGTTACTCGTTTACATGCGCGAAGAAGGTATTTTGGCCGTGGAGCAGTGTTGCAAGATCTAGGTGACGAAAAATAAGTTAATTTTTCAACAAAAAAAAACAACTTCTGCACAAATCAGAATATCATATTCATTTTACGATTCGAAGAAATTTGAGGCCTTGGGTGTACGAGTCCTAGAGCCACAAAAACCGGCCTGTTTGAACTGAGGCCATATGGGTATTAAAAACAATTACATTTCGTGACGAATCTGACGTCAATACTAAAAAGCAACAACAATTTTCGTCACGAATCCGAAAATAAAATTTATTCTACAATTCGAATGTATTTGCGTTCAAAGGTCCCTAAAGTGCCAATTTGGATATCGTGCGAAGTAAATGAGCATTGCAATTTTAATATATATTTATATACACAAGATTTGATGTATTAGATGCACTTTGTACATCAGGTAACAAAACGCTCTATTCGTAAATCATGGTGAATTATAAAAATTTACTTACATTTTTTTTTTTAAAAAGCAATAATTTCGGAAAAAAGAGCTCAAAATCTGAAATATTGCCGCGAAACTCATTTCTGTCAAGAAAAAAGCTAAATTGGCAACGCTGCCGTAGAGACCCAAAAAATGTTGGGTAAATTTGGATGGTTTTGGCTAGCTACTCTCTTTTTCATGTTTCAGGGATCCTAGGGACCCACATTTAGACAAATCTTAACCTGGTGCATAATTGGATTTGTAAGGAAATTTTGTAGTTTTCTCTCGTTTCCTGTGTACAGACTTTAAGCGACCTGGGGCCTAATCACCAAATTTATTATCGTGCGCTTTTATGTCAAAATGAAACACGACACTCGTTATCGAGTTGCTACTAGGAGATGCATTTGGTACAATAGCGGCCGAATAAAAATATTCCATACACTCACTTGGTACATAATTTTCTTTGTATTTCATATGAGATATTTTTTACGATTTTGCATATTGTAAAACTGTGAGCAGCAATAACGATTCAATTCTGCTATCAAAACTTTTGATCGAATCGAAATTTGTACATTCTCGAAAAACTGAAAAATAAGTGTCAAAATCGGATTTGCGACCAAATTTCATGGTTTTTGGGTTCTTGTATGTGCGTGTTTGAAAATACCAACTTGTTGTCGTACTAGGCACCCATTGGTAAGGATTAAAATTTGGTCAAATCGTTTAAAGAATGTCGTATTTGGATTTGTGATAAAATATTCAAGTTTAAAATTATGCAACTACCCGTTGATAAAGAGGAAGATTGAATCTAACACAAATCTTAAAAGTAAGACCATTTTAAGATTAGTAAGGATATTTTATCATATGTCCATGCAATCTGTGGAGAACACTGGGTCATTTAAGGCCCATGACACGGAACACAAATTTGGCCAAATCATAAAAATAATTGCGTAGTTAGATTCACGGTGAAATTTTATTGTGTATACTTCTATATGTAAAATGGCGTATTTTTTGACACCTCAGGTACATTAGACCTATAGGTCATATATTAAAATTAATGTCATATTTATATCCGTGACTCTTCGGCTTTTTTAAAGAACTACGAACATTTTACTGGTATTTGGTTTCCTCATTTTTTTAAAACGTTTAATAAGACAGTCCTACGAGTTTTTTAAGGTCTTAAAAACGTACTTTTTGCTCAACATATATGTACATAGATATTAATTACCTGCACATGACCATTTGAATGGCTCTTCAATGCACTTCGCGGTGCTACAAACAGTGACGTCCAGTGCATTGGCACCAAGGCATTCGTGATGTATGACAGTGACAGTGTAGACCACTTATACAAAATTATATTTCACAAATCATTTTCAGATTAACACTGGATGCAAGCTGTATATTAAACATATGTGACAGCGCATAGAGAAAGGGGCCTAAGGGTAAAAAAATCAATTTTCACTTTTTTTATTTTTTGATGTGGACTACACCTGAGCATCGAATGAGACCGATCCCATGTCCCAAAAGTGTTCCCTCCCAGAGATATGCGCGTTTTATGAAAGTGAAGTCGACGATTCTACACCAAAGATACACGTATTTAAATCTTTAAAATGGCTCTCCTGAACAAAACTGGTTTTTACCCTTAGGTCCCTTTCTATTTTGCGCGTCACATATATATTTCTTCAACTCACAGTTATGTCTCCGACTATACACACTGCCCGTAATGTAGTTGCGAAAAAGTTTAGCTTTAGATTTTGTGACGCACGCTGAGAACAGTATCTTGTCGCGTTGTTATATACTGAAGCTTTGGTCAGGACAGCAGTAGACAGAGTAAAATGAATTTCAACATACATCTGGTAAGTTTTAATACCATCTTATTTTGCTTGGACTGTGTCGACTTTTTAACAGACAAAAGGATATGGCAAGATCGTATTTGCATTCTGCAACGCTCAATAATACAGTATCGCCCAACCCATACGCAACCAATATACTACTTAATTCTTTCAACATTTTATTATGGATCAAACGGGGAGCTTCTCTCAAATCAGTGAGCTCTGCACGATATAATTTTGGACTAACTGGTCGAGACCTAATGGCTCCTAATACCTAACATATTTGAGGTGGAAAAACTAACGCTTAAAAGTAAGATGTTCTTACTAGATTTAAAGCTTCGTTTACTGGTATGATAGTCGTACACAGTAAACATCAAACCACGGCGGCTCATAGTTGATATTGGAAACAACTTCGAAAATCTTTATTTATAGAATTGTTGTAAAACGAAAACCTCCTCGCTTCTTCTTAATGTAACAATAATAAAAAAATAAAATTAAAATCACACAATAAAAAAGGTTACAAATCAAATTAAAAAAACGCTTTGAAAAAATGGGAAACAGAGGAGAAATTATAAGTCTATGACACTATAACCTTCAATAATTGTTTTCATTAATGCTTAAGTATGTGTGCGATTGCAGTAATAAATACATGCAACATTTTGGGATGTAACGAATGTGGTTAAAGCAATTTTTTTTTTAAAATTTATTTTCCTTTCGCGTCTCCGTTAACTTTAATTATTGATTAAATGTTACTGTCTGTAGCGGTTTTCAAAAAACTTGATTCTATTCAGTGGAACCTCGGAGTTATTAAAGTTGCATACTGGTAGAAACATTTTAATGTATATAATGTGTGTAAGGTAAAAAAAATAAAATGAAAAATTAAAAAAATTAAATATATGTATATTTTTTCTGCATTTCATTCGATATTTCTCAATTTTAGACTAACTCAATTGGATCCATTAAAAGATACACAAGCGAGCAACGCGTTAAAGTTATTTAGGCTTATTATGAAGTGGATGATCAATTTTCGAAGAAAATCTTCTTCAGTGATGGGGCACATTTTCGCCTCAGCGGATTCGTCAATAAGCAGAATTGTCGCATTTGGGCGAATGATAGTGATTGTCAAAAAACCCATGCACCCACAAAGAGTGACTGTTTGGTGCGGTTTATGGGCTGGCGGCATCATCGGGCCGTATTTTTTCCAAAATGAGGCCGGTCAGGCAGTTACTGTGAATGGTGTTCACTATCGTGAGATGATAACGAACTTTTTATAGCCTGAATTCGAAGATATGAATGTGGACGATATGTGGTTTCAACAGGACGGTGTCACTTGCTACATAACTATCAAAACAATGGCCCTTTTGCGGGACAAATTCAATGGTCGTGTTATCTCACGTCGTGGCGATGTTAATTGGTCGCCAAGATCATGTGATTTGACACCGTTGGACTTCTTTCTTTGGGGTTATTTGAAAGAAAATGTGTACGTCGATAAGCCAGCAACAATTCAAGAGCTAAAGGATGAGATAATTCGGCACATTAACGGCATAGAACATCAAATATGCCTCAGCGTCATCGAAAATTTGGACCATCCATACCTAATTGAACCGTACCAATAATAATAAAAAGAAATAACAATAATTGCCTAAATAAATTGTGCTTTATTCAAAATCAACATCGCCCCTTAAAATTTAACCACCCTTTATATTTGTTGCAAAAGCGAATATTGAAATATACATTTGCGAATGCGATTACTTTTGCTATTACGAGCAAATATTTAAGAAGCAAATGTCAACATTATACTAAAGACAGTGCATAATTTAGAATAGTTCGTGCTGTCTGTCTTTTAAATTCAAAACATATCCATAAAAAAATGTACGGAAGGTTTAAAATACAAAATTTCTGTTTTTATAAATAAATGTTTTTAAAGCTATTGTAAGTTTTAATGAACATGCGAACATTTGTTACAACCCTACTACGAACCATTTCATTGCTGAAAATGAATGTGAACAAAACGAGGAGAATAAAAATAGAAAATAACAATTGTTAACATCAAAAAATTAGTTTGAAGCATAGACGGAAAAAAATCACACAAATATACGAGGTTTTAATAACAATGGTTATCTACTACTGATAAAATGTCTTTGAATATTTAAAAAAAGATACGAGTTTCCGAGTACAGTTGTTTTGACGTTTTCGTACAGAGGCATTGAATCGTTGTCGCAACTGAAAACTCTTCCATATTATACCCGACCGCCCTTCTCAGTTCCATTTTCTCTTGATTATTATCCGCTTTTGTTGTAATTAACAGCACAAATTAACATAGTGTACAAACACAACAAAAGCGTTAAGAGAAAAGGCATGTGAGAAGTGAACAGCGTCATCACACTCCAGAATTAATTGAACAAATGCATCAATATGCAACAAATATGTTGTTAAGAGGAAACATAGGGTGCGCGATCTTCATCACTTGTAAATGTGTGCTTAAGTAGGTAGGTACCCAGCGGGAATATTGGCAAGGCCTTCTCATAAGAATACCTTCTAGAAGGCCTCTTTAGAGATCCAATTCACATTCGCTTATACCATCCAAAATTTGGCATTTCAGAAGGACCTCTTTGTAAATTAAAATGATCCCCCACATATTCTCGTTGCTTCTTTAAGTCGGTCTGCTAGAAGGCCTTGAAATAAATCCTCTACTCATTCGTTGGTGCATTCGTTAAGAAATCCTGCAAAAAGGCCATCATATTTTTTCACTGAGAGAGATCCAAAAAACATACCTGGCTCCCTTCTTGTGAAAGGCATGCTACCATGTCTGGTGATTGAAGGTAGCACGGAAGATGTTCGCCAAAGCGAAGGACAGTGAAGATATATACCAGTAAGTTGTTTGACGTTGATATACAATTTGGTTTGGTAGGCCAGTACGTAACATATCGGAGTAGCAAGATCGTAGGTTCGAATTCCAGTGAAGGCAATACAAAAATAAAAAAGTGATAATTAAGTGATATAAATTAAATTTCTCAGTAAGCAATTTTTTTATATGCATTCTGGAAGACCATTTTCTACAGACCTTCCAGTAGAAAGAAGCGTTGAAGGTCAGCAATCTAACCCTTTGTTAATTTGAAATGTGTGGCCTTGGTGGGCCCTTCCTTTTCCCACTGGTTACATTCGTGTACATTTTTGCATGCAAAGAGCCAAGCGAGAAAAGAATTGGCCCAGCAAGTCCTCAGTATGATCGGGGACATGTTCGCAGCATCCTACTTTCATTTCAAATTAAAACAGGGTTAGATTGCAAAATTAAAACAGGGTTAGATTGTTTTCGAGGGCCTGCAGAAAGTGTTCTTTTAGAAAGCCTATAAAAAACTGGGAATTTACAAACTGGAAATTTTTTTAATTACTCAATTTTAAGTTTTTATTTATTACTTCGATTTGCCTTCACTGGAATTCGTACCTACGACCTTCTGGTTGCTACTTGGATTGGCTTGTACTGGCCTACCAATCCAAATTATGTGTTCACTGCCCATCGCTGTGACGTACACCTTCGGTGCTGCCTTCACTTACCAGGTGTAGTAACATGCCCCTTACTGGATCTCTCTCGTTTAAAATAATACAGGCCTTTTCCAATAAAGCATCAATAAATGAGTATATATAATAAATGCAAGGCCATCTTAGAGAAGCCACATGAGAATGTGTTGGAGTTCATTTTTCATGTGCAACAAAGGGTCTTTTGGAACGCCTAGTTTTGGAAGCCATTTACTAATGTGATCTAAAAAAAGGCCTTTAAGAAGGGGTGCCTATGAGAAGGCCTTGCTTATTTTCCCGCTGGGAGTGTTTAAATATATACATATGTATTAAATGTTTCAACAAAGACACTTAAGATTTTTCGCTACAGTCTTTTAAAATAAAAGAAGTCTATTATTAGCTATAGCACAAAAGTAAAAACGGTTTTGAGACAAAGACAAATAAACTAATGAAAAAAAGCGTCAGAAGGAGGCGCCAATATAAAACCTTCAGTTTTCAGCAAGGAGTCGAACGGATTGCACTTTATAAATATTATAGCCCGACCGATTAATCGGCTAAGGAAAAAGTAGCCGATTGGAGGAAACATGAGTCTTTCCCTCGTTTAGGATAAGGATACTCAGGATGCTATACATTGTAATATATATTAATGGCATTTATGGCTTTGTATTACAAACATGAACTACATAAATTAAAGTATATGTTAACAGTTAAGATTATATAAATTTTGAATATTTGAATTCATTTATTTATTTAAGTCTATGGAAGTACAAATACCTTACAGACTATTTCATAGATCTAAAAGTAAATTAAATCTAAGTTATTAATAAAATTACATAACGAATTAAACAAATCAATGTTCTGATTGGAGATACTATTGAACTCTTTCATTGCTCTAGTCATAGGTTCATTAAGAGAACAATTCGTTCTATGAACATGTCAAACAAAAGAAGTTAAAGCACCGCAAAGTTCTGGTAGGAAAACAAAAATCGACTAGTGCCAACAAACAGAATCTATCGAGCCCAAAACCAATTTATGAAGAAAACTTGAGATAATAAGGCTCTTCTATTGCCCAGCGTTTTCAAATGAATTAACGAAGAGCAAACGATATAAATCTCTTTTGAATTTGTTCAAGTCTACAAATGTAAATTGAATAAAAGGGATTCCAGATTAAGGACGCATATTCTAATTTAGCTTTTACTAAAGACGTATAAAAACCCACCTTTACTGCGTGTGGGTCCATCAATTCCTTTTAATAAAACAGTGAGTATGTTTAGGTACAATAGAATTTATGTGATTTACGAATGTAAACTTCGAATCAAATATTACCCCTAAATCAACAATTTCATCAGCATTAACTAGTTTATGATCATTAAGCATATAGTCATATATAACCGGATTTCTGCATTTAAAATATGAAACCTTGAAACATTTCTTAACATTAAATTCCAGAAAATTCTCTGCACACCATTTAGCAATACTCAATACATGATTTTGCAAACGAAATACATCTACTATGGATTGAATGCACAAAAATAATTTTAAATCATCGGCATAGAGCAAAATTCTTGGCCACTTTATTTATACAAGATGAAATATCATTAATAAAAAGAATAAAGAGCAACAGGCCTATAATACATCCTTGAGGAACACCAGAAGAAGCAGTATAAGCGTATGAGTTCACATACTCCACAGATACAAAACTGATTCTATTAGATAAATATGTAGATAACCATTTCAGAAAAATTCTGTTAAAACCAATTAACCTCAACTTATGGATAAGTATTGAATGAGAAACTTTGTCAAATGCCTTAGATAAATCTGTGTAAATTGTATGTACTTGACAACCATGTTCAAAACTAGAAATGCAATATTTGTAACAGTAGAGCGAACTCTAATTAAACCATGCTGAAATGGTGATAAGATTGGTTTAACAGCAAAATACATCTTATCAAATATAATATATTCAAAAACTTTTGCAATATTACACAGTTTCGAAATAGGTCTGTAATTCAAAACGATATCTTTTGATCCAGATTTATAAACAGACTTAACTGCTGCAATCTTCCATTTATCAATAAAAACTCCCTGTTTAATCGAACTATTAAACAAAACGAGCAAAGGAAGAGCTAATGATAAAGCAAATGTGATAATGAAAAACCCACAAAGGCCGTCAGAATCAATCCTAAAGGTCGATTTTAGTCTACTTATACCGTGCAAAACATCAACTTCCGATAACTCTTACATACCAAAACTAACAGGAGAATTAGAAAAACGCATACGACTATTTAAGCAAACACCCGGCTCAAAACTAGAACTGAAGAAATCAGCAAATAGATTCACAGTTTTAGAAGTTTCAGAATTCAAGTCCGTTCACAAATCTGAAAATGGTGGCAAAAAAAGGATTTGCCAGCATCACCAATATGATTTTTTTTTAATTTCTTAGCATTTTTTATGCCTAATCAATAAATAAAAAAGTTATATTAATAAAAAAAAACTCACCTTCGGTCGGCAACTAATAAACATTAATTTATTTCATACGGCTGTTTATATTATTTTACTACTACAGTGACTCACAGTAGTTTAAAGAATTTTTTTTTACCTCAGACCAGTATATTTAGACAATCTCTTACAAAATGTTACATTTAAGACAAAAGTTATGATTAGACATCCTATCAAGATAAGAATAGGTGTTCCTGTCTGATACTCATAATTGATTTAAAAAAAGAGCCTTCTTTTTTAATGTTGACGTACTCCGCAAATGTTTTAAAGGCTTGCGTGTGAAAATGCACCTGGAATATACGAATCCTAAACTGGAAAGGTGTTTCTACTCAGCAGACAGTTGACTACAAGAAGTTTTAGATTGCCGTCACCTTCCTAAAAAAGGCAATTTAAGTCGAGTTCGGAAGCGAGAAGCTAGCACTGCGGCAGTCGTGCCTTTCACGAGACAGCCGCAGGACGACACAATTTGTCGCTTTCACTTTTCTATGAAAATAATGTTAAACATTTGAATCATTTATTCAAATTATTAATAAAAAGGATGGAAAGAATTTTAAATCTTTTACTTGTTTGAATTATTTCCATAAGAACTTTGTATATAGAATTTGCCATTAAATTGCGTTTTGCCGTGTCGCGTTGCATCGTATGCCATGACAGTTGTAATAAAAATATATTACAACTGTCATTTGAATTTCTCTTGATTGCCATATATGTCAATCAAGAGACATATTTTCCTCACATTCACTTCAGTTTATCTGCAAAAGTATGATTTGCGCAATCACGCATACCAAAATAAACAATGACAATGAATGATAGTAGCTCGGAACCTAAAAAAACAAAAACTTTTTATTTCAGTCTTTTTTTATTATTAGTTTGAGCCACTGTAGGTATATGCACATTGAAGCCTTTAATGCGTCATTAAACTCTGCGTAGACAAAAATCAGTTTCTTTTGTTATATCAGAGCACCACGTAATTCCGTAAGCCTATATGGAACGTGTTATTGCAGCGAGCACATAGAGTGTGTATGCGAATCACGAATTCGATATAATAGCGTCTTCACTTCCATGCTGTCGTAGTGCAATGAGCAAACGACCATTAAGCTATTATCAACTATTCACATATGGTTTTTGTAACAAGTTAATTTTTGTAACAGATTCTTTTAACTAATATACATTTGATGACTGGATGTAAAAATATAATACAAATCGGGCAATGGCGGACCAGGGGTTATATACTTGTACATGTACATAGCTGCTGTGTCATTTAGATGAATATATTAATCGATTCTTTATCAAAATTTAATATCGAATAATTTTTATATAAGAATTCCTTGGCTGCAAAGCAAGACATGTTGACGGACATTGTTCAATATGGCTGCATTTAATTTTAGAAGCAACTTTTAAAAAGGAAATCGAAAACATGTATGGATTATATATGTACATGCTGCATACGCGCTACGAATAACCAACGACTTGTGTACGTACTTCGAATTCAGCGTAAAAACATAATGTTTACTGTAATGCAAATGAACGTAATATTTTGTTTATTTTTGTTTTGTTAATACTCGTAGAATATTGACTCTTAATTAAGCAGCCAGAAATTTTCTGAATATATTTTTTAATCGCAGCATTTCCACCTTCTTTCTGCACTTATAGTACCATTTGGTTGCATAAAATAAAGAACAACATTTTATAAGTAGTTAACTAAAATCTTTTTTAATTTTGTTAAAGCGGAACTCAAAAATGCGCTGCTACAAATGAAATAGCATTACTATTTTTTTTTAATCCGTACTTTTTCCTAGACAGTACTTTCTGTACACACATAAGTGGCTAGTTTTCGTTCAATGCCCAGGTTGGCAAGGCTTATCTCTTGGTTAGTATCTGGCAAGGTATCTAGTTAGTATCCAGATAGCAACCACTTCCCGTGATAAAAAATGTGACAAGGTTATGCCTCGAATATTTTTCGAACTCGGAAGTCAAACGGGTTTTGCGAAACTCAACGTAAATAAAACCCCGGCCCGGATGATTCCATTACTAGTTCTAAATAAGTGTTCGTCTACGCTAGCTCGTCCATTGCGCAATCTACCGTGCAGGAGTCTTCCCCTCATGTTAGAAGACTGTCAATGTAATACCGACCCCAAAGAAGGGTGAGGATAGTAACCCTGGCAACCAACTACCGCCTAATTACATTTTACTCTCGAAGGCGATGGAGAGTATGGTAAATCACCATCTTGTAAATAATTTGGAGCAAAATGGCATTCGCAACGATTGAAAGTATTGGTATCGTAGTGACCGATCTACTGGAGACCTGAAGGCGTTCCTTTCGGATTCGATTTCGATTAGTTTACCGACTTATGAAAGTAAGGTAGTAGCTCTGGATAAAACTAAGGCGTTCGATAGTGTGGCAAGGCGCACTTTTATCAAAGTTAATTGGTTTTGGTATCGGTACTAATTTCTCTCGATTAATGTCGAGTATTCTCAATGATCGATCCATACGTGTTGGTATAGACGAAGTCTCACCCGATGAGTATGCTATAAATGCAGGAGTACCGCATGGCTCGGTTCGCTCTTCTTTATTTTCTCAACGACCACCTGGGTCTGACAACAATTCCTTTTTGGTCGTTTGCTGAGGACAGCATACAGAGGCGACGAGACAAAATATGACTGACACACTCAACGAAGATCTTGTAAGTGTCTCAAAGTGGAGTTTTGCGAATAGGGACAAGTCTAATGCATGTTAAGTCATAAAAGATCCTTGCGATGAACATCGTCGGAGCTATGGATAACATCGATAGTTGAAGAGTCGGATGCTCTTAAAGTTCTGGGCATGAAAATTCAGTGTGATGTTCACTGAAACACAAACCCGTTTTTGAAGTGTCGAAAAATGCATTCAAGTGCTTGAGCTTTTTAAAGCGGTGCAATGAATATATCACTTTTTCCGACCTCATATTCATAACTGACATTCGGCCAATAAGGTACAAGGAAGGGCGCTGAGGGTTGTTGGAGATAGCAGGCATAATGTAAGTTGTGTATCACTATTGATAGGTACTTTAAAGGAATGTACTCTTCTCAAATTGTTATTGATTGGCCTTCTAATCCCACGACATAATTCCGATAATTCCTTCTTCAGCCAGTTGTAAGTGAGAAAGCTAAAGTCGGGCGTGGACGCTATATTGTACCCTGCGCTATTGGACGTTTAGAAAAGCTAACTGTAAATAGGTTTTTGGACCCCCTTGGACGGTCTCATGTCTTATTGGAATATGTAAGAAAATATCATGGTTTTTGGTAAAATCAGTTGAACATTTATGCATACTATCTCTTAATCTTAACCGATTTTCTCCAATTTCAACAGCGTCCATTCGATTCGATGTAATTTTTATGTGCTTCTATAGTTAAAAACATAAATTCGGATAGACATATCTTTATGGGAGCTATATCTAAATCTTAATCGAAATGTCCTTTCTTGGCTCGAAAAACTTACTCGTGCTAAATTACACCAATATTGGATGTAAGATGTGGCTTCTAGAGCTAAAATCATAATAATCGGATGAACATATAAGTGGGGCTATATCTAAATCTGAATCGATTTTCCTCAATATTATAAGCGTCCGTCCTAGGCCAAAAAAACTTAATTCCGGCAAATTTCATGTTATTCGTACGATTTCGACCTGAAATTGGATACATCGTTAAATGGAATCAGCAGATCAAACATTTGCCATAAAACTAAATTATAATAACACCCTCTTCAACAGAGTGGATTAAAAATAAAAATGTAAAAAAGTTATGTTTTTGGTCAAGTCTCTTTAACTATGATTGGATAGCAAACCCGCAAATGTTAGCAACTTTTATTCATTCCTATCGGCAAGATAATTCTCCACTGCATTATTCAAAAAAAAAAATTAGATAAATTATTTGTTGTTGCCGTTTTAGTACTTAGCCTGGATAGAGGCTTATACTCGATAGTTATCCAGGCTGAGTACTTAAATGGCTACAAAAAATTACTTGAACTAAATTTACTTTTTTGGAGATTTTAGTACTTCTGGATTTTTCCTTTATACGAGTACATGAACTAATTAGGAATTTTTGTTTAAATATTACTTATCTATTCCGGTTTGGTTATCCAGTTTTAGTTATTGTTGCTTATCCTAAAACATCATTAATTATTTTACTTCGACTGAAAATTACTCGTACAAAACATGTGCAGGCCACTGTCCAATAAACCTGATATTTTTCGGCATAATCTGTTTCTTATGTTATTTTTAATGGAATCACAAGTAGCTACACCAAAAATTTCAAGGACAATTGTTTCCAAAATGAAATAATAGTTTTTTTAAATCTGCACAGTAGTGATTTTTTCAAAAACAGCTACTTTTGGAAGTGTTTTTTAGTGATGAAAAATCACCACTAGAAGTGGAAAAACCACCAAGCTGGCCTCTAAGGTTCCTTATTGGAATGTTGCTACTCCTATTACACACAATAGTTAAAGCATTTTAAATATTCAAATCGATTTTTTTCGTTACCCAACACAAACATTACCGATCCAAACTCAAACGTTTCATGTGTGATTCATCTTTTATTCCAAGTAAAACGTTACGTTAAATTGAAATGCTGTATTAAGTGAAAACAAAAACATAACAAATTATGAAGGCAGGGAGAAAGAGAGTGAGAAAATCGAAAAGACAACGTAAGAAAAGGGAGAGCCAACATTTTAATATATTTGAGATGAAATTTTAAAACAACAAAACGTTATTGTGTTTGTGGATGAACGTGGAATGGCTATTGGGATTTCGAATGTCTTTTTGTTTTGTTATTTTTAATGCATTTGCTTTTGTTTATGAAAAACAGTATTCGCTATTTTTACTGTTAGTGTTATGAAATAATTTTAATGATATTACGTGTGACTTATTCCATATTCATTTCAACCAAGAGGCATCACATTTATTACCAAAAATTGTACAGATATCCGCTCTTTCCAAACCTAAATATATTTTTGTGCATGAACATATGTACACACATGCAGACATATTTATATCCAAAGTTATTGGTCCACCATATGCCAGTAAATGTACCAAATACTTTTGTGTGTTAAACAACTAAGGAATATCTTTGTTCTCTTTCTCCATATTTGATGCAACCAACAAATACTGACTTATGAAAAACAACGACTTCATTTACATACAGTGTACCCAGGGTTTAAAATGCTAACGCAATTTTAGTCAAAAGTACAGAATTTGTCAATTAGTTTTAGCATAAAAAAGTCAAAACTAATATGCGAACAAATGCTAAAACTAAATTAGTCGTAATATTCAGTTAGCGTTAGCAAAATAAACTAACGCTAACCAAAATATGCATATATTATTAGCAATGGAAGAAGAAGCAACTGCTGATTTTGCTAACGTCTTTGCTAAATTGTGCTAATTTGGTGACTAATTTCGACTTGTGTGTTTGGTTCGGTTTTTGTGTGTAACCGAAAATTGTGTTCGGCTCGAGTACGGTGTTGCCTACCTTTGATAGACAATAAGTTGTGTTTTTAAAAAATCGCATGAAACAATATTGCTGTGCGTTTCTGTAGCTGTTAAAGGTATATATATAAAAACAAGTGAAATTAATAGCACAGAAATAATTCGAGGTAGGTACTCGTATATATTTACATATTGTTTATACATATAATATAATGTTATGTACAATGACTAATAAATCACTGCATAATGGAGTCCACATGGTTAGATCCGTTTAACTTCCAACGGGAATGTTATATGTTCCACATTTAACATTGGATTGAGGAGATGCATAACGAACTATGAAAATGCTGAAATAATAAATATTCGTAGAATAAATAGTATGACTGTTTAACCTAATATTCTCAATATTTTTCAAACATACATATTGAGCGTTTTAATAGAAAAATAGTCCATCATTTCGCGTTTATTTAGGGCATTCGTTCAGAAGTTATTGACACTGTTCGAAAACGGACAAAGAGAGAAAATAGAAACACTACGAAAGCGTGCTATTGCTCTTTTGACTCATTCACTCATTGACACTCAGATACTCTGGAAAATCTTTTATTAGTAAAGCTTAATCCTGAGTTTCTGCATACAGCCATATCCGAACTTGACCTTTGTGCTGATGAATAAATATTCTGTACAATAAGATTCCGTTTATTATAAAAAAATGAATTATTTGTATTTTCCATATTCAACTAATCTCATTTCCTTTTGAATGTTCTTTCAAACTAAAATAAATTTATATTTTTTTTTTCAACTAATGTGTTTAACAATTTTTTAATTTTTGGAGGCTATTTATTTAAAAAATCTTGTATCAGAAATCCCCACTACGGTACCACTATTGGATACTTTGCGTCATGTTCCGTTGACAACACTGAAACCAGCTCAAATTTTTTGCTAACGAAAAATGGTTAGTCAAAATTAGCAAATTTTTAGCAGCACATTAGTCAATTGTGGTTAGCAGAGGTGTGTCATTTTTTTGACTAACGCTAACGCGAGCTAACGTTAGTCGGACATTAGTTTTAGCTCTGGCTTGTGGAAAAGATTGTTAGCATTAGTTTAGCAAAATGATGCTAATGGTTAGCGGACTGGTGCTTTTAAACCCTGAGTGTACCAATAATTATGTACTAATTTATTTAAGAAAAACAGTTTCATGTAGGGAAATTTTTAAAAATGTTTTAATGCAGTTGTCTTTTTCATTTCATTTCATTTCTTTATTGACATGTAATTCGAAGCCCACTGGGGCCTATTAAAGCTAAATTACAATATGCATCAAAATGTTAAATAGAACATCATAAACTACTAGAGAAAATTCAGTATAAAATCAAATAAATAATATAAATTAAAAAAATCCTAATATTTCCTAATAAAAGAGAGAAAAAAAACCTGATGAAAGCATATAAGTGATAATCAAGAAACCGAAGAAAAAAAAACATATAAATAAAAGCATTACTCTGTACTTGAACGAAAATGTTCCATTAAATGTTTACGAAATGTCATGGAAGACAAATTAAACGTTTTTAAACTGCTTGGCAAAATGTTAAATAGTCGGGCTACTCTTACGAGGAATGATCGATCCATAAGCGGTGTTACCTTTGGAATAATTAACTGTCTGTTGCGAATTGAGTGACTGAAAACAAATGAATTAGCTAGGAACAAAGGAGATTGAAGTTTGTAAATCTTGTAAAAAAAATATAGCAACCGAAGGTGCACAAATTCCACAAAGGAACAGCCTAAAAAGTCATTCACAAACGGCGATATGTGAGCATACGGTTTAACAGAATATACATAGCGCATAACTCTATGAAGCACTGTCTTTATAATATTCATATTACTTTGAGTAGTTCCTGTATATACATCTAGGCAGTACAAAATATTTGGCATAATTAAGCCATGAACCAGTTTTGTTTTTACCCAACGAGGTAAAACTAAATTGGTGTTGTATAGTTGACGAAGTGTGAAACTAATACGTGAAGCAATACTGCGAATATGCTGCTCAAAGCAACATTTGTTATCCAGTAGTATTCCCAAACACGTAATACTCTGAACGAATTCTATAGACGTACCATTGTATTGCAAATCTAGGTTGATAGAAGATGATGATGAAAACAGTATTGCCTTTGTTTTAGAAGGATTAATACTAAGCTTGTTAGAGGACATCCATACGCTCAATAATTTTAAAACATAATTAGTTTTTGCTTGTAAAACATCCAAATACTGGATTTCTCCGCAAAATAATAGCTGAACATCATCAGCAAAAGAGTATGGTGTACACCAATCGCCTAGACTTTTAAAAAGATCATTAATAAACAGCACAAACAAAATTGGACCAAGAACAGAGCCCTGAGGGACCCCACTCCTAACAGACAAAACAGACGATGCGACTCCATTGACACGAACAAACTGCTTTCTACCACATAAATAAGAAAGCATTAAACTACAGGCACTTTTCCCAAGTCCATAATCTTTATGCAATTTATTTATCAAAATTCCATAATCTACCCTATCGAAGGCTTTTTCTAAATCCAAAGACAAAACCATACACATTCTTTGATCATGAGTATTCTTCCTTATTGAGTCAGTAAGGCCAATTAAAAGAGCAGAGGTACTCCTGTCGTTCCGGAAACCACATTGGCAATCATTAAGCAGCGATTTACTCTCAATATGGTCTAACAACTGCCGCTTAAGAATATTTTCCACAACTTTTGACAGGATGGGAAGCAAAGAAATGGGTCTTAAGTTGTCAGTAGAATTCGAGCTTGACTTCTTTTGAATTGGTGTCACTATGGCTACTTTCCAATCATTAGGAAAGCAGGAAGTCATTATTATAGTGTTCACTAAATGAAGAAAGTGATTTGATATAAAAGGAAATACTACTTTCAGAAATTTAAGAGATATCTCATCACAACCAGAGGCGTTAGACTTGATTGACATAAAAGCCTGTATCAAGTCATTAGAGGAGACGTTATAAAAAGAAAACCCATCTTCCCCAATAATTTGGTTAAAAAAACTACTATCAGTCGAACTAGTCAGTTGATTATTAATAAATAATGTGTTTAATTCCTCTACGTCAACGTTGGCCATCTCTGGTGATGAAACATCTTTTAACAGTCCATTATTTCGAAGACGGTTCCATAGGGTCTTAGAACTATTGCTACCGGCAAAAAGAGCGGCATGAGCTTCCCTTTTAATTCTTCTAATAACTTTTTTGGCTTTATTTCTAGCTCTACAAAAGATTTTCCAATTTTCATCACCTCCACTCTCAAGAAAAGCTTTATAGGCCAGATCCCGTATGGAGCAGTGATACACTATCTGTGGCGAAGAAAACCATTCATCACTCCTGTAATTCAACCGTTTCCTCCTTATGGGGAAAATAGAATGAACAGAAGCCAACCCTGACATGATTTCTTCCAATTGCAAATTAACATCTGTGGTGTTGTAGATATTGGAGAAATTTAAAACGGAAAATGCGTTACACAACTCATCTTGATCAAAAACATTGTAATCTACGAATTCAACAAATTGCACAGTGCGCTGCACTGGAAAATGTACAGTAGTATATAAAAAGGCATGTCGAGATATAGCGGGACATATGTATTGTCCCGACGAAACCAAGTGTTCAGGGTGAGATAGCAAAAAAAAATCTATTAACGACGTTGATTGATGAACTACATCAAAATGCGTTGGACTTGAGTTGTGATGTACATGCACACCCAACCTTCCACAAACATCTCTAACAATATTAGAGCACGATAAATTAAACAAATTTTTATTAAAGTCACCCATAATTATAATATTAGAATATCGACCAAATAAATCAGCAACATCATTTTCAAACTCATCAATATTTCCATGAGGAAGATATACCGTTCCTACAAGCAATTTTTCTCCCCACGCCTCAATCTCCACAAACAGACATTCCACCACTCCAAAATTTGTACCCCTATGGACCACTTTATATTTCAACTTTTTAGATATATATAGAGCAACACCGCCACCTCTTTGATTGGGACGGTCAACCCTACAACAAGAGAACCCGGCAATACTAACGCTTCTGGATGATATTGTAGGCTTTAACCATGTTTCGCTAACACCCACAAGATCCAGTAAGCTGCCTTCCATTAATTTTCTTATTTCGGAAAGTTTAGAAGAACCTGGAGTAACGTTGAAGCTCTGACAGTTAAAATGAGCAAAGTTAATATTATTATCAAGGGAACTTAATTGGGAATCAAGTAACCGATGATCACCTATAATGCTTCCAATGTTATGTATAGGCATAATTAAAGTATTAAAATAAAATTCGGGACTTTACATTAAATTCAGTCGAAAAATAAAAAAAGTAAATAATAAAAAATAAGTTTAGACTTCACACTAATCCTGAAATACCGCATTGAAGTAATATACTAATCGATAATTAACTAATTAAATAAGGAACTATTGATTCTTATAAGCAAATCACAAAAAGAGATCAGATTTGGTGCAGCAATTATTAGTGTCCTGCAGATGGATTCGTAATACTTAACATACCCTCACATTCCTGAAAGGTTATCACTTTATCGGTGCCATCACTGAATACAATTTTTACTTTTGGAATGTCGCCATTAATAAGAGTGTATTTAAGGATATGTTTTCGATCACGCAATTTTCGACACATATGAGTTAATCTTGCAGCATCTGGTGTCAGGTGATCATTAAGGTATATCCTAGAGCGAACTTCACCCCCAATAACATCACTCAGAAGTAAAGGGCCATTCCTGTGGTAGTTAGCCATAATACTATCTCTTGTAAACACTGAATTAAGCTTCACAAGGACAGATTTCCCACCGGCAAAATAGCAGCTGTGTTGAATATCCGAAGAATTCAACTTCACTTTGCACAGACTACTGATCTTCTTTATAGGATCCCTGATGTCTTGAATACCTTGCGGAAGACCATTTATAACTATGTTCGCACGGTTCAACCTCCTCTGCGATACTAGACTTTGTTTCTCTAAAAGCTCTAGCCTCCTCCGGATATCTTGATCCATGTAAATCATATTATTTCGGCAGTCATTGATTTCGCTTCTTAATTCATTGACACGGCCATTGAATTCATTACGCAAATCTCTAACAAGCTCGTTAATTTTGCATTCAAACGCTGACATACATTGCTTTAAGTGTTCATCAAGCTCCTTTTGTTGTTCTCGTACTTGATCCCTGATGGAAACACTGATATCAGCCATTAGTTGTTCTTGTTTTTCTTCCAGCTGTCTCTTTAAAGTTTCGCCAAACTCAGCAAAGCATTCTTTTAGGTTGCTTTTATTAATGCAAGGATCACTACAACTTTGGCAACAATATGTCAAGGACTTGTTTAGCCGAAGTTCTGCT
Source organism: Hydrotaea diabolus (assembly GCA_963513945.1). NCBI lineage: Eukaryota > Metazoa > Arthropoda > Insecta > Diptera > Muscidae > Hydrotaea > Hydrotaea diabolus. The sequence goes on from OY740716.1 coordinate 9,316,860, forward strand.
TCTGGAATGTTAGCACACTTCGGATGAAAATATTTATTGCATCCGCTGCAACACACACTAAATATGGTTTTTGGTACATTCTTTTTGCAGCTGGGACATATACAAACTCGAACACTTGGAGCCATTGCGGAGATAAATAAAACAAATGTACGTGTGTGTATGTACGTATGACAAAAAGGCGCCTCTTTGCTTTGTTATTATTTCAATTATTTACACCAACTGTTCTTCGGCAAAATAAAATGTTACAACATTAAATTAAACTTTGCTGTTACTTAATACTGCCAAACGAAAACGCTGCTACACTTTAATTTACTTAATTTAAATTTTTATTATTTATTTTCTTTATTTTTCGGTTATTAACAAACTACTACAGTTATTAACAAACTACTACACAAGTTAGCTTATTAGCTTCCAACTAAGTCTTCGTGCGTTTACCTTTTTTGCTTATTTACTGATACTTGTTTTTTGTCCATTCTTAACAGGGCAAACTATATTCGTAGTTGTTAAAGACAGCGCAAAAAATGCATAGGACGAGCGCAATCGCCTTTCAAATTTTCATGTTAATGACAAAAAGTCTTACGCGGAAATAGTTCAATTAGTATTCACAAGCCGGTTTAATATCCAAAAAGTGATCGGTCGCTTTTATTATGAAGGATGTGTTAACTTAGGACAGCCTACGATTCTATATCAAGGAGATCGGCTGCAAATCAAGCGTATGACCGGCATGGATCCATTCAACAGCTCGCAGATTCTTGGTCAAGAACTGCTCGAATCGATTTATTTCAAAACAGTAACAAGAGCAGTGATTGATGCCAGGTTAAGTTCTCAAACAACACGAAGAATATTAGTAAATTAAGTGATTCGTAAAAAGCGTTTGGACTTCGCCCATGATTACGAAAATGCGCATCTCGAGTTCTGGATTTAAAATTGTTGGTTCCGATGGCAGAATTATAGTGTTTCTCCACGCCAGAAGTCTCAAAATCATAGTAACAACTGTAAACAAGTTGTTTGTATGAAAGCCAGTGGCGTTACCCATTTTCAAATACAAGTGCTTAATTCTAAGAATAAATTTGAAGCCAAGTGCTGGGGAAAATAGGGTTGTCAGTACAATACTCCAAATATGAGTATTCTAAAAACATCACCATAGAGCCCTGATCTAAATCCTATTGAAAATATGTGAGTTTAGCTTAAAATCGGATCAGGACTCGCCAAATTATATTACGTACTTCGGCTAAAACTATTCTCAGGGCGGAATGAGCGAAAATTAATCCAAATTTTGACGCAATGTCTTTCAAAAGCAGTTGTTCCACACTGCCAAAACAAAGGTATAGGGCTTGTTCTGGACTAATTAGTTCCACTTTTCATGTTGACGTCCATTTTGTTTTACGTATTTTTGAGGAGAATGTTTTTTTTTTCTTTTCTTGTTTAGTGATGCCTCCGTAAAGTATGTTTTTGATATGTACTTATATATAAGTATTTCATATAAGCGTAACATTGTCTATTTGTTAAGAAAGAAAAACTTTAAACGATGACGATAACCTGTTTACGACGAAATTGTACATAACACAAGTAATGAATCAAACATTCAACAAAACTTACCTTAAATTGCAGTATGGAAATGCATTTCTTTAAATCGTCCAGCGACTTCAAACATCATAAAAGTCCTTTTCGTTGTTGATAACAATAGCTTTTGGCATGAGTGTGCGATTATGACTGTTGCTGCTGCTCCCTGGGTGGTTGATCAATTATGATTACGCATTTTTTTACCGCCACTTCACGCATAATGTAGTCTATTTTAAACGTATATTTTGTTTTACTCAACTTACTCTATCTTCTGCATATATAGTGAATGTTTTTATTTGTGTATGTTCAATATAAATGTATTTACAGAATGGAATCACACACGTGGCTGGGTGAATAGTACTTTTCAAATGTTTGATGTGGTTTTTATTAGGCACGTACGAAGATACCTATGCACGGCCTTTTCTATGTTCCCTTTTTTAGAACTTTCTTGGCCGCCTTAATATTAGGAACCAAGGCCTTTAGTTCGCTGCAGTCATCTAGGAACGGATGCTTTAGTAGTTCGTCGGCGGTGGCTCGTTTATCTACTTCAACTTGGAGACAACAATCAAGAAAATCTTGCAGATTAGGACTAAGTTTTTCCCAGCTCTTAATGTCAGGTCTACCGTTGGCTGCTATAAGGTACAAAGCTCTCAAAGGTGTTTCGTACAAGTACGGCGGCTGACCCTCAATCATTTCGATGGCCATAATTCCAATAGACCAAATGTCAACTTTCTTGCCGTACTTTTTTCGTGTGACTACTTCAGGAGCCATCCAGTAGGGAGTCCCTACCATGGTTTGTCGCTTTTCGTCGCCTTCTATGTTAGCACAGAAACCAAAATCGGTTACTTTAACGGATCCGTCCATTCCCAAAAGAACGTTATCAGATTTGATATCTCTGTGTATAATTCCTTTCGAATGCAGAAAACTAATGGCATAAAGAACTTCGCGGCACACACAAGCAATTTGTCGTTCTTTCATAACAGTCTCGGTGACCACGTCAGTCAGTGGTCCACCATCCATGTATTCCATAATGACCCACAGTTGATCTTCTGGCTCCAAGAGATATGCATCTAAGAAATTAACCAAATTTTTGTGATTGAAGTCCTTAAGAACTCGTATTTCTGTTAAGATAAGATCTTTGGAAGACTGATTTTTCAAATCAATAGTTTTCACAGCCACTTGGTTCTCTGTTTGTTTGTCCGCTGCAATGAAGACAATGCCAGAGGCACCTTTACCCACTTCGAGGGTAGTTTTATAGCGTTCTCGGGGGTCATCCAAATTACAAATGGCTCGGAGTTCTTCATATATCTGAGAATCTGTTTTTTGGGCTCGCTTATCTTTAGAACGCCTCAGAATCGTCTCATCGCCGTCACCTTCGCCATCGGTGGCAGCCGCTTTTATTATGATGGTATCTGTATTAATGGTATGTTCCTCTTGCGTAGATATGTTGCTTAAATCTGTCAAACCCTTGGAATGTTTGTGGGTAATGCCCTTAGGTTTAGGTTTTGTTTGAGGCTTGGGCGGTAAAGTCTGTGTTTTTTTGGCAGGCAATGGTGGCGGCAATTCACCCGTTCCATCTAGTTGCGGCTTGAGTGTTTCCCTCTGATTCTCCAATGTTGACTCCAATTCCTTAATTACTTCATTAAGACCGGTCAACCGAATGTTGTTCTGGTGTTGATCATTAAAACTATTATTGCTGCTACTGCCACATGTACTGGAACCACTTGTGGTTCCACTGCCCTCGCTGCTTCTGTCATCGTCAGACTTATCCATGTCTTGTGACTTGTGGTTGTATTTGTAGTTGACATAATTATCAATTTCCTTGGACTCTTCGTGTATGGCTTCTTCTGTAATGAAAGGCTTGAATATGACGTCGTTTTCCTTCTTCTTAATGGAATAATTATAAAACTTCACAGCCTGATATGCAGCATCTGGATTCTTATCTTGTTCGTCTCGCGTAATTTGGGCATTCATTAGGCGCATCCAGGGGGCGGGCAATCCTTCCAAAACACCTGTCTCTTCATTACGAGAAACGTGGAAGTGTCTTTGAAAGTTAGTGGGGTTGCCAATTTCTGAAATGGGTTCCTTTTTGCGGAACCATCTTGTAAAGCTAGTCATTTTGTACAAGTATCTCCTTAGTAGATCAATACAATTTTCTTTGTGCTTTCTTCAATTGTCTTCAATAATTCTTCGAATATAAGTTGTCGTCTTTTTGTCCAAGCCACAGAGAATCAATTGATGTTTTGATCCCCTTGCTGCTGCATGTGATGTGAGTCATGCAAGTTTGTATGCGACACCACCACAATTCTATATAATTCTTCTTTTTAGTAATAAAAGCGTAGCAACGATAACACAATAAACGAACACACCAGCACACTATATTACTACAACTACAATTTTCTTCTGCTGACGACTTTTGAACTCCCCCTTTCTGATGAACCGAACTCCGCTTTTGTTATCGCTTTTTCCACGAGCACTTTCGGAGTGATTTTCTTTTTAAATATTTGAGTTAGCAAATTGTGAGTTTGTAGTAATTTCTCTCTACCTGCTTCATAGCTGTTCGCCTCGACAGAAGATTAGTATTCTTTTTCTGGAATTTGCGTTCCTTTATTTCAGACTGTTTCGTTTCACACATACACAAAAGGAGTGGCATTCGGCATTCGGATACACTGTCACTGTATTACTTCTCTTCCATTGCGAATTAATTGGGATTTGCTTTCAATACTCTTTTTCTGGCAACATATTTTTTGTAAAAGCACTCTGTAACGCAATTTATATTCTATTATTTTTACGGTTTTGCTTATATTTTTCACTTGGAACGAAATGGTAGTTTAGTTGAACGCACACGAACACGTCTCGATTATTTTTCTTTAATGAAATAGTTCATATTAATTAAAGTGCATCCAAATAGCAATGAGAGTGGCCAAGAGTGGTAGTGCCAAGTTTACGAACTATTGGTATTACTTTGCAAAAGAGTTGCCACAAGCAATAACCTCTACGCATGTTGTGTATCTAGTAGCGTAAAATGTTGAGCGGCGTCATCATTTTTTATGTTTGCTTGACGCAAATCGGCTTACAAAGCCATTGAGCTCATGTTTCTATTAAACATTGCATTCAAAAGAAACAAAAATGTTATTCAAAAGCAGTCGAAGAGACCTTTTTAATTATTATAATTAAATTATATAAAAAATTAGTAAACTATTTATATAACGAGAAAAACAATGAGCCGAGTGTTTTGAGTTATGGCTGCCGATCAATAAACCAGCGACGCCACCTCCGGAAAATCAGCAGCGGCTTTAAACTCTAATGATAGTCTCGTTAATTTAACATTTTTAATTTAATTTGTGTTACAGCTGGGTTGGTAGAATATGTTACATTCTTATACTGGAGCTGTTTTTAAATATCTGGATGCTACATTATTTATTTATTGCTGGGCCGGTTTTACATTTTCGTACTATTTAGTAAACTTTAAAGTAGTCGGCGTTTTCAGCACTTTCTCCGTTGGATATAGCGGAAAAAATATGGTTTTAATGATAACCGGGAATTTTAGCGGGGTTTTTAAATCATGTAGGTTTGTTTTTTTAATGCAGTTTGTTGTGAATGATTTTCATAATAAAGAAAGTAATGAAAATAACACAGGAAAGCATTTCGTTGTTTACAATAAAAGGTTTGCAAATGGAAAATCTTAACTAAATTGAGAGAATAGTATGCCATGCATACATTTATTTGAAAGATTTCATCAAACATGCCTTTGGGTGCTGAACAGAACCATAAGGCAACATTTTGGTTGCGTGTTAAGGTCCATTTAGTCTTGACGGTTGACGGTAGGCAATCAGCTATTTCAGTTCAGGATTGCATTTTGCATGTGTTAGAGGGAGATAACTACAGTTTGACGGTTGACGACGGTAGACTTCTGCAGGTTGCAGAATCAACCGTCAACCGTCAAGACTAAAGGTCCATTTAGTCTCGACGGTTGACGGTTGACGGTAGATTCTGCAACCTGCAGAAGTCTACCGTCGTCAACCGTCAAACTGTAGTTATCTCCCTCTAACACATGCAAAATGCAACCCTCAACCGTCAACCGTCGAGACTAAATGGGCCTTAACTGGACCTTAAAGGCCCGTCAACCGTCAAGACTAAATTGACCTTAAAGGTCGGTTGATTCTGCAGCCTGCAGAAGTCTGCCGACGTCAACCGTCGAAATGTAGTTATCTCCCTCTAACACATGCAAAATGCAACCCCAACTCTAACCAGCTGATTGCCTACCGTCAACCGTCCACCGCCAAGACTAATTAGACCTTAAGTAGGTGAAAATAGAATTTCAAAAAGATATACAGGGCTGTCATAGAAACCATGTCGGTTTTGCTAATTGTCGTTATTGCAAACCAATGTTATTTTCATTTGGTGTCAACCAAGTTGGTTTTGTTAATTTCGAATGTAAATTAAACCAATGTTCGAATCAGCTGTCGCTGATAAATCCGATAACATTGGTTTTCAAGACACCAAAACATTTTTTCTTATCGTTTTCAAAACCAATAGTGACAACATTGGTTTCTATGACAGCCCTGATAAAGACGTTTTTTAGAGCTAGTTAGTAGGATGAGAAATGTAACTCGTCATACTAAGACACAAAGAGAAAACACGAACAAATTGTTACTACCAAAGGTCATAGCTTTTTCTCCTATTCCAATTTGCCGTTATATTTTAGATTGGTAAAATTAATCAAGTAACATGAAATTTAATACGTTATTTTAAAGCATTTTTCAGAAAATAATAATGTGGAACTCTCGCTCATACGCCATTCAGCCGATCGAATCTGAAAAATTAAAGAAATTTTTTAAAATTTTAAAATAGGTTTTCTCGCATGGTCAAGCACTTAAATTTTTAAGAATTTTCCCATTTTCTAAGTTGACAACTATTATAAAATATGAATTTTTAAATTGATGCATTTCTGATTTTATGCGAATGCAAGGCACATTTACCAGGCACCAAGTGTTTTAGTTTTGTTTATATGCCTAGGAACTCTTTTGATAGGAAACCGACTATTAATTTTATATGAGGTATGCTATTGCGATGAAACATTGTTTTTTGTTATAAGAAAAACTTTTAATTTATTTTTACTTTTAATGTCCTGTTTAGTACTTGCTTACCTACTTATCATTCAATTTCGGACGAAGCGGAAAACAGTGTGCGATACAATACTTATACTCAGAGACCTACTTTGAAGTGGTAGGTATTAAGCGCCAGGTGCGAATGTTTAGAGATTTCTCTCCAACTTGTAAATGTTGTTAGGTTTTCTTTCCTTACCTGTATAACATTAAAAAGTTGGAAATTCTATAAATCTAGTTTTGGTAACGATGCGATACAAATTTGTTAATGTAAACGCTTTCATGAATACAACTAATACGCTATTGATCTATTATTAAGGCTTATGTAGTCTCGTATTAAGTTCGGTCACGAGCAAATTTACCACATTAGTGTTGGCGAACACATTTTGTTTTTTGCGTTCTTTGACTCCAATTAACATCCAAGAAAGATACTGATAGCCTCATTAAAAACAAAAATGTATGTATGTATTAGGGTGGGTCGATTTTTTAAGAACAAAAATTTGTCGATATTGTGTCATCAGTTTTTTCGATAGCTTTTGCCAAGAGGAAAAAAATCCACTTCGACATATCAAAAAAATCATTTTAGAGGCGCTTAAATTTCAATATGTTGACTGTTTCTCAGCATTTATTTTTAAGACTTTTTAGTGCGTAAGAATACGACTGAGAGAACATATACGACTGCATCAAGAATGACAAGGTATATTTGTATGTCACCTTGGAAAGGAAATATTTGAAACAAAATTAAATCAGCCGATTTTAATATATCCTACTTTAAAAATAAATGTCGAGAAAAAGTAAAAAAAAATAAATTTGGGAAATACGACTGAGTTAATCGTACATATAGGACCGCATCAAGGATGGCAATGTATTTTTGAATGTCCCTGGAAAGGTAATATTAAAAAATTTAAATCAGCCCATTTTTTAGTTTAGAAAAAATTGAAATCTGCGAGCCTCGAAAGTGATTTTTTGATATGTAGTAGTGGAACTTTTTCCTCATGCCAAAAGATAACGAAAAATCAATAGCACAATATCGTCAATTTAGCCCCACCGTAGTAGGTATGCTTATTACTTAATATTTTTTAAAAATTTAATAGTGGTAGTTATGGAAACGTGTATATACATTATCTGTTTTCTTCTCCCGAATATACATTATGCCATATAAAATCTTATCACCAAACTTGTTTGTCATTAAGATTAACAGATTTAAAAATGTTGCCAAATTTGAATTATTCTTTTCAAATTTTACATCAAATTTTAAACTTAAATTTAATATTTTACATTTGACAATGAAAGACACCTGTCTAGTCAACGTTTAAGAACAATTGGTGAATAATTGTTAACAAATTTAAATACATTTCTTTAACTAATGCATGAATACGAGTGTGCCTACATATTCAGCCTTATTACGGTTGTCGAAGACGAAAATCGAGAGCAGTCGAAGTCGTTGTCGATTATTTTTGGTATTACGTAACTTTTTCGACTCTTGTGATTTTGTAATAGATTGAAAAGTAAAAGATGTGCTATACTGTCAAAACAATGTTTACTTTTTACATAATTGTCCGCCAAAGGCAACATTGAAATTTTATCAAGATAAAATAAAATAAATATAATAAAAAAAATATGTTAAGTTTGGGACATTTTTTCTTCAGATGAAGACGACGAGGCATACACAGAATGTGATATGAGTGCCTTGCGTAAGGAAATAAGACAGAATTCGGACATATTTGCAATGCCCATCTTTGTAAACAAATGTGAATATATTCAGAAAACGACGCCTGCTTGTTCATTTTTACGGCGACAACTGACACAAAACAAGTGACGCCCTCTAAGAAAACCGGCACGAAAACGAAACGTTGGCGAAGTCATTTTTTCATACAAGACTACGAAAACGAACCGATTTTGCGATAAGTAAATGCACCGTAAACGTTAATTTCGGAATAAGAGAATTAGAAAATAAAAAGTAGTAGTTTGAATGTATTGGTAGTACGCCAAGGCTAAGCTAAAGTAGTACTTTTACGTAACACTAAAGCGGTCCGTTTTCGTAATACCAGAGTGTTGCGTTTACGTAACACTGAAGCGGTACGTTTTTGTATCTGCAAAACGTTCTGTTTCCGTACTGAATTTCTTTCTCTATTGAAATAATATAAGCTTTTTTATACTGAAGAATTAATGTTGCATATTTTGTGAATGATTATGAATTCTTTGGCTATTACAAAATATAGATATGTACATAGATATAAATATACTACAAACGTTTTATAAATACCTATTATATTAACACTTACAAAAGCTGATTTTGTTTAACAACAATCAGATCATCACACTTCAAACATCAACTAAAACAATTAAAGTGTTCTGTCAACATGGCTGCCCGAATAAGAAAAAACAGTTAATGCCGTTACCATTAAGAAAAACAGTTCGTTTTCGTATCGCAAAAACGGCACGTAAACGGATTGTTTTAGGTACTTTTTGGTTTAAATACGTTCTTTTCCATTACGCAAAATCACTTCCATTTCGTACCGTAAAAAACGGCACGTTTACGAAGAGTTTTACGCAGAATTAATTTCGTCGTATTTTTATATGAAAAACTATGCAAGTGTTAGTGATATGGCGGTCCGTATGCAGTTCGTTTTCGCACCGCAAAATGCGTTACGTTTATTTTTCTTGGAGGGCGGCGACATAAACTTTATATCAGCGGTCGACATCAGATAAAAGTTTTTTGGTAAAATACCGCAAATTTACCCAATGTTGAAAATAGATAAATAATTTTTTTTATACAATTTTGTTATATTTATTTATTGTCGAATATAAAATGTCAAAAAATGTGTTAAATTTCAAATTAGTTAACGGCGTGTTAGCGGATGAAACCAACGGCTAACAATTGTTGTCAATTGAATGCGGCGACGTCTCTAGTCGTATGGAAAAAATTGATCGACTGTTTTAGCCAACTTTGACAGTCGTTTTCGTCTTCCGTGTTACGAAAATTGTAACAGATTGTGCATTTTCGACAACCGTAGTACCGTTTTCCAAAAAAATCGACATTCGACAACCGTAATAAGGCTGATTAATACATGAAATGTTTGTTATTCATATATTCCATGTATTTGTAGCATGTTCATGAAATTCATGTGGTAAGTGTTCGCAAAAAGAAATTTGGAGCACTAAGGAACACCACTCATGATTATTATACATATGTAGGTTCCATTTTCAATTTTGAAAATTATCTTCATCAAATTTATTTGAAATTTACCAAAAATGCAGAACAATGGTTATTTAGGTTTTTTAGCTATGTTTCTTTCAGGTTACTAAGCTAGCATTGCTTAGCAAGCAGGTTAGTCTCAAGTCGCTAAAGAAACAAGTAAGATTTATCACAACTAAAAACATAAAATCACACACGCTGCTATGAACTACTCATTCGTAATTCAACCCCCAATTACATTGCGAATTACGTAATTCACCATAGAAAATTTTCAGAATGTAATTTATTTTGAAATTACCTTCTGAATTACAAACAAATCGTTGCCATTTCTAATTTTAATCGGAAAATATCGAAGCTGCTGTCAAAAAAAATTTAAAAATAAACAACAAAGAGAAATATAAATAAGTTCTTTACTTATCTTTTGAGCTCATAGCCAAATTTTAAAAAGTGTTACAATTCTATAGCTTTAATTAAAAAAGAGGAATTGTAACGTAAATAAATACAATTTGTTTCTTTGGAATACCGAAGTAAAAGGAACTGTCAAACCGAATTAAGTACGTGTAGTGTAAACAAGGAATTTGAGTAATTCAGAGAGAGAATTAGGCAGTTCGCGATGTAGTGTGATGATGTCTCAAACTGATAGTTCAAATAAAAATATTCATCTTGATTTTGACACTACGTGTTTTCAAGACACTGACAAAAATAGTTGTTTTGAAAAAAGTAGTTGAAAACATTACAAATTGTTGATCTGAATTGTTTTAAAAATCTGCTAACAATTTTTTCAACTGCTTTTGACATTTAGGCGACAAAAAATCACATGTTGTATGGAAAAGATTTTTTTTGTTAAAAAATCATTTTTAGCAAATGAAATAATCGGTGAGCCGTTGCACGTCATTTGACACTTACTGGTGAAATCCTGTACACAGCTGATTGTTAATTATATACAAGAAATCTTTGTATACGAGTATAAACGATATTTCAAAGAATTTTTGTTCAAAACTCAATCTGAATGGAGATCTTAATCAGGATGTAAATTGTCGCTTATTCTTATTCTTTCTTGAAAAACCTTGAACAGTCTAAAAATTAAAATACTAGATAAAAAATAAAATTCTACATTTCATTAATATTTATTATTAATATATTCTCTTAATTCTACGTTTTTCTTTTTATATTATGATGATGAATGCAATTATAAATTGCATTTTTTCTTAATATATAAAATAAGCAAAACATATTACTATGAATTATTAAAAAATAAGTTTTTACTCATAACATTAACTCGTCACTACTACCGAAAGCAAGTACAAAAGAATCATTAAAAAAGAGGTAAATGAAAGGAGAGTTTGTGTCGAAAATATGGATAAAATTGTATCACTTCAAAGACTGATGCGGTAATAGGTAGCTGTGAATTTCATTTCTTTCATTTATTTTCCACACTTGAAGGTGATGTTTCGCCTGGACCAAGCTTACCGTTATGTAATGGAAATTGATTAATTTAAGTCATAGTCTATTTGGTATTTAAATTTTGGTAGTTCACAGGGATTTTACTTCTTTTGCATTAAACCAATGTGGAAGCACAAATAGGGATCGTATTATTTGTTGCAAACGCAAATTGACAGCGAAGGAATTTCGATCTATTTTCATCACATGCCGGGTATTTATTTCATCTATTTAGATATTATCGAAAAAACATGAAAATTAATACATAAAACAATGTCGAGACAGTGTGGGCCTTGAGATGTTCAAAAAATTAAAAGCACAGAATTTTACTTTGTCTGTATTGTTGTGAGGGTATAAATAAATATGTAAAATGATTTGTTTTTTTTTAAGCCAGAAATATTTTAAACGCATCTGGGCTAAAAAGCGTTTAAGCTTATCGATACTTCTCCATTTATTACTATTAAGTTTTTATTTTTTAACTTTGAGTTTTTTTGTTTATTATAAATTTTCTTAAATTATTCAATTAAAACAAAAACCACAGGGGTCATATAATAATTTGATTACACTATTTAGTAATAATATATTTACATATTTAATTTACTTTGTTAAATGTTTTGCACAACTACAAATATTTTACATGTAAACATCCCACTTAGATTTCGATCAAGCTATATAAACAGAAATGCTAATAATAATCAAAAAAGGAAAAATAAAACGAGATTAATAAGTCCAGTTGGAAAAAACTTCTGGGGATTTCGATTGTTTTTATTATTATAATTTTATTAATAATATTTTTAAGTATATTTGTTGTTGTTTTGCTTCATTGACTTCATAGTTTTTTTTGTGTTAAATGAAGTGCTGTAGTAGAATATTTAAATTGTTTTTTTTTTTAAATAAACTAATATAAAAACACAACAAAGTTTTATTATATATATATAGATAATATAAAAGTATAGTTTACTTCCCTTTAGAAAAAATTCAATCTGTTTAAAATGTAAAACATGTTTTTTGTATAGCCCAAACACTGAAAAGGAAATTAGTTTGTATACGTTTTACACTTTCTTTCGCGATCGATCCTCGCCCTCTCCCCGCCATTCGGGGTCATTAGGATCATCATCTTGAAATGGTTCAGTTTCCGTAGAATCGCCATCACTGTCATTATTACGAAGTTTTGGCTGTCTACGCGAATAGGCATCATATGGATCGCCATATACATCGTTATGTTCATCAATGTTACCGCCAGTATCGATACAATTATCGGCCGTCAAATGATCGTCATTTGGGGCTAAGTGATGCTTGGGGTAATCTTCATATTCTTCATCATATAAAATATCAGTGGCATTTCCGAGGGACATAATATTGGTATCATCTCCGGAAATATTTTTTATAGAACCTTTAGCTCGTCTTTCTGAACAAAGCGTAGACGACCGAGAAGAACGCTTTGAAATACAGCCACTTCCGTAAACACTTCGGGTCTGTGTTTTCATGCTGCCACCAGGTAAATAACACTCATCAAAACGTTTACTTTCTTCGCTATGTTCGCTTGGCATAGCACGCATTAATTCCTCAAATTGTTCATCGCATAATGGGAATTTCATTGGTTCATAGGGAGGTATAAGCTGAAAATGTAAATTTAAAATCAAATATAGTTGTATTTAACATGTAAATATATATTGCAAATTATAACACATTAGAATATAAGGCTGGGTCAAAAGAAGACTATTTCCAACTTGAAAACCCCAAAACATTTTTCTGTACATTCTGCACAACTTGTTTTTGTTTAAAGTTTTCGTTACGCTCAAGGTGGGATAAGAGTGAGCAACAAAAAATCGATTTCTGGCAATATACTGGTAAAATAGTAGCCATGAAAAATCCTGGCAAATGGGGAATGCTTCATTGAAATTGGAAAGGACCAGCCCCCCTGTTCCAGTTTTCACCTTTAATTTGTTTAATTTTGTTCTTTTGTCCCCTTAAAGGGAAAGTTACCTGTGACACCTTTCACATAAACATACGAGTGACACTCTTGTTCACAAAAGGGTATTAACTCATAAATTTCGAATGCTCAGTAGATGCAAAAATATGTTTTCTTAGACAGTTGTAGTACACTTAGACATACAGAATACAAACAACAGACAATTGTTGTTAAACTATGCTACTTCTACGCACATAATTGTCATAGATCCTTCAATCATACGAGTAATAAAAAATGTTAAGATAATTCTCTATTTTTTTTTTTGTTTTTTTGCAATTAACATCGCGCGTTTTAGTTGGATCAACCTGCTTTATTCCTTAGGATGCAACTTAAAGAATGGCGAAATATTGGAAATAAAAAAAAAATATATTTTATTAAAAATACTTAAACATAAAATAAACAGAATAAAAAACTGCTCAAGTCATAATCATAAAATATATATTTATTTATAAATGCACGATTTTTACAGAGGTTCGAAATGGCAGTTGTCGTTGATAAATTTTAAGAGTCAATTTCTTCGGTGTAATCGGACTATCGTTTCATGCAAAACCCCCGTTGAAAAGTCCCTTCCGTTGTGACGTCCTGCCACTATAATGCCAGATAATAAATCCGACCTTGCAAAAATGTATCACACTGCATTATGACCGCCTACGAGTATATCTAACCCTACCAAAGCTTGATAATAGCGTAATAGGCGGTTTGACCACATACCCTCACTACACTGTGGTTCAGGGAAAGTATGCTTATTTGCTGATCGTAACACGCAGAATTAAGTATGTAAGGCCCATTTAAAATTATACTGATCGAACATGAAGTGATGTATTGATTTAATTTAATTTATTTCGTTTTTGTTTTATTCCTATTTAATGATTTTATGTGTTATACTGATGCCCCATCTTATAAAGGATCGGATTCGCCGATGACATCTCTTGCGGTTTGATACTTTTAGGTACCGTCATAAAGGCCCAAGCTGATAAAAAGCTTTGTCTTTTTCTTTACTTCAACCGTAAGTCAAAAAAATAATGAAGCACATGTAAAGGTATGGAAGCACATACATAAGAGACTAGTTTTGCCGCAAAGAAACAGGACGAGGAGAAAAGATATTAACATTTTGAATTTTTGTTTTAATTCGTATTTCAAAAATAAACATTTGTGTTTATTTTTTGTAAATAAAGTATTTTTAAAAGAAAATAAAAGGAATGTATCATGAAAAAAAGAAAATACTCAATTTAACTGGATATATTTAAAATGAAAAATTTAAATAAATATGTTTGCCAGCTTAACGATAACGAAGGTAGAATTTAAACTTAAGAATTTGACAAAGGCAATTCTTGAAGTTTGTAATGCTTAAATTCTTTATTAAACATTCACAAATTTTGGCATTTTCTTCCAAGTGACTCTAAAAGTACTTAGTAGGGACATAAATACTGCTACACACGTTTTATGATGTAAAATAAAAAGTACTGAATGTTTTTGGACCAAATATGTTTTAATATATTTATTGATGTATATTGTATCCAAAAAGAATCTGCTTATTCGAAATGTCCGCCTTTTGCCTTTACACACGCCTTAAGTCGCACTGGCCAATCGTCAATAGCTGCTCGTCTATTGAAAAATTGGCCACAGCTCGAACCAAAGCAGTCTTAAGAGATCCAATGTTGGGGTATCTTTTGTGACAAACCTTGTCCTCTAAAGCCGTCCACAATTTGTAATCCAATGGGTTCAAATCTGGACTGCCTGAGGGCCATTCTTCAGAGGAAATGGACGCTGGCAAATTGTTTCGAAGCCAGGCCTGGGACGTTTTAGCCTTATGGACCGGCGCAGAATCCTGCTGGAAAGTCCATGGCTGCTTTTGGAACAGGGAATTGTTAAGAGGCTTCACAACAGCTTCCAAAAAGGGTTCTTGGTAAACTTTGGCCGATGTTTTTTTTGGCTCCTTGTTCGCAGAAATGCAGGTCAGTGACCCCATCGCAAGAGACACCCCACCAAACTATGACTGAAGCTGGGTGATGACCCTTTTCCGGCCTTGGGATCAGTTCAGATGCAAGTTATCAGCGTGCTTCACCAAAAGACGTTTGCATTTTTCAATCTTTTTTTTTAAAAGCTGCAGTCAATAAATGTTCGGTACGTCGTTGGAAAGCCCCAAGTATTTTTTAATGATTCGACTCATGGACTTTTGCGTGATATTCTTCTCACGGGCTATGATTTTCTTTTTTCGGAGCGGATTTCTGTGAATCAGTGGCGGTCTTTTACATCCCCCAGTCTCCTTAAATAGTTTTATGCATTGGTAGACGAACATGCGTGGCCGGAGCGTTTTGAAAATATCGTTTTTTTTCTTTCATTTCACACTTGAAAGCGCTATTACAGCGATACGGTTCACATTAACTGACCACTCCTTGATGAAAGTTGAAACCATTTTAAAATCCCGTTACAGACTAACGTTATTGAGGTTAGCTTTCAAAACCCATATGACATTAACGGGGTATGTTCAGTTCTACTATTGAAATGGGTGTGTTCAATGTTGTAACAGTATTTAGGTCCCTACTAAGTACAGCGAACTGTTTATTTCTTGTTGGGCTAGTGACTATACCTCTTTTATTGTACCTTGGGCCTTATTCATTTATGATTAAAAATCGGGTAAAATCGTACAACTATAAAATAAAACAAACAAAAAAGTTTTCCAAACATTGAAATACGGGTATACACGTGCAACCATGGTACAATAAAAAAGATGTAGCTACTAGCCCAACAACTAATTAAAAATTCACTTCACTGTCAAAGTCACAGAAATACAATTTTGTGAATGTTTTATATAGAATTTTTACTTTAAAAACGTAAAACATTTGTCAAATTACGAATTTGCTTCTTTATTGTAGCATGCATGCAACGCTATCATTATTGAGTAATAAAGAGATTTAAAAAATAGAGTAATATAAATGGTTTTCCATTAAAAACATAACAATTTTATAAACAGGGGTTTCCATTAAGGTCATACCAATTTTATATATAAGTACGTGTTAATTAAACACATAATATTTAAGATGAAGAGTTCAACATTTATTCCAGGTGTAGTACAAATGTTACATTTGAAGAATGATATTCGATTTCTCGTCATATGACTACTCGTACGAGCCAGTGTACAGCGATATACTCTTTTTTCCACAACTCTTGCACACATTTCGACCAAAACGTTGCCAATTTCGAGTTGGATGTTGTCTCTGAGCTCGTATAAAGTTTTTGGCTTGTTGGCATAGACCAATGACTTGTTGTGGCTCTATAAAAAGAAATTCAATGGCGTTAAATCGCATGAACGAGGTGGCCATTCGACGAGACCATTTCTCGAGATAATACGTTCACCGAATTTGCCTTTCAGTAAATCGATGCAGCGTGGCTAGTGGCGCCGTCTTGTTGAAACCACATATCGGCGACGTCAAGATTATCCTATTCTGGCCAAAAATAATTTTCTAACATGGCACGATAGCGCTCTCTATTGACGTTAACATGACGATTGTGTTCCTCGACAAAAAAATAGGCCCAGTCACACCTCCGCCATGAAAACCACTCCACACAGTAATTTTTTGCTGATGCAATTGTGTCTCTTGAAGCACATAGGGGTTTGTTACTGTCCAATAACGCATATTTTTTTATTGGCAAAACCACTGTCAGAAATAGGCTTCATCGCTGAAGATGAAATTCTAGATTTTCGTGAAACTTTGCCTGAGCCCAATCGGAGAAGTTTCGGCGTTTCAAATGATCAAGTGGCTTTAGTGCTTGAGTCAGTTTGATCTTATGAGGCCAAGATCTTTTCGCAAAATACGCCGCAGTGTGTGGTTTGAGAGATACCCAATTCCTGAGAACGACGTGGAATCGACTGATTTGGCTCATTTTGAACGGATGCGATATTTTCGTCGCTTCGAGCGATACGGACCATTATTACGGCCAATAATTGAACTAAGCGCTCTAAAAGTAGCGACCACCGAATTATTTTCAAACGTTAATCGTATGTGAACTTTACCATGATGAAAATGTTGACATCGACTAACGTATTGACACTGAAAGATCATTAAAAATGTTTAAGGGTGCGTTGACTTAAAGATACGAAATTGTCATGTCCCTATAGGAAAACCGGTTATAATAAACATAGCACAACACAAACACTAACAATAAAGTGACCCCAATTTGTTTAAAAATTAAAGTTCAATTTATTAAAAAAAAAGGCGAAACACAATTATTTTTGGTGAAACTGCCTCATCATCTTCGAAAAAAATGAGTATACATATGCAACAGAGGTAAAAATGTCCAATATTGGCCACTTTTACTGCAATTTAAACACTTTTACTGCAATTTAAACAAAACAAAAAGAAATGAGCGAAAGCATTGAAAGTTTAAACATAGCGTAGCCAAGGATGAACCTCGTTTAAAACTCTAAAGTATGCTAAGTTTTCGAAGAGTATTAAAAAATGAATACATAATGGTTAGAGCATCACAGCAATATATCTGGACCGAATACTATTGAGTTCAGGAATTTAAAAAAATTATTAGAAAATAATTAGAAAATAAGATATTTAAACAGAATAAATTTGAAGCAAGGAATATAGCAAGCAGTCGAAAACTGGTTCAAATTACTCAAGATCAATAATTCTATTTCAAATTGTTTTAAGCTTAGAAGTGTTGGACAATGAACCATTTGCGTATTTACAAATATGTAGAACGATTTGGAGTTCATGCAAATGTTGTCTTTTAATATAATTGCAAGATTCAGTACTAAAGCAACCGAATACCTGCTGTATTCTGTAATAATATTACATACTCTTTATATTTCTAGAAAAGTTAAGTTTTTACATTCTTTAATTTTGATAAATTTCTAAATGGCAAAGGTAATAGTCTTTATACGAATTAAATTCGTCTTGAAACTAAAGCGGGAATAATGTTTCGTTAAAGCATAACAATTTCTATATATCACACAAACAATTGCGTCTTGTATATTTAAAATATTTCTATCACACTGTAACAAAACAGACATGCTCAAATTGACGGAATAAATTTCGACGCTTCGTACAGATTTATTAAATCTTATGTATTGCTAGTAACTTCACGAAATAAATATAACATACTGGTGTATGTGCTGTGTTATTTAATTATTTTTTTTTATTTATTTCATTGTAATATACAAAGCCTATAAGGCCAATTAATCTATATTAGATAGTGCAAGTGTATTCAATTACAGTTATTACAATCTAGTTGTATATAATAAAATTCAATATAACAATACTAATATTAACAACCATATCTCAATAATCGCTCAACAGCCGACATGAAACATGATAAACCATATAGGTAACAATTACCCGTTAACGACGAAGAAATAAAAAAATGTCTTGGGAAAGAATTGATAACGTGTACTCCAAAAACTTCTTCCGAAAGACATAGTTTGAATAGGAAAAAGTTCGCAAACACATTAGAAGATGGTTCCAAACTCTGGCAACTCTTACGACAAATGCCTTCTCATACATACCCGTAGCAATGCGAGGTATAAACAGTTGCGGATTTCTTATAGATCTGCGAAATACAAACTCATTTCGTAACCCTGGCGGTGAATTTGAAACAATTAATATATAAAAAGATTAAATGATGCGAAGATCAATAAAAAATTTTAATGGAGTCCCAAAAAACTGTATAACATGCTCAGAGATGTGATCAAGACGACGAAGTCCATATACATACACACCTAAGAATCGTTTTAAGAATATGCTGAATTTTATCTATTGTTTATTACCAAAAGAAGTACCAGACACAACTTCAATACAATAATTTATTTGAGAAAATAATGAGGCATAGGCTACCCTTCGTTTAATATACCTAGGCAAATATAAGATTGCTTTTCTCTTGTTAGCATTAATATAAAGATTGTTGTTTTGTAGCCAAGATGTGTTTTAATTTGGAAATTAAATTGAAATCGTCAATCCTGCCAAAAGCTTCGATAAGTCTAAGCCAACATGTACTCCATATTCGCCTCCATTAAGTCTATCTGATAGAATCCGTTAAATGTAACAAATGACTAGAAGTAATAAACCCACGGTGAATCCATACTGATAATCAGTGATCATACGTGCATCATTCACAAAATTAATTATTGCATTATGTGCTCAACTATTTTTGAATCTGCTGGCAATATGCTTATAGGCCTTAAGTCGACAATTCTACATGAGCCTCTTACTTTCGCTATAGGCACTACCCGATCCGTTTTCCACATCGTAGGAAAAGTAGAAGTAGTAAATTTAAAGTTTATTAATTGCAGCAAATGTCTTGATATAAGTGGAAATATGATCTTTACACATTTTATAGGTTTATCATCAACACCAACAGATGCAGTTTTAATGCGATCAAGGGCCCTTAAAGTATCATATATACACCACCTCATATACACAATCAAATAAGAAAAAACTATCAACATTAATAGGGTCGGGCATGTTTCTATTAACAGAAGTAGCTGGAGCGTTGCATTAAAAAATGTTCGTTAATAGGCACTAACTTAAATCTTTGTGTGGTGATGAAGCACCATCCTATAGCACTGTGAAAAACTGCAATCACTCACAACTATTCGGGCATAGTGTTGCCAGAATTTTCCAAAAGTTTAATTTAATTGATGTTTTATTTTAAAATAAAGAATATTTAAAATAGTTCAACTCAGATATAAAACAAATATATTTAATCAAAATGTACTGTTAGAAAATCACTTATGGTCGAACGAAATATGCATATCATACAAAATGTTTTTCTACGTATTACGAACATTAGTTATATGAATCTGCGATGTTTACTGATTTATTTAACCACTACTCGATATAATGACAACATTAATCTGTCTCCACGTTCTTCCATTCATGTCCATGAGTGAAGTATCAAACTGACATTCATATCAAACCTAACCTTTTATACACTCTAAGCGCAAAAATCAAGTTAAATTTTGTATGGCCTTGAGGTGGTATCGGGTGCAGTCGATTATAACTTGCTTTAACTAATGGACACTGTAACTCGGTTTGTATATAATGTTCATAGGCGTGAGCATGTATTTACGTTTATAAGAAGTTTCTTACGAGAATCATTTACTGAATCAAACCACCTTTAGTAATATGTAATCAACCAAAGGATATTATTAAAAGTGGTGTGCCTGTCCCACTGTGCAGTTTATTCTGTTTTTCGCAATCTAGTTTAATTGCATATTTGAAAAATCTTTTGTTATTCGAGTAGCCAGATGCTGGAATCAATTGCTATTTGAATAGCGTGTTTTTTTTACCCCAATAATGCCTTTCGTCTAAATTTTTTTAATTTCTTTATATCAGTTATACCTTAAAGTTGTAGAGTACCAACAGCATGAAATTTAAACACACTAAGACTACTAGCCAATACTAATTGTTCAGAACAATAATAAAACAATACGAAGGTTGCTATTTATATTTCGGGTCCGGCAATAAAAACACAATAATTTATCATTGATAATGGTTTCATTGTTTTTCAAAATACTCTTCTTTATTACACCGTTCAACACGCTTTTGCACACATGAAGAAGACCTATATATTCAAAATCTACGTCGAAAAATAAACTACCCGTGTGTCCCAGTTTTTCTAGATCAATTCGTATTTTCGCGAAAAATGTGAATATATATTTGGTTAAAAACCACTTATATAGACATATTTTGTATTAACATACAAGTCCATATCCATAAATTTTTTGCAAATATACGAATTGATGCAGAAAAAGTGGGATACACGTGTATTTTATTTTTTCCTCCTCTTTCAGAATATACAAATTTTTTTCTTGACGCTAGGGAATAAGAAGAAGTCATTTAGTGCCAAATCAGGGCTGTACGGTGGATGGCCCATCAATTCGACATCTTGAGTGGTCAAATAGCTCATTTGGTAAAGTGATCCGTCTTCTCTTATTTACTTTCCTCATTTCTTCGAACACTGTTGGCAAACAGATGGTTGTATACCACTCAGAATTGACCGTCCTAAGTTCCACTAAAGGCACCAAAAAAAAACGCAATCATTTGCTGTTTTTCCACGAACAACTTTTGTTAGATTTGGCTCGTCCTGAAAGACCCATACGGTCGATTGCTGTTTTGTTTCGGGTTCATACGCATAGATCCATGATTCTCCACCTGTGACGATCTTATAAAAGTCTTTTGAAGCACCGCGATCGTATTTTTTCAAAATATCTTTGTACCAATCGACACGAGCATTTTTTTGAGCGATTGATCCAACGAGAACAAACCTTTTTCACGGCCAAGTGTTCATGCAATATCGAACGTATGCTGGCGAAAGAAAAGTCCAAGGATGCCTCTATCTCACGGTATGACACATGACGATCATGCATTATTAGTTCACGCACGGTACAATATTCACTGGCCCTACGGCCGTTTTTGGACGAACTTCGTCTTTGGGCGCGCGTCGGCCACGATTGTATTCATTAAACCAGTTTTTCACAGTGCTATAGGATGGTGCTTCATCGCCATACAGAGATTTAAGTTCATCAATGCACTCATGTCGTGATAATCCACGTCATAAGTTGTGAAAAATGATGTTCACGAGTTAATTCCATATTTTTGCCAAATTGATTTTTTCAAGTCACTGTAAAAAACCAAATGATGGTCATACGTCAAAACGTTCTAAGTACGTTTTTGCGTAAAAATGTCAAACTTTCCATTGGAAATGTCAGATGGCTCCAGACAACACTTAGTGTGGCCTAGGCCAGAAATATATATATAGCAAACCTCGTACCCGTAGAAAACACTTTTTTTTATTTATTTACAAATCATTATGTTGCACATGTTGAAAATTTTTTTCTTATAAGTATGGCAGGAGTAATTAAATGATCTGAGTGAGACAGGCAAACTATTAATAGCAAGTGAAATGATCGGCCTAAATCGGAATTCAATCGGAGAATTATAAGCTGTGGATTTCTTCTGGACCTTCCAAACTGAAAAAACTCAACTACAAACATTGGTCTGAAGTTTATACAAATTATAGAAGTGAAGTAATCTCCTTATTTTTGCAAACTCCATGAAGCTAAAATGCAAAAACCTATCAATTTACTCCGAAACGTTTTTGTTCTTTTAATTGAGTCTTATTTATGTAAATATGGCTGGGGAGCCAATCGGCCATGTGGGCTATTGTATTACTATACGAATAAATAAATAAAGTCGGGTTATTCAGAGGATTAAGCACTCCTGTCTAAAGCTTGAGCTAGGTCGGACTCGACATGTTAGAGTTAATTATTTGTCGCTCATAACGTGCCATACAAAACTTAAGCGTGATGGGGTACAATATGTGGCTTCAAAAGCTGCAGAGCATCAAATCGGGAGGGACCTTTGTGTGGAGGCTATTCGAAAAATGGACCGATATGGCCCAATGTTACATGGGTGTTGGTTGCTCGTAACGCTCTATGCGAAATTTAGTAGGAATCTAGTGCAAAATGTGGCATCTAAAACTGCATAATATGCAGTTTTCCTATATTATAGGAAAATATGGGCTAATGTGGTCCAGTTTCATGACATTAATAGTTTTTTATAACGTTCCATGCAAAATTTGGATATGATCGGCTGTAATTCGTGGCTTCTAGAGCTGCAGGATTTCAAATCGTTAGGGAACTTTGCAGGAGCTGTTCGAAAACTTAGACCATATGGACAAATTTCACCAAAATGTTTTTTGCAAAATTTGGTCGAAATCGGATGTAGGTTCTGAAATCACTGACTTCTTTTTAATCGCCGATATTACAAACTTCCGCCGCTTTGTGATGCTACATATATACATTGCTACATATACAACATTTATTTATTTTACTAGGTGGCCACTAATTACTTGAACCACTGTCCAATAGAGGATTATTTTAGTTCACAACAACTTTTTGGTAAACAATATCATATATTAGATATTTCAAAAATCTGGGATCACAAATACTGCTAAAATAACGTGTTTTTATAAAACTGGACAGAGTAATCGGACAAACGCCAAATTTTATACAAACACTACTCACGACCCATAGAACACATGTGTTTAAATTAGTCAATATCAGTGCAGCAGTGTTTATGTGTTTACCGGATACATACAAAAATGTCTGTGTAAGTATGTGATAACGTACTGGATCATACGAAGGGTCCGGCGTTATGGTGTGTTCAACGTACCGATAATAGTATCATCTAAAAAGTTAAACGATTTTTAATGCTGTTTTTACCTAATTTAATTTGAGTTAATTTTTCTTAACTTAAATTGATGAAATTGGGTCGGTCAAAGTTTGCCGGCGATATGCACCAGTAACACTTAAAAAGCAATTTCCGAGCGACTTAAGCGACAACCTTTCCGACGGTTTGCTCTTCGCCACATACTAGTTTTTAAAAGAGCAATAAAAAATACCACTGTCAAATGTCTCTAATACAGTTAATTAAATAGATTAATAAACACAAAACATGTGAATCTAACAGATACCAGTAGTCGTTGTCTCAAACAATAAGTTGGACAAAATTGAGTTAACATTAAGGCAGCTTTCCATGAGCACTGGAAGTTTCTTAGTCGAATGCAATGCCAGACAAAGCTACCATGGCCTATATACAAGACCACAATGTATTATGCTTGCACGCCTTAGATTTGAAACAACGCTTTTACAACCCAATACAATTGTAATCATACAAATAGCCTACAATGCTAATACTGTCATTATGATGTGAGTTCCCAGCATGTGCTTTTGGATTGCCCTGTGTCTAAAGTAAAGAAAGCATTAACAACACTATTAGACTGCTCAAACCACACTGAATAAATTATTCAATGCTTTAGTAAATACAATATACATACTATCCAAACCTAAATAATAACTTTTAGATACGCATAATGGGATCGTGATTTTGCGTTTTTTGTTTTATAATTTTTTTTGAAAGTAGCTTTTTAATTGAAAAAAGGTAGATTAGTAAACACAAAACTTACAATCTTTTCGACAAAATTGGAACATCAAAAAATTACACATATACAGCAATTACTGATGGCGGGACACATACCCATGAGCATTTTCTTTTTCTAAAGAATAACTAATCAAAAAAGTTAAATATCTGCTACGTATTCTTCGCTCTTCACACCAATTAAACAACAAAAACGATCAAAAACAGAAAACTATTTTTAAGAAAATTCTCAAAAAGATTACAAACCGCCTGATCAAAAGACGGATAAGTACAAAAAAAACAAATTGTAGCTTTAAAGTTGACAACAACAAATTGTTTTGCAGTATAATAATAATATTTTGATAAAAATTGTTTTTAAGTAACTTACCTCTTTGGAATCAGGTGTAGAACTGCGCCTTTCCAGTTCACGATCACGCTTGGTTGAAGTAGTGCGCCTTCTTTCTTGGCGTTTACTACTTTGGCTTGGTAAAAAACCTACTCCTAAAAATGAAGCTGGACAAACACGTACTTTCATTAAACTTTGTCGTACTTTACTAATTTTAAAATTACTTACTTGAGTTGTCCCCTGCTTCTGAAATAGTATCCAGTGTATTTAAAGGAGTAGAGGGTGTTAACGGAGACGGTATACTCTACAAAGAATGGAATTATTTTACTTATGTGTTTGATATATATATATATATATATACACAATAAAAACATACTTCCTGATCACCACCACCAACACTAGGTGTATGAGGCGCAGGCGAGCTGGGATCCGGAGTATTTGCTCCACTAGATTCGGCACGACTATCAATTCGTCGATTTGCCCTTGAACGTGTACTCCATGGGAATTTTAAAAACGTTTGAAATTTACGCCGCTCCTCTGTTAAAGCCCGCTCATGCCTTGAAATCATAGCATCGTCGCTAATGTCTTCATCTAAACTATCACTTATTTCCATCCTATAATCAACTGTTTGAATCGTTTGGGAATCTATCACATTTGCTTCCACTTTAAGTTTTTTTTGATCCGGTTCATTCATGCTTTCATCATCATTACAATTTAAATTATTAACATCCTTTAGTATATTTTTACCATTTCCGTCATTGTTGAACTCAGAGGCACTGCACGAAGTTTGGTTTTCTTTTAAAGCACCAATATCGACACAGTTAATGTCTTTGGAATCCCTCCGAATATTTGATTTAATTCCATTCACTAAGTCATCTTCGTGTGTTATTGACTCTATAGTTTTTGGTTTGACATCTTTAATTACATAACCATTAGACGTAACATTTTTTTCAACTTCAGAGATTTCCAATTCGTAAGTCTCCTCGCCATCGGCATTTATAACACGCCATCTAATAAAAAAAGAACAAGAACATATAAGTATTACCTGCTGATGTACATAAGTATATAAAAATGTTGATGTTTTAATGTTTATCAATGTCAGGCGTATTCCGCCTTCTTGTATTTAAATAAAGTTGCATATCTATCATTTGGTCTATTAATTAATATCAAATAAAAATTGACGAAATGAAGAATCAATCACGAACTTCAAAAACATTACAAGGACCAAAATTCGCGGATATGCACATGGAATGTTCAAGCCATGTTTAAGAAGATGCTCCTATTTAGCTGGAGAACGTCCTCGAAAGATATAAGGCTGACATCATCGCCATTCAGGAAGTGCGATCGTCAGGACAAGGTGTATTTAAAACAAAGAGCTGCGACGTATATTACATATGCCATAACAACAAGCTGAAATTTGGCTGTGGTTTCGTGGGGAACAAGAGGCTTCACTCCGATGATGCCAAAAATGAGCGCCTACAGCAAAAATAAGACCGCTATCCCAGCAATCACATTATAATTGTTCATTATAATTTTTTATTGTTCATTTTAATGTCAAAGTAGTTATTAAATTACTTTGAAATATGGTACCAGATTTAACACCTAAACATCACATGGCTACTTGCTTGAACCGAGAATTAAAAACTTCAATTCAAATTGATCATGATGTATTATTTATTGAGCGATCCAACATGTTTTCGTATCGGTCGTACTTTACAATGCAAGGATAAAGACATCGCAAAGTTGCTTACACAACAGACAACAAAAGACATATCTACCTATCTATCCCAATTTCTACGAAAAAACACTCATCCGCCAAGTGATATTGTGCAGGGAAACATATTATCCACTCGTTTTCGACCGCTGCCAAAGGAAGGGTACCGAACACTGCTCTCACAGGACCCCATGTTACGACGACGAGCCTAAAAAGAATTGCGAAAGTGCGAGATTGAGGGGTATAGGAGTAGTAATGATGCGCCACAAATTCTACAAAAAAGCGAAAGATCAGACTGTGGGCCCAATTAATGATATGATTAAGTGTTATCACTTTCTGCATAATTGTCAGAAAATTAATTTTAAATGTTTTGAATAATGAACTCGTTAATAATTTTTGGATGTCATTTACTAAACAGAATTTATATCTCAGTCAATTCAACTTCCATTTTTCAAAGTTAAAAGTTTTGCATTTCCTTTCAAATTATCAACGGGATTCTAAAATCGTCTTTGCGAATGCATTTGAATCGGTGACTGGACCAACGGAAAGTCGGTTGGAATCTGAGCATCCTCGTCTTGAACCATTATCGTTAATGTTTTTATTATTGCGCAAATCTCATTGAGTGACGCTGTTTTTGTGTGTCTATTAAACATATTAATTATGTTCCAATTTAATAAATCTCCTTCCATCGGTCGTTGGACACGATTACGACCCATAGAACACATGTATTTAATATGGTCAAAATCGGTGCAGGAGTTTTGAAGTTTACGGTGCCAATACAAACATGTCTCTTTTATTTAAAAAATGTTACACAAAAATTTGCGTAAGTTTCTGTACAAATTGTTGTTACAAACAGTTTACATTGAAAATAATATTGCTTTCAATGGACATTAAAGCGATCTAACCGATGTGCCCCGTACCGGTTTTATTAGAAATTAAAACAAATAAACAAAGCATTGGGCACATAAGTCCATTTAAGAAGCATTAACAATAGTGGGCTCTATTGATTCTTGCTGAGGCTTTATGACAAACTTAGCCTGTGATTCGAAGTTCGACACCAGCCAATTTACTGTATAAAAATGTAATACATTTGGAGACATGTCGAAAAACTTACGTTTTCGACATTGTCAGATCCGTTTTATTAAACAGAAACGTGAAATTACCTTTCCGCCTAACTTTTACCAAAAGCAGTCACCGATTAAAAATGTAGTGCATTTTTCCAATATTGCAGACAGTTTCAAAAAATCATGATTTGCTTTGTGAACGAGCAATTTTGGTTCCGAAGAATGATGATGTCAACAAAATAAGTCTTATTCAGTAACAGCTTAGCTTTATACAAATCGAAAAACACATTAGAAGATGAGAAACGGTTATCTATAGACTGTCTTAACTGTATCACCGTCTGTAATGCTACCATACATTTCTAAATAAAACAAAAAATCTGCACAAACACAATTTCTGAACTAAAGAGAATCTTCTATGCCAAGACTTCGAATAAATAAAATGTGATTTAAAAATTTAGTTTAAACAATGTTCAAATTAATAATATTGTCTTTAATTCAGACATAAATTTAACACTAAGAGATGAATTTTTATTTAATCGTAGTTTTTTAAAATCAATACTTACTTTGGCGTTGGAATTTCTTTATAAGGTAGGATTTCAACTCTAGTAGCTGCAGCAACGCTGTAGGGGATCACAATATTATCAATGTCATATGATACACGGTTTTTACGATCAAACGATCTGAAATAAGAAATATATCTATATATATATATTTTTCTAAATTGTTTAGCTATCTTACGCTAAGTACCTTTCGTTTTTAGTATGGTAACTAGTAACATGTGTTGGCGAAGATGTTCGACTTCGTGCAGCTATTCCATCAACTCCTCCAACCCCAATTGACCAGTCATGGCTATGTACATAGTTTGAGTCGCCATTATATAAGTTATTATTATGTTGGTGATTATAATGATGAGAATTTGCAGCTATTGATGCTGATGAAAGTTTACGATGTTTGTTACTTTTGTTGCTGCTGGAGATCGATGATGAGAGTGGTTGGTTGAGATTGTATTGATCGTAATTTATCTGGTGATAATCGCTCTGTCGATGTACCAATGGCATCGTTGTTGCTACCGGGATACTCGTATTGGTTGACGAAACGAGAGGGTGAGGTATGGCTTGTTCGTTCAATGTTCCGTCGCCCACTACTAAACATTGTTGTTTCTTCACACTTTTGGATAACGCTTCTATATATCCACACAAACGCAGCAGTCAATTAAAAACCAAAGAAATGTTTGCAAGTTGTTTATTTCAAAAGTTGTGTCGTTGGTACGAGGATGTAGGAGAATATGTTGAGGATTTTCAAAAACATTAAAGATGATTTTGGTTTAAAAATGTAGAATTAGAAGGGCAGCAAAATCAAAATCAATCAAACGAGTTGCGAGAGCAGTAAGGGAAGAAAATGAAAAGAAAAAAGATGCAAAAATTGTTTTTGTTTTATGTTAATATCAATTATCGAATTTTTCATGTTTACAATAATTTACTGTTGGCCACAAGTGGCGTTGTGGACGTAGTAGACAAAGTTGCAGTACCATTTCCCACATCAATTGAAGATGACACCGACGGAATATGTGACGAAGGAGCAGCATCTGTCGACGCAGTTGTCGCCTTTGTTTGTAATGCTGAATTGGACAACGACGATGCAGCCGATTTATCTTCACGATCTTTTTTCTTGATGTAACGTCGTTTGGTCGGAGCAACATCACTGTTGTATTTTTTCGACGAGTTATGTCCGCCAACAGCAGCAGCAGCCTCACGCTCCGCTTTCCAAACATTTTTCGCAATGTTTTTAGCTTGGCAGCGCATTACACGATGCTGCCATTCGGCTTGTTTAGCTATGGCTTCAAAATGTAAGGCATTGTTGACATCTAATAGAAAATTGTACTTACATTAAAGTTTTCTGTTCTCTAAAACACAATCAATTACTGAAACTTACTTTCTCTAAAACTTAAAACAGGATGATAACCAGAATCTAGCAAAGCTATTCTGTCTGACGTCATCATTGTATCTGGCAAATCACGTGGAGCAGTTGGATCCGAACGACCCGTGCACAAAGCGCAGGGATGTAATGGCCACTGACAACCGCATTTGATAGTGCTAAAACAAGAATAAACCAATCGGACATTTTTTAGAATTACACATATGCTGAAACTATTTGAAATTGACATACCTCGGCCTTGCAGCTTTTTTTGATATCGTATGTATGTTTGTAGTCTGTGTAAGCTTTCTCTTGCGAAATTGTGATGGTATAAATCCACGAGTTCTACAGGATCCCAGAAGATCTTCTTTATCAGTTTCACTTATTTTGGAGTCGTCCTTCAGACCGTTTTCGGAAAGACAAGTCACCTGCCCTTTTGATCGTACAATTTCCTGATGCAGCTCACTGTGCTGACGAATTTTTATTTCTAGATCTGATATTTGGGACAGCAGCCACGACCAGCGTGACGCAATGGCAGCACGATCCCGTGAATAACGCCACGCGGCACGTTTTGTTCTATAAACGATTATAATTGTATTAACCCAAACACAATTCCATTCAAAACACTTACATAGGCAGCGTTTGCTGTTGCTGGTTATTATAGTTGACCATTTCATCTGCTGATTCTCCACCTGAACTTGACTCTGTGGCATCCGAATCGATTGCTCTTTGTACTTCGCACATCTCGCTTTGTAAGAGACCAGACACCTGTGTCAATTCTTCGGTTACATTTTCGTCTAACGTAGATACTACAACATCGTCGGACCGGCCTTCAGCTAATGTCGTTGCAGATGAACACATCGCGCTAGACGCCGCTGCTTGAGCCTCCAATAAAGCTTTTTTAGTTTTTTTAGATGACGTTATGTTTAACAAATTTGTTGCAGGAGTTGTGCAAAGTTGTTGGGCATTGGCCACTGCTTCAATTTTGCGCAACAGCGTTGTAATTTGTGTAGCGGGTACTGTTGTTTCTTGTTCACCCCTCCAGTGTGCTGCCGGCGGTCGAGCAGCTATAACTTTCAATAAATAGTTGCTTGTAACTGGGTTTGCTAGGTCTGAGTTACCAGTTACGGGGTTTGATGATGAATTTACAACGTTGTTTGAAATTCCCTTAATGGCTTGTCTTGAAGTCCATTCAAAGAGACCAGCAATTTCTTCGCTGGTATGTTTACACATATAACGAGATTGCAGCTTACGCAGTCGCCTCAGTAGAAAGTCAACTTTGCGTTGCATTTGCTGCTGCCGCTTTTCTACTTCTCGTTGACCCTCTTCGAGTTCTGTTGGTTTTAATAATTGTATAGAAGGGCTCGCAGCCACGCTAGTATGACTTTGAACATTGCTACTACTGCCACTAATATTTCCATTAATTTCGGATTCATTCATTTTCATGTAGACTTCATTAAACAACACATTAAGGTCACATACATTCAAATCGGAAGTGGTTCCTCCTTCAAAGCCTTTTAAAACTTTAAAAACTTCTTCTATGTCTTGATCTTCCAATTCGACACCTTCGGATTCTTTGATAAATGATGGAGGGATGTTACCGCTACCCACAGTATTTACCGAAGACGTTGTGCTTTGTGGTGTAAAACAGTTCTGATGGTTATTTTGCTGTTGTTGCATGAGGTGAGCCTGCACTTGCAGTGATACCGGCGTGGGAGGAGTGTTTTGCAATTGATGTTGTATTTGTTGCATATCCTGCGATAGGGAGTGCTGATTGGTCGGAGTACGTGGTGGAGTCGTTGATGTATTGTCTACAACATGTACATTCTTTGTCACAGCATCCCTATCGACATCATGATTTGGAGGCGGGGAGTCAATAGCAGTTCCATCCAGTTGACTTAGACGTTCTAAAATAGAGGAAAACGAATTTCATCCACCGTTCTTTGTCACGATCACTTTCAGACAAAGTAATATTACTAACAACAAAGACATACAAGTTTCTTTTTATTTTAGTTTCTCTTTAGACTGTTTAGATTACATATCATACCTACTCGTAAACTACTTTAAATAATTTTTTTAACATGGAGATGAAGGTCGTCTGCAGCAGTACGCCCATACCAATTTTCCCAGTTTTTAAAATTTTATTTAATGTCAACCTAATTATTTTGACATAAAACTTAAACCTTTATCTGAGGGTTACACGATTTTGAGAACAATTGCATTAATCTGATATTCTTTTCGTAAAATTGCGAAAGCATTCGCGGCCCGAAGAGGATTATAGCACGCAGGGAACTCTATTTAGGGGAGAGGACCATTTTAGAATTCGAGTTGGTTTTAGGTACTACTGAGTAATAGGTTCATACAGGTTTATGAATCATAAAAATATTTTTTGATATAATGTATTTTAATTAACACAAAACATACAATTTATTTAAAATTCAAATTTCTTTTATAAAAAAAAAATAATTCACTGTAAAAATGTATGAATAAGGGGGAAAATGTAATGTGTGTAGTCCAAAACAAAAGACAAGTAAGTTCCAGCATAATAAGTCCAATGCACATTGATGCGTATTCTTGAAAAAATGTAACGTTTTTTTTGTATATTTTGCGATTCGACTTTTTACATCCCGTATTAATTTACGCTACATAGAAAGACACATCAACTGTATCGATCGACCAAGTAGTTTAGGAGTAACAGTTTAATAGCCTACTCAAGAATGGACGTGATCATCTTAGATACATGTTTGCCCCCTCCAACTTAACTTTTCATTCCGTTAGCATCACCTGGAAATTTTGATTGGATACCCTTTACTTACTTAAATAAACAAACATCCTATTAAAGAATTAAAGGGAAACTTCTCTAGTCTTTTAGCTATGCATGACTTAATTGTTATGTTCTCAAATAGGGACCTACTGCTTACGGCTGACTCCGAACCGATAATGCTTTTTTACATGGTTCGTAAAGTCGTCTGCATTTTCAAGGTGCAAAACGACTCCGAAACAATATTAATTCCAATCTTGCCTTCAAATGAAGTGTCTGATGTTAGAAAAACCGATTGTCGGCTTTTTAAAAGTAAAAAAACCGACATAGCCTTTTACCAAGTTATGAATTAAATCACCTGCTGCAAATATATATTTTCTTTAAAGTAAATTCGTAAATTACATCTCCGCACATCACTTCTGGATGTGCAGAAGAGCCAACTTAAAACATGTTTTTAATCACCTTGATCGGGCTTTTCATTTACACGGGTTTAAAAAGAAGGTCGTATTTTTGAATTTGTCAAAAATATTCATTGTTTTTTGTATCCATATGCATATAGGATCCGTCATCCAAATTTAGTCAAACTGCAAATACAATTTTATTTTTGGCTTCGTAAGAAAATCTTAAATTTATTTTAGTCATGTGGGCATGTTTATTGAAAGCCATATTTTAGGCTCCTTAATATTTGTATGGTGACTATATCAAAAAATAAAGATATATGATAAAATTCGGACCAAGATAGGTTGTCCATCTTTATATACTAAACACAATTTTATTGAAATTGGAATTAATATTGTTGTTTCAGAGAGTTTGTATGTATCTTTGGCGTCTTTGTGCTAGAGCTATAATTAGGATCGATGACACATTTTTACCTGATCTGATTACTGATTAACCGTAAAGAACTGTGCCAAATTTCATCAAGAATGATGTAATATGTGGCTTCAAGAGCTAAAGACATAAAATCAGTAAAACAAATATGTGGAAACTATAACTAAATTTTAACCGAGTTTTTATAAAAGTCGACAGCTTCCGTCCTTAGCTTAAAAAACGTAATTCTGAAAATTTTATAAAGATTGGATTTAATATGTGGTTTCTAGTCAGAAACACAAATTTGGATGAACATACATATGTGTGTGGGAGCTATAACTAAACCTTATCCTATAACAAAACTGTTTTTTTTAGCTAGAAGGCTGACAACTGGGTACGTTGGGGGTGGTCTGTAGATTGTTTATGTGTAGTTTACATGAAAACGTCCCAGTGGTCCCTCCCATTCCAATCACAAATTAAAATTCCATTATTTCAGCTCCTGTTAACGGTATTTGAACAGAACTTGGTATGATGGTTTAGAGTACATATTCTAAGTTCTGTTAGAAATGTGAGCGGGATAGGACAGGGGCGCGTGGTACGTCCCATACAAATCACAATTTAATAATCCATTATTTCTGCTCATATTAACGGAATTTAAACAAAACTAGGTATGGTGGTTTGGTGTACATATTCTAATTTAAAGTTATTTGAATAATATTTTTATTCCTGTTCAGTGCACCTGTCAATCTTCTTCGAAGTATCAATCCACCACGACTTTGCAAAGGAATCAGACATTTAGTGAAAATAAAATTTGAAGGCAAAACAACGCTTACCGGATTAGCGAGTATAATACAGAAAAAAAATCAATTAAAATATCCGCCCACAACTACTGCTACCTCCCACAAAAATATGAATTTATAACAGACTTAATTTCCCTGAGTTAAATAAATCAATTAACAAAATCGCAATAAGAGTTTATATTAAAGTCCTTAATTAAAAAAAACAAACGAAAATTCCAATTATACTTATAAATAGATTTTTTTAGGATTGTTTACGAAAAACCCAATACTCTACTAGGTCTTTGATAAAAAGTTCTGCTTAAGAATTATCACAATGAATTCGGCCATGGAAAACCAAATTGTGGAACAATAACCGAGTGTCTCTACTCATGCTTTAATTCGGTGGAATTTACGGAATTGGAGATATCGCTTTCGATATCTTATATTGTTCAAGCAAAAGTCACTCAAAATATGAACGAAATAATTTAGTGTAATTTTATCCAGTTAATTGCTTTAAAATAGAAATAATAAATTTATTGGGATATTTTGGATTTGTGACTTTATGCCGCTATACAATACACTGTGCGGCAGTCCAAACCAAAATTGGTTTATGCTGTAGAACGATTAAAAGCAAAACGGTCGTTTTTTCTTATTTTTTTTCGTCTCTGAAAAATTTTGAATTGCGTTGCGTCTCAAATCTTTCGTTTAATTATCGCTTTCCCCTGGTAAGAGGCTTTTTTCAAATAAATAAAAATCAAATTTTTAGATACACTTTAAAGTGAAAACGCAATTTTTGCGCAAAAAATCGTACTATTATTGTTTTAAAATTTCAAAAGGTTCGGCGCAGTAGTTTTTTTTGTTATGAGGGGAAAACGCTTTTAAGTTTTGAATAACACTGAGTCATGCGTAAAGCGCTGTTGCTTAAA
The DNA here is from genome assembly GCA_963513945.1 of Hydrotaea diabolus. Classification (NCBI taxonomy): domain Eukaryota; kingdom Metazoa; phylum Arthropoda; class Insecta; order Diptera; family Muscidae; genus Hydrotaea; species Hydrotaea diabolus. The sequence continues at coordinate 9,351,381 of OY740716.1, forward strand.
CTGCTTTCTACGTTAGTATTGCTCCGAATAATCTCAACTTTTTAAACAATATTTTTGATAGGTTCTCCATTCAAAAAATCAAAGACCGAAACATCGGATCCACCAAATAACTTTTAAAATAATTGTATGTACTTATATATGTGTATGAATACATCACTTTTTTGTTGTTATAATGCCTTAATGAAATTTGGTTGTTACCACTAAAATACAATTTCTTTACATACCTTCTAAATTATCTTCCACCTCGGAAGCGGTCATCGTTGAATCAGTATTAACAGGCGGCAACTCTTGAACTGAAAGAATTTCAGCTTTTGTGGTATCTCTTCTATCCTTTTTAGTTTCTGAATCAAAATCTGGAGAACCAATGGGAGACTCTTGTGTTGATGTAGTTTCCAGATTAACATCTGTTGCATCACAGCATGCTGGGTCGAATTTGACCTGCTTCTGACCTTCCGGGACATCCCTCTCTTTGCGTTGTTGATTCTCTTTTTGGGTATATGATGTTTTGGATTCCAATTGTTTATTTTCTTTGTGACTATCCTGTTTGAGCGTAGACGTAGGTTCTGATTCAATACACTGCGCCTCCATGTGCGCAGTATAATCCTTGTTTTCTAAAGCAGTACTAGGAGTGGCAGCTACGGCTTTTATAACTACTATATCGTTGTCCCGTTGCAAAGGAGAAGAAGGACCCTCCGATACCTTGACCAAATTAACGTCCTTCAATTGATTACGCAGGCAAATTTCAGCGGTTATAGCTTCGTTTGTTAAATCGGCTAATAGCTGAGCTGTTGAAGTGTCTTCTTTTGTAACCTTTTCCACTGTTTTAATTTCAGCAGATGCGCTTGCGATATTGTTGTCCTTAATATGGCTTGTGTTCTCTAAAGGGGCCGTGCTTAAGCCCATTTGCTCATTGTTTGTGCAAGCGCCACCAGAGCTTTTGTTCGATTTCCTCGGTATCAACTGTTCCTTAGTGGATGAAAGTTTATGTGGAGATGGGGAAGGACTAGCGGGATTTTTTTGCTGTGTATCCTTTGAACGTGTCAAACGTATCGATGAAGTTGGTGTCTGAGTAACAGTTACACTACTATTACAATTACGTTTTTCACGTAATTGCTGCTGCGATTGCTTTAGAATGTTATTATTGGACTTGGTGGCAATTGACTCGAGTTTTCTACTAGATCTTGTAGCTGGAGTGGTTGTGGCTGTTACCGCCGATGCCGTTAATTTCTCCGTTGAATTTATTGGCTCTGTGAGAGCTGGCGCCATATTGTAAACCGTTGCAGCATTTGGCAAGTAATTTGTAACTACTTTTAAGTTTCTTCACTCAAATGAGTGTAGTGTCAATATTGGTATGATGGACATTCCTGAAATATGGATTATAATGCTTATTAATATTTATATGTGCGTATGTAGTTTGTACAATGTTTCGAATTGTTATTATAAACAACTAGAATGTAAAAATTTAATTGAATACACTCGTGCTATGTAATATAGATTAATTGACCTCATAGGCTTTGTATATTACAATGAAATAAATACAACGAAAGTAAGCAGGCCGCCTTGTGTCAATGTCATAAAAGCGTGATATATTTGCTGATGAAATGTGAAGTAAAGGTTTTAAAAATATAAAACTAAAGGTTCTACTGCTTATTTAAGCTTGTTTGTTGGTATATTCGGTAGTATTATAAACTGCTTCTACTGTGTATATTCGAAAAATATTTTTTTTTTAAATTTTAAACAAGAGTTGGACTTCAATTTACTGACATACATAAATAAACATCATAACAAAAAAGGTACACAAAATAGCAACTATGTTTTTACAGACAACCAGTAACAATAAACAATTTCACGCATTTCGAATATCATAAACTATTGGTCATATTTAACTTTGAACACACTCGATTTCTTCTCGCAATGCTTCTTGGATTTCCTTTAATGAAAAAAGCACGAAATTGCAAAATTCTTCTATGTAAATTATGTACAATCAGAATTATACACAACAGACAGCGTTGATGCCCCAAGTACTGAACGATTAACAACACAAAAAACTATCGAGTATGTACGTTTATATACCTTTGCATGGGAATAAATTGAGAGTTCGGGGTTTTCAATTTTCTTAGGCGCACAATAACACTAAAAAAGAAATGCTGCAATAAATTTCATCACTGTGGGAAATTGGATGCGTTCTTTTTTAAAAGGCCAACAAAATTTACATAGATAGGCTTTCTATTGGCATTTACTTTTAACCATAGTAATATTTTTATTATTTTATATAATTTTAAGCATTCACTCGGGAAAAACACTCGCGCGCCCTTCTCTACATAAAAAAGTAAATTATTGTAGTACAACGACAACGTTTACTACTCTTTTTCACAATTCTGAAAAACTGCGTGCTTCCTCTTACTCTTAAGTAATTGAGTGCTAATACATGAAATTGTGGGGTGGTCTGGACATTACTTTGATGTTTATCTTTAAATTTCCACAATTGCGTGAATATTTAACAAAATATTTAAACTTGGTGTATACACGTAATTTTATTCGAATTCGGTTTTAGGCATGGCTGGCGTATTTTTTGCTGTTTCTTTTTTTTTTTCTTAGACACGACGAACTATGCTGAACGAGTAAGCACGATTGATTGTAGAAAAAGATGGGCGAAAAACGTTTTCCAACGTGAATAGTTTTCCAACTGTCCTTTGTCGTGTTTATTTTATATCTTGGACGAATTTAACTATTTAAAACATTTATATTACTCTTCAAATGCATATTAGTAAGGAAAAACTATTTTTCACAAATGGCGCCCACAAAGTTTTTTTTTTATTTCTTTACGGAATTAATATATCTGCGTTCTGGCCGAAAGAAAAAAACGACTGTACTAAGCTACTAGTTGGTCATTATAAACCCAACGAATACAAATACAACTAATTAAAAAAGCAACGAATGATGTATCAGGGTTGCACATTGCTAAGCAGTGTTGTCAAAACGAGGAAATAGGTAAAGATTCCCTTAGTTAATTTTAAAGCCTAGTATTCACCTTAAATAAAATTTCCTTAATAAACATTTTTGCATTTATCACTACAAAGAAAAATTGTAGTGTGGAGCAGTGTAGAACAAGTAGCCGTTATTCATTTTAAAATATATTATTTAAATAATGTTCATTTAAATACTCTCAAAAATTACTTCAAAACATTTGGAATTTTTTTGCAAATATCACAAATTCCTTGAGCAAGCAATTATCAGAACATTCATTTTTTTGCAGATGGTGAAAAAAGTCTACATGCTCTTATGAACATCCCTATGATAGTTGCAGCTTCCACCACCTTTTCGTTTAACTGAGTACCACCAAAGAAAATTTCTAAACGTAATTTACAAATGGTAAATTATTCAAAAAACAGAAAACAAATTTAAAATATTGTAATGGTGTTTTAAATTGTAGAAGTGCGTTCTCGTATCCCACACCCAAATACGTATATTTCTTATCAATTTTTTGTAGCGTTTTTTTTTTATTTGATTTTTATCCGCTCAAGGACAGTCCGGAGGTTTTTTTTTAAATGTATGTATCCATATGAAACACACTTGTTTGTGTGTGTGTGAACAAAACTGAATGATATTTTTTTCAGTGGTACGCAATAAAATTCTACAAAAAATGTACGTTATCATAAGAAATATACGTGCTTGTGTTTAGGACAAGCGGAGCAATGAAATTTAAATTTTCGACATGTAGCAAAGCAAACAAAATATACCAGTGGAAAATTCCGTTCAGCTATTTTCGTTTGGTGGTACTCAGGTGAAATTAAAAGGTGGTGGAATTTGCAACTGTTACAGGGATGTTTATAAGAGCAGTAGAGACTATTTTCACCATCCGCAATCGAAAATTAATGTTTTGATAATGGTTAGATCAAGGAATTTTTGACATTTGCAAAAAAAGATCTATCTAGCCGTTTTTTATTTTGGATTTTTTGGTGAATGGTTATCTCTATTGATCTCTATTATTGTAGTGTTACCAATCTAGGCGTTTTTCGGCACTTTTTTGTCGATATTAGTTCTTTAGTTTCTGGTAGTGTTACCAATTAAGCCGTTTTCTGAAACTTTTTTGTCGACATCAGCCGGTAAATTACTGCAAACTATAAATACAGCCGTTTTTTATTTTGGATTTGTTTGATGAATGATTTTCTCCATTGATCCATAATTTTTACTAAATAATATCTGTTAGAACTAAAAGTAAAAAAAAAACTAGGAAAAAAAGAATATTTATTATTGTGTTAGGTACAAAATAATAATGCGCTGCATGTGTTTATGTTTTTCTTCTGGTGCGTATTTTTGGTCTTGACTATTTTTTAATTTTCAAGATGGCACTTAACTTTAAATTTTAAATATTTTGAATGAAATTTGAATTTTTAAATATTTGTTGACATTTTTAAAAAAAGGTTTTCAAATATTTATATGTGAAATCAAACAAGATTTTTATTTATAGAAATTAGTCTACGATAAAACTGTGTGGGTGTGCCCCCATAGCGCTGCTTCACAGAAAAAACACACACTTCAGCGTGTTCAGCCCTTTACGCCAAAAATGTATGGTCTGCAAGAGCAAGGTAGACCAAAAAGTGCCAGAACCGGACAAGTTATTTTGTTTAAACAAATAAATTTAACTTCGTACTATTTTTATGCTATGAGTGATTAGCCAAGTGTTCACCTAAATCGAAATTTTCGCTTCCGTAAGAAATACATGTAGCAAAGCAAACGAAATTTACCATTGGTAAACTCCGTTTAGCTATTTTCGTTCGGTGGTACTCAGCTGAAACAGAAATGTGGCGGAATTTGCATCTGTTACAGGGATGTTTATAGGAGCAGTGTAGACTTTTTCACGGTTAGTCGAAAATCGACTTATACAACCCTAACATGTACTGTGCATTACATTCCATTGCCTTGGGCTACTACATATCTTGAAACAGAATAAACTTTTTTGGAAACCGAATTTTATGAAAAACTAAGTTCACACAACTCACTGATTTGGAAGAATTTCCCTGTTTGTTCTTAAATCGGATGTTGAGTTAAACATTTTGTACAATGATAATGACCACTTGGTTTGGATAACTTAAACCAAATTTGGCATTAAGAATGGTGAAAAAGAAAAATATTCATATAACCGAAGGTTTTTATAAATTTTTTTTTAAATTTTTTTAAAAAATTCTCGAAAATAAAAGAAAATGGTCTAAAGTTGCACAATTTGTAATGGGTTATCCATCTAGAGGTATTTTTTCAGAACAAACAAAAAATTTAAATCAAGTGTAAAATCTTTATTGGTAATTTGAAAGGATATTATATGGCATTTATTTTATGAATATAATTTCCTTCAAATGTTGACTTCGTCAATCATCTTCAGGGGTTGTCACTGACAAAATACAAAACATGATTACATTTAATAAACAAAGCAGTAACACAATATTTGAAAAATAATTACATTAACAAAACAATGTCGTCCGTCTGATTACCGCTGTCAACTGATTTTTGTGTTACGCTTCAGCTTGCGTCGTAATTATTTTCATAAAATAAATGCCATAAAATGTTCTCTCAAATTACCAATTAAGATTCCACACTTGATTTGAATTTTTATTTTTACATTTCTCATAATCTCGCCGTTTACATTTTTTTTATTTTGAATCAGCCTTTTTTTGCTCATCGTTTGTTGGCAACATTGTCTATTAAGACCATTCAAAAAAAAGAATAAAAAGTTATGGCCAAAACTATATTTTCAATCGATTTTGAAGTTTTTGGCAAAGTACAAGGTAGTCTACTTGAATGCTCTTTTAAAAATTTTAATTAGTACCATGCTTAAATAAAAAATAGGTGTGTTTTTCAGAAAATATACAGAGAAGCAAGCCAACTTGTTGGGGTTGAGTGGTTGGTGTATTAATACTTCAGATGGAACTGTAAAGGGACAGCTGGAGGGTCAGAAAAACGAATTGAATGAAATGTTGGTATTTTTTAATGAAAATGTTTTATTTTTAATTAAAATACATTTGTGTTTTTAGGAAACACTGGCTAACGAACAAGGGCAGCCCCAACTCTCGAATCGAGAAAACAGTTTTTACAGAAATGAAACCAATTGAAGATTACACATTTCATACATTTCGTATTCGACGCTAGAAAAGTTGAAGACAAATATGCAATGTGGAGGCGTGATACGAAAATATTTAGCGCCCCCAGAATTGAAGAGAATTTCGGGAGAAGTAATGAACAAATAGGATTCTTTTTTGTAAAACTCTTAAATTTGAGAAAAACAAATATGTATAAAAACAATAAGAAAAGGAATATATTTTTTTAATAATTCAGAAACGGGACGGTTCCACACAACTTTCACAGTAAATCACATGCTTGAAATTCATGTGTAATTAATTTCGTATTATGTATGTACGTATAACAATGTTTTTGGGGGCCTAAGGGCCTCATGATCGATTATTTAAATACAATTTTCTTTTGTTTCGGTATACCTTTATCGGTATACATTTATCTGAATGTGGGCGGTCTTATTTAGTTGAAAAAAATGTAAATTTAATATTTTGCTTTACGGATTTTTTTAACGCCAGTTATGTAAGACTTATGCTTACATAACTGGACACATTTGACAGTTCATTAGATCGGGCTTGCATCGCTGGATTTTTTCCCACGAGTAATCCCTACAAAAAGACAACTACAAGATATCGCCTCAAGTTTATTTCTGCATTTCATTTGATATTTCTCAATTTGAACCACGGAAAGTTACACAAGCGAGCAACGAGTTAAAGTTATTATATGGATGATTAATTTTCGAAGAAAATCATCTTCAGTCAGTCAGGCATATTTTTCCCTCAGTGGATTCGTAAATTAGCAGAATTGCCGTATGGGTGAATGATAACCCAAGAGTGTTTTTCGAAAAAACAATGCACCCACCAAGAGTGACTGTTTGGTGCGGTTTATGGGCTGACGGCATCATCGGGCTTTATTTTTTTCAAAATGAGGCCGGCCAGGCAGTTACTGTGAATGGTGTTCGCTATCGTGAGATGATAACGAACTTTTTATGGCCCGAATTGAAAGATATGGATGTGGACGATATGTGGTACTAACGCGACAAATTCAATGGCCGTGTTCTCCCACGTCGTGGCGATGTTGATTGGCCGCCAAGATCAGTGATTTGACACCGTTGGACTTCTTTCTTTGGGTTTATTTGAAGAAAATGTGTACGTCGATAAGCCAGCAACAATTCAAGAGCTAAAGAATGAGATAATTCGGCACATTAGCGGCATAGAACCTCAATTATGCCTCAGCGTCATCAAATTTGGACCATCGGATTGAGGTACCGCTGAGGTCGCGGCGGCCATGTGGCCGATATTTTGTTCCATACATAACTGAACCATTCCAATATTATCATAATAAAAAGAAATGGCAAAAATTTCCTAAATAATTTGTGCTTTATTCAAAATCAACATCTGCCCTTAACATTTAACCACCCTTTATGGCAAAAATTATTGTAAAGACAATTTAGTTTTTATAGTAATATGAACAAGATTAAAAGAGAGAAGCGTTTGACATCATAACGCAAAGGGACTAAATAAACCTGCAGTAGCATTGTACGCTATCATAACTCTGAAAATGCCGTTAAGAATACCCTGTGCCAAATAAATGTCTTTTAGTTGTTGTTGTAGCGGGAAGAATTCATTCTTCGGGTCGATCCGGTGCGTATTACCGGCTTTCGGGTTATCTAGTATTTTTGGAAACGAGAAAATATTCTTGCCCCAAAAGAGTAGGTATGACTTGATTAAGATAGATAAATGTTAAGCCGACATATCTTGAATGTTAATGATCTGTATCACTTGGCACTATTTTAATAAAAAAAAAATCAAATCAATGAACTGCAGTGGTCCAATGTACTATCATTAAAATAACTAATATATTTGAACTGAGAAAACTTCGTTTTTTTTGTTGAGTATCTTGTTTTCCACAAAAGGTGTAGTTTTGTGTCGCAATTTACATTTCAATATTTTCTGTCCCTTCTCTGGATTAAGAAAATAATTTCCTGTATCCCGGGGAATGATATTGGGGATATAATTGTTAGATGGCTAGTTTTTTTTAATTAATATACCCAAACTCTTTTTTAGGTTTAGTAAGCCATTGTTAGAAGGGGATTAATCGTAATGCAATTTTCAAATTATGTTAATACTTGTATTTGGATTAAGACCATATTGGAAAGGTATTTTTTGTGTCAAAGAAACATTGGATCTGAGTTTTGAATTTAGCCAAATCCTACTAATATATGCATTATGTACTATCTGCAAATACAGGGTGTGCGATTTAATTTTTAAATTTGAATCGGTTGTAAAGAAAAATGTTCTGATTTGTTTTAAATTTCTGGTTTTATTGAACTTTGTCATTTAAATTCGAAACACAATATCATTCATATGACTACCACAACCGGCTCGGCAGTACCTCATCCGATCAACCCATTTCTTGAGTACATATTCGTAGTTGCGGGTGGAACTCTTCAATGGCAACTTCGATTACATTTTCAACTCTTCAATTGTCTCTGGATGCTTTGCGTTACATTTATTTTGAATGGCTCTCCACAGATAAAAATATAAAGGGCTCAAATAACTGCACCGTTGCGTCCGCTAGACATTACAGTATCGGCTGATTATTCGATTTTCAAAAACCGTGCGTAAATTATCGATGGTTGCGTTGCCTGTGTGACATCATGCCCCGTTTTGTAGAAACTAAACGACAGTTCATGCCATTCTGTTGAATTTTTGGAAACAAAAATGGCCCAATAATGCCGCCAGCCCAAAATACACACCTAACAGTGACTCGTTGTGGATACATTGGATTTTCAATAGTAACGTGTGGGTTCTATGACCCCATATGCGGCAATTTTGCTTATTGACATTCACCGAGATGAAAATGAACTTCGTCTGAAAAAACGATTTTTCGGTAAAATTCTTTATCTCCGGCCAAACAATCTTCAGCCCAATGGACAAAGCAAAAACGCATCGGAAGGTGTTCCATTATTAAATGAGAAATTTCAACCTTTCCAATAAAACCAGAAAATTCAAAATATCAATACTTTTTTATTTACCGCCGAATCAATTTTCAAATGGCCCAACCTATAGTGAGTAATTTTTTGGACTCGTAAGAAAATTTTGTTGTATTTTTTATACCCATATGTCCATGTTTGACAGGGCCTACTTTAGGATATTTCTGTCTTATTGTACCAATCTGGTATCTAATAGATATTGAACGGAATCGTTTTTCTGCCGATTTAAACCGAATTTTTATGAATATTGGAGAAAAACACCACCTTTGTTTTTTACATATCCAAATAATCAATAAAAATCCAACAGATCACGATATATTTAAAATGTATGTACCAAATCGATAGGTTTTCATCAAATTGCCTAGTCTCATCGACCCATATCGGAATTATAAAGTAGGTACACATTTGGAACAAATTACCGGAAGTTTTATGCTTCCACGACTTTCAAGAAAACTTAATTATTTTGAAAGAATTAGAGCAAGTTATAATAATTTAATATACTATATAGTGTAGATGTCAAAAACAAATTATTTAAATGTATATCCCATAAAGGAAAACATTACTCCTTCTGCACGATTTGGACCACTTTAAATACTAACTTTGATTTTCAGTTTTGATGAATAATATGCTAAGTATTTCCAGATATTACAAACGAAAAGACATATTTATATCTACACTCCTTTACCGTGGACAGTGTAAAAAATAGCATGTCTTTTTTCCAGCAGTAGTTTTTAAGAAATTTTAAGTCGGGTCAAATGATGCACTTTTTCCTCAAGATTCTTCAGTTGTGAGGTTATTGTACAACTTAAATTTGCGTTAACATGTCTCGCTCAGTTCCGGAAAGAGGAGTGGTGGATGGGCCCATCTTGGGCAGAGTTTGATTTAGATTCCTCCCATGATATATGCTTTATTATGTGGATTTAAGAGCTGCAGAGTATTTAGTCGGTAAGGGCCTCATCCAAAGTATCGTCGCGACCTGTTCATATGTGCGACCTGTACTTTAATTGTAACAATAGATAGACAGAGGAAGTCCGTAAAAAACATATTTTACATCACAAAAGCATGACCTTATATTTATAAGTTTGTATTTTTACATTTGCATGTATTGAAATATATTATAAATTTTGATACAAGTTTTGCATGTACCATAAGTGTCATATATTTTTGTAAGAATAATAGTTATAATAGTTATAAGGCGGTCTAAAAAAATAATTATAAAATTAAAAGAAAAGGGTGAGAATACATTTTTTAGAACATTCATTGTTCGAAGAACTAAATACTATTGGTATTGACAACATTTTTGGCAGCCTTCAATGTATTGTACATTAACATTGCTACGGTCATGGGGCCCACACCGCCCGGGACGGGTGTTATATGTCCTGCAATTTGTCGAACTTCTGAAAATATAAAAATAAAGATGATTTATAAATAAGTCTATTGTATATATCCACAAACCGTCAAAATCAACATCGCCCACTAGTTTAGTTTTGCCAGTATTTGGATCTGTTATGCGAGTTATTCCTACGTCTATTACGCAGGCACCAGGTTTGACCATTTCTTTCGTAATTAAACTAGGAATGCCAGTTGCAGTTATAATTATATCTGCCATGGAACAATATTTTGCTAGTTCTTTCGGTGGAGTAAAACGATGACAAATAGTTACAGTTGCATCCATAGCATTAGTTTCATTGCGGCCATCAGCGTGCATCAACATAGCTATCGGCATGCTGACATTTTTGGAACGTCCAACTACAACTGCATTTTTGCCAAAAGTATCAATGCCCGTGCGTTTTAAAAGTTCAATGACGCCCAATGGTGTGGCTGGTATCATAGACTTCATATCCAAACACATACGTCCCACATTGAAGACGTTAAACCCATCTACATCTTTTTCACAAACTACGGCATTGCATATCTTGCGTTCATTCATGTGCTCCGGCACTGGAAGTTGCACTAAAATGCCATCAACAGCCTTGTCGTTATTTAAGTTTTCAATAAGATCCAAAAGATCCTCTTCACTGGCGGTGGATGGCAAACGCTTGGTTTCGCTTGTAATGCCTACTTCTTGGGCAGCGTTCATTTTCATTCGGACATACGTTTCGCTGGCTTGGTCATCTCCGACAATAATAGCCGTTAAATGCGGTTTCCGATTGCCTCTTGCGGTAAATTCCTCTAAATCTTTTCGTATTTCAGCACGAATTTCCGCAGCTATAGCTTTGCCATCAATAATTTTCGCCATGCTGAAAAAAAGTATTGTACTTAATTCAAGAATGCAAACAAGTTCAAAATTCGAGGACTGGTCATTAAAATGGGGTCTCGGTGCTCTTGAGCCGCGGTTTTGGTTCGGTTCAAAAATCATAGAAAAAAGTAACTGTTGATAACATATATTTTTATTAAGACCAAAAAATGGAAGTTAAACTAAGGTATATACATAAAAGCCAAAAACATATTAGGAACATTTATAAATAACTAGCGGAGCCCGGCGTGCGTTGCTACGCCAAAGAAAGTAACACATATGTATATCAAATGTGAAAATAAATTCGTGTAATTTATTGTAATGCTAATGGATACACAATATTTTTGGTCGAACCGTTGAGTGTATAAATGTACAAATTTTTTGGTGTACCAACTCTTGAGCAAGCAACATACAATTGGCCGTGGGAAAAACATGAATGTTGCAAATTCAAACCAGCAACAGTGAGGGATTGCCCTTGTGCTTTATTTATGGTCATCGCGAAGCCAAGAATCAAAGGGAACTGAATCCGCTTAAACTCGAATGGTAAATCATTCGTAATCATCGGTATGCGTGGGATCAGCACATCTTCCGCTTTGATTATTGTTGCCTCGATCAAATTTGGTGTCAAATTTTTAATAATCATCCTGGTTCCGTTGCATAGCTTTGGGGCGTTCAAGTTTCAAATAAGCATCACCGGTGACCCAACTTTCAATGTCAATATATGTGGTGGCATTCCTGGTGGCTCTAGTGAATTAAGAAATTCTGTTGGGTAATTTACAGCTTCTTCCTGATCCATCATTGTGTCGATTGAATGATATTTTTTCGATTCTCCGGGCAATTTCAATTGAATTTGTTCATTTAACTTCTTGACATCATCATTTTTAGGTGCTAAAATTGCACGTTCGCAGAGCCAATCTGAATTTTTGTAGTTGTTGATTAAATTTGGGAATACATTTTCTAAAAGGGCTTAAATATTTGGTAGCATTTGGCAAAAGTTGGGTGAAAATGAAATCTCATATGTTGTGGGATCAGTTGGAATTTTGCCATTTCCGATCTCTAAAAGTTGTTTTGAAAAGGTTTGGGCAGACACATCTTGCATTAAATGGACACGCATGTTTGTTGATAGTGTAATTTGCTCAATTCGCTTCCATAAATATGATGCTTTCAAGCATGCGTTTAGCTCATCGGCAGGTGTTGATCGAGGTATAACGGGCAAAGTTTGTCGAAAATCACCAGCAAGAAGTATTAGAGCACCTCCCATCGGTAGTTGTTTCCCTCGAAAATCGCGCAGAGTCCGGTCAAGTGCTTCAAGCGATTTTTTATGGGCCATGGTGCATTCGTCCCAAATGATGATTTTACACATCTTAAGGACTGTGGCCATACCGGATTTTTTGCTAATGTTACATGTTGGTGTTTCCGTGTGGTTCACATTCAATGGAAGCTTAAGCGCTGAATGTGCTGTATGTCCACCATCCAGTAACGTTGATGCGATTCCTGATGATGCCACTGCCAGTGCCATCTCATTCTTCATTCAAACTGACGGCAATATTAAATTAATGAGAAATGTTTTGCCAGTGCCTCCTGGAGCATCTAGAAAAAAAATTCCACCATTTCCATTGGCTACACGTTGCATGACTTTGTCATAGTTGGAGGCGAGCTTCACGTTGCTCGATGGTTTCAGCAGCTCTTGATGTTGAAGCTCTGTGACAGTTTTGTTAAAGGCGAGCTTCACGTTGCTCCACGGATTCAGCTGCTCTTGATGTTGAAGCTCTGTCGCGGCATGATTCAAGTCGCGCTTCACGCTGCTCAACGGTTTCATCAGCTCTTGATGTTGAAGATCTGTCAGAATTTTTTTGAAGGCGAACTTCACGTTGATCGGCGGTTTCAGCAGCTCTTGACGTAAAAGCTCTATCGCGGCATTGTTCAAGCCGAGCTTCACGCTGTACAATGGTTTCAGCTGCTCTTGACGTTGAAGCTCTGTCGCGGTTTTGTTCAAGTCGCCGTTCACGTTGCTCGGGCGTTTCAGCAGCTCTAGATGTTGATGCTCTGTCGCGATTTTGTTGAAGTCGAGCTTCTCGTTGCTCAACTGTTTCCGCAGCTCTTGCTTCGATAGTTTTCTTAGTCTTTGGTGGCTTTTTTTCCAATCGATGCCTTTTTTGGCGGCATTGTTAAGACGAATATACTTATTTTAATTGTTGGATTTAGGTACAAAGATTATTTAAAGATCTTTAAAGAAAATCACAGGCGTATTGTCAAATTGAAAAAAGGAACAAATTTCTGAATGTTAAACAAATTTTGAAACTGACAACATAGACATAACATAAAACAAATGAACATAAATTTTCATTTTCAATTTGAAATCTGGTTTTAAAAAGATCTTTCCCGTTGTCCCGTTGTTGTTTAAATTCACCTTCCCCGTCAGCCTTCTAGATCTAAGAGACAGTATTGCGACGTCCCCTCCGCCCACAAAGCCAAAATCTAAAATCCGATATTAAATTAGTCTTCTCCGACAGCAGTAGTATATAAAAACCAATTGTGAGCCTTCTTGCTCAAAAACAGCTTTGCCACGCCCTCTCCGCCCACAAACCGAAAATTTAAAATCCAACATTAAATTAGTCTCCCACACCAGCAGTAGCATATATGTACCAACTTATAGCCTTCTAGCTTTAAAAAACACTTTTGCCACGCCCACTCCGCCCACAGACCAATTTTTCCAACGAAACTTCACAGGATCCCCCGCTGTGGTATGCTGAATTTTCCCTGAAAGTTTCATTAAAATCGGATGAGCGGTTTAGGAGTCTATAAGCCACATACATACAAAAATACAAACATACATAGTCACATACATCCAATTTTATATATATAGATACTTAATAGGCACATAGATACGAATTTCGATGCATCAATTTTTTTATGAACCAAGCGAAATTTTTTTTGCGGTTTTTGGTTCAGTTTGAAAATTTTTTGCTTACAGCGGTTTGGATTACGGCTCGGTGGTCATAGACAAAAAGAGCGATATGGTTTGGTTTTCACCCCTGCTTGAAATGAAAAGTGAATTTTCGCAAAAAGAAACAATTCAACTTCTTTTTAATGGACCTGAGGGCCAGGTCCATTGAAAATATAGATTTAGTATTATCTGCTTATCATCGCCTAGAGTTTGTTTGGTTCAGTGGTTCAAGTAGAAACAAAATATATTTACATACTTACATAATAAATTTTTATTACAAACAAAAAATGTAATTTAAACTAAAGTAACTTAAAAAGTTAGGTAACATGATATTTTTGGTAACACCGTATTTTTGTAAGGAAAAACATTAAATTTGTCGATTTTTTTTTTTGTAAACCAAACCAATTTTTTTAAGTTTTTGGTTCGGTTTAACATTTTTTTTCTAACAGTGGTTTGGGTATCGGTTCGGCTCACAGTCAAAAAAGTGATATGGTTCAGTTTACATCCCTGGTATTCGGACATGCATGAATAAGGAACGATTGCAATGGCTTCGGCATGCGGTCACATTGAAACAAACGTTTCAGCCAGAAAGGCGTAAACACGACAACTATCTCGAAAACACAAACGGGGAAACCCGTGACTTCGGTGGGGAGACCAAGTGGAGGAGGATGCGAGATTTACTGGTAATGGAGCCTGGAGAAAGCACGCCAACGACCATAGTGCTTACAAAGCACTTATTTAGCAGGCCCGGACTTAAGTCTGGTACTAACATTCGTGTGAAAATTTGCAAAACTCAGTATAGCAAAATACTGTGAAATTGCAGTGAAAATTGTTTTTGATCAATATTTGACACATTACACTTAATTGTATACATACATATTTCTATTAGTTCACCTTAAAAATCTTGTAAACAAATTTTCGAAAAAATCCCTTTACACAGGTATAATATAAGTTGAAATCAGTTATTCTTATAAAAATTCCATTGCAAAAGCAATATATTTGTTTTCACAATTAAATATCTAAAGCCTAATTATATTTTCCTGAACAGAATGAATGTCTTGTAATGAAAACGGAGTTTTCATAATCGAATAATGTTTGCTTGGAACATCTTTAAATCATTTTATACTGTCCACCATAGGATAGGTGTATTTATAAGTCTGTCATTCCGTTTGTAACACAAGGAAATACTCATCTGCAACACAAATGCTCGCCCAAAACAAAACCTATTCCTACTCACATCAAAGAGCTCATTCAATTTCGAAATATTTATAAAAGAAACAAATGAATGCCCTCAATAAATCAATATCAAAGGATTTATCACTTTTTCGAAACAAAAACTCGAACAATATGCTTTGAAATCTTGACAGGTTGTCGTCTTCATTTTGAAAAATCGAAAGCTATCCCTTCACTTAAACACAACAATCAAAACTTATCCCTTTACTTAAACACAACAATATAACATCCTATAACCAACGGGAAAAAAGGAATATTCTTGCAAAATTTTAAATTTCGATGCAAACCATTTTATTTCCGTAAATGTTAGCGACCCGGCAAGCAACCCACAAGAAAAGTCAATATTTCAGCAAATCAGATTCTTTCAACAGATCAAAACTTAAAAATATACGAATTGTAACAAATCAAGAAATAGTTTCCATCATTAAAAAGTTTAAGAATAAAAAGCACCTGGGCCTGACGGCATAAATAATAAATACTTCCTAAAAAGCGCATCATACTCGTATTCCAACATATAATAATTAATTAATGCCTTCAGATTTGCTTGGAAAAAATTAAAAACAAGTGCTAAACCTGAAGTTCCAAAGTCATGCAGACCTTTAAGTTTACTTTCTTCCGTAAGCAAAATTCTGGAAAAAAAGATCCAAAGACGACTGCTCAGTTTTATTGAGGAAATACATATTTTACCACAATAACAATATGGCTTCAGAAGAGAGCACAACACCAGTCAACCACTTTGGAAGATTAAAAATTTGGTAGACGAGCAGTTTACAAAATCGCTGTCTACCGGAATGATTACTATTAGACATAAAAGCTGCGTAGTCATAGGGCCCTGGGACCCAAAAACCGTCCCCCAAAGTCAGGGGATACATAGGTCCCCAGAAACGGTGAAATCTTCTCACGAATCTAAATAAGTGCCTTTATTTTAGACATGGTCCAATTTGGTAAATATATAGATACATACTATAATTAAGAAGTTTAACAAATAAAGGTGTTCAAAAATCGACCTTATTGAAATTTCGTCAAGGCCATATATCATATAAAATTTATGATTTGAGCAATTTTAAGCCCTTGACCTATAGCTCCTAGTGTGCCGAAAAGCTGATCCTTTCGAACATGGACGTATGGGTACTCAGAAATTTTATGGAGAATATGAATAACATTAATTTTTAGATTTGGCTGAATTGGAGGGGTTGGCCTATGGGCGTGGGCTCTTTCTTCCCTTAGTGTTCGGAGACATATTGGTGTAAATATATGTTTAAGGTCATGGCCCATGGCTCAAAGGTATCTAGAGCGCCGAAAATAATGTTCTCTCGAACATCGACATATGGTTACTCAAAAACAATGGAATTTCATCACCCTCACAAGACTACAACGCAATGCAACGTATGGGTACTCAGAAATTTTATAGAGAATGTGAATAACATTCATTTTATGATTTGGCTGAATTGGAGGGGTTGGCCTATGGGCGTGGGCTCTTTCTTCCCTTAGTGTTCGGAGACATATGGGTATAAATATATGTTTAAGGTCATGGCCCATGGCTCAAAGGTATCTAGAGCGCCGAAAATAATGTTCTATCGAACATCGACATATGGTTACTCAAAAACAATGGAATTTCATCACCCTCACAAGACTACAACGCAATCCATGGTAGAGTATAAAAGCTTCGCCCAGGACGAACTTACAAATTGTTCCGATTGTACTGAAAAAATAAAATATTTCTAAATTGTTATTTTTCGTGATCGGCATAAAGTTCTTAACACAAAAATTATTTATAATGTCGCGCGAGTATTTATTTCTACATTTGCCAACCTAAAACACTTTTCTTCAATTTGATGAACATTGTACATCAATCTGAAGTATACTGAACAACAATTTGAAGAACATTGTACATCAACTTGATGAACAATTTTAAGAAACTTTTGCATGAGAAATAGTGAAAATTTAAATTACTTTGAAGAATGTTGCACTTTAACTTTATAAAAATGTACTTTTTGCTTAAGTCTTAGTCAAATCTGACCACATTTCTATTGAACATTTTATTCAATAGAAACCTAAAATTATTCTAAAAGCATTCGAAGAGGCAATTAGGTGCAAACAGGGATAACTGTTGTTGTTGAAGCAGCAACTGTGTGCCGGGGTGACAGCCCTTGGCCGAAGAATTGTTCTTTGGGTCAATCCGGTCCACAGAACCGGCTGTCGTGGGATAACTGTAGTTTCGTTGAACGCTAATTTACCATCATTCCACTCCAACTTAATCTGATTTAACTATGCTCAGCGGCTATACAGATATGCAGATTCGAATTTAACGGAACTGCTGGCAGTAGATTTTTCCACCAAACAAAGAAAACACAATAAAAATCCCTTGTTTTTTATGATAACAACATTGTCTAGATAACGTCACGGTCCGCTCTGCCATATAAGCAAACTAGGCGCCGAAGCAAAGCTAGATGTTAAACTTTACAATAGAATATTTTGTAAGTGAAACATCGTACTTACTTATATTTTGTACCAGTTAATATGGAGTGGGCCGCACAGTGGGATTTTTATGTTAATTGTGCTCTACGATTTAATAAGACTGACTCAAGGCTGTGTAGACTTCTACTCTTTGGGTGACTTCGGTCTTCAATTCTGGACCCTAATTCCTGACCACGACTCCGGTTTCAAAGAAATGAATTAAAAGCTTATCTTTTCATCCTTCAGGAGATGCCTTTTACATATATATTTTATGTGATTTTTTTTTTATCTCGAACGTGGCTGGAAACACTTTTGTGTGAAGCCTGTCTCACATACGGACAGCTCGACTAATGAACGAATTCTCCCTGTGAAGCATTGATAAAGATCAATCTAATCAAATAGGAGACAACACTCTGATATTGATAATGAGGTCACCTTTCTCATTGAAATACATATGAAATATTGATTTGCACCACAAATTCCGCCGATGAGCTTTGAAATTAAAAGCCTTTGCAATCTTGATAATATCGAGAGACATCTTCACCCTCCCCTGCAACCATTTCAGAAACTCCATATACCTTATAAATTTAAATATAGCATTAAAATATGATTGGATTGAATCTATCCGAAAAATGTTGCCACCATCTCTTGCAGTATTTGTACAATTTCACTCTTTCACGATACGCAGATACTAGGAGATATTCCATCAGTAGTCGAATGTCGAAACTTTAAACTGTCCCTTTCTAATCCAAAATGTACATTATATAACTGTATCCATAGGACACTTTGGAACATCCGCCTTGTAGTGATTACTTTAAGGATAATAACTCTTTTGCTTTCCCTACCTAGGAATAAGACCTATTCTATCGTTAAGGATACGCCCATTGGGAAACTGGTGCCGGCTAAGACATAATCTGTAACATGTTTACTCGAAAAGTTATAAAACGAGTGGCGAATCGGTAAATTCCATACAATTTTTAGCTGTACTCGAATCTTAAAACAAAAAGTTAGAAAAATAATAAGTTAAAGCCGTTTTAGTACTTAGCCTGGATAGTGGTTAATACTTGATTGATATCCACTAATGTTTAATGGTGTTATGAAACTAGTCCTGTTCACCAATGCAGCCAACTAGAGGTTTTAAAACATACTTATCGTAAATTCTAGAGGGGTTCAATTGCATCGTTTCTTGGTGCACGCTTAAGAATAACTATTGCTACGTGTTCTAATGCTGTAAACAGCATACATGAGTTCTATGGATCAAAAATTCAACAGACTCTTGCTTTTTAGAACAAAACCGGGAAGCATTTCCTACTTAAAAATCTCAAAATAATCAAGGGTCATCCTAATACACACAGTCAATTCTATACACGGCCAATGTGATTCCCCCAGAAAACCACAATAACTTCCTCATTTATACGTGAAAGTGACTATGCATCTTGTCAAACTGAAATTGTACAGAATATGATAGGTAATTTACAATTGGAACACTACTTAAACAACACGCTGCACACTAACACGCCGTTGGAGAGAAAATAATAATAAGTGCGAACGGCCGGACCGGTTGTTTTTCTTTTGTGTTTTGCTGTTTGTAGAAAAGAAACCATAACGTTCTCTCAACTGAGATCTCTCTTGTTGTGTAAGGGGAAAACCCCAAAAGTAAATCCCCATGACTTAATGTACTATGCACATATATGTAGCTTGCGATGTACGCATACAGTGGTAAAAGTTTAACAGCTTCATATTATTTATAGGGTGATCCATCTAGAGTTATTTTTTCATAACAAAAGAAAAATATAAAAATTCAAATCTAGTGTGGAATCTTTATTGGTAATTTTAAAGGACATTTTATGGCATTTATTTTTTTAATATAATTTTCTTCAAGTGTTGGCCGCAACTACGCCTCAGTAGTATCCATTCTGAGGGTCCAATTTTGGATGACTCGTTCGAGCATTTCGACCGGTATGGCTTTAATGACACGCGTAATGTTGGCTTCCAAAACCTGAATCTTAGCTGGTTTGTCAGCATAGACTTTGGACTTT
This sequence comes from Hydrotaea diabolus, assembly GCA_963513945.1. NCBI lineage: Eukaryota > Metazoa > Arthropoda > Insecta > Diptera > Muscidae > Hydrotaea > Hydrotaea diabolus. The sequence goes on from OY740716.1 coordinate 9,371,354, forward strand.
ACGTAACCCCAAAGAAAAATGTCTAAAGGTTTGATATCACTCGATCTAGGCGGCCAACTCACCTGTCCAAAACGTGAAATTAGCTGCTTGTCGAAATGACCTCTCAATAGAAGCATTGTTTGAGCAGCTGTATGGCAAGTGAAAACAGCGGATCTTCCCGTTTCTCACCGAACGCTCTTTTCCATAATACAGTTGCCAACATTTGAAGGTAATTATTTTTAAAAAATAAATGCTATAAAATGCCCTTTCAAATTACCAATATAGATTCCACACTTGATTTGAATTTTTATATTTTTTTGTTCCGAAAAAATACCTCTAGATGGATCACCCTTTATTTCCAACAAAATTCCATTTGACAAACGGGGAACTTTTCTCATGTTTTTTTTGAATATGAAAAAAATGTACTTCAGGGGGTCAGAAAACAGTACAAAGCAGTAAACTGCTTGCTTTTAAATTTAGTTTCTAACACAAAATATATTTCAACATATACACGACGAATACCATGTCAATTGTACCAGATATTTTTTTACATAAACGCTTTGGGAAATTATAGTTTTCCTGCAAAATGTGCCGTGCACAAACGACAATCGGACTCTTTGCAAGAGTTTTTTATGTGCTGAACAGACATTCAGGCCTGTCATAGACTTATATCGAAATGGTTTTAATTCCTTACCCATCATTGGCTCATATTATTATTCTATACAATAAATCTACATACTTATATTGAAAAAAGTATGTTTTAAAATAAACAAAAAAAATACATACTACATTATAAAACAGTTGCGTACGTTAATTTTTAAAATAAATCAGACATTTAACAAAAAACAGAACTGTACTGTTTAAATCATTACAATTGGCTCAGAAATAAATCTCTAAATATCTGTACTAAAGCTTCAGTATTGTATTGATGTCCTAAGGTTTTAGAGAAATGAATGCATACATGTATGTAAAAACATACATATGTTATTTGAAATAAAAATGTATGTATATTTCATAATTTTATTCGTAATTTTACATTTTATCATATCTTACATACAAATAATAAATGGGGGTAATTGGATTTATTGTAGATCGATGGATTCCTTAAAGATTGAACAAAAACATTTTTGACAAAAAAGATTGTTTCGCAACATTTGTGTTTGATAGTTCTCGATGTAAAGCTTATTGTTGTGAATAATGTTCCTTAATGGGGTGTTGTGATAATTAAGCAAGTGTATGAATTTTGAACTATAAGCGAAGTTGAAAAAATGAACTATTTTTTCCTATTTAAAATATTCCTACAGTGAAACGTTCTTCAGTACTTTCGAACAAGCGAAAAGTACCTACACGAATCTATTTTGTTTAAAATTGCTGTACTGCTTTATGGCTATGGACCAAGTAGAAACACTTGCATTGTGAATTCTTGCTGGCAAAAACAAGAGCATTTTTTGTACAAAACTTAAAAACAGGTCAAACACTTTAGTATATAACTTTATTACTTTTTTATTACATCCAATAAGTTTTTATCAATTTCTTGCAAGGTTAATGCAAATGAACGACAGTTAATATTTTTCACATTCCGCTTAACGTAATTTAACATGGCCTCAGCATCTGTTAAATAAAAGTCGGGTATTTCCAATTTATTTTTCCATATATCGTTCGAACTAAATGCCGAACATAATTTTGAAAATATTTCTTTATCCTCTAAAGCTTTTGCCAGCTCGAACGCACCAAAATATTCCTCTTCCTTGGGTTCTGCTTTAATTTGTATTTCCATATCCATAGTGCCTTCATTCGATGAAACTACAAGCTTATTCTGCGCAGGTATTGTAACCATAGGTTCCAAACTATCATCCTCGTCATCCGTTGAGGATGACGATTGCTCTTCCTCTTTTATTACAAGGTTTGAACAACTGTCGTCATCTCTGGAGTATATATCTTCATAATGAGTGGAATTAGAAGAAAGAAGTGTACTTAAAATGTCTCCACCTTGCCTACTAGAAGTAGCCAGTTGGCGGGCAACATCTAAAGGAGTGTGGCCTGCTGTATTAGTAGCATTAAGTAATGTACCAATAGATTGATTGTCCAATATTAATTTTACCAGTTCTAAACTTTGCTGCTGTATTACAATGTGTAATGCATTATTACCATCTACTGAGTTGGGAACTGATGCTATGGTGTTATCATGTAGAATTAATTTTGACGTCATTTCGTAATTATTATTTCTGATGGCCAAATGTAATGGCGTAAATCCATCGTCATTGCGAATATTGAGTTGAACATCTTTAGAGGATTTGAGGAAACATTCCAAACATTTTGTATGTCCTTCGCGCACTGCTATGTGTAAAGCTGTGTCTCCTTTTTCATCTTGTATGTTGGGATTACACCCTAAGCTTAAAAGTGGTCTTATATACTGCGGACGGTCGTATAAGCAGGTTGAATGCAACGCAGTTTGACCTCTGTTATTGAGTATTGTATTGAATAAACTTTCCAGCTTGAAATATTGCAAAATCTGACATAACTGTATCGCAAATTTACTATTGTCGTTGACAACCATTTCATGAATTAAAGATTCGCCATTACGATCAGAATGCTCCACAAACTGTTTAGTTATTTCTTCAGCTGCCTGTGAAAACTGTGTCGGATTTGGGAACTTTGATTTTGTATTTACAAATGTTTTCATTATGCTCTGTATGTAACTATTGGGATTTTGATTAAAAGTTGTTACAGGCGTTTGTTGTTTCGCATTATCCATTAATTTTTTGCTGATCATTAATTTCTTATAATGCAACAATGATTTGCGATTTTCCGATGAATTTTGAGAAGCAGCGCCGTCGGTTTCATTTCTGCCCTCACTATCTGTATCGAGTATATTTAGTATATCGCTGTAGTTGCATATTCCCTCTTCGGAGAAATTTTTACATTTTTGTTTAAATTCGGGATTGTTAATCAAACGATCTATTTCCTCTGATAAGGTCTTTGAATATGTAAAACCACCGGATTGTTGTTGTTCTTGTATCGTTTTTGGCAGTTCACCTGAACTTAAGGAACCCGAGTGGCTGCCACTACTTCCCGAGGCTGTTGAACATGTACGCCGTCTTTTTCGTGATATAACCGCATCTCTGGGTTTGTAACGGAATGAAACTGGAGGATAACTACGTTCATCATCTGAGGGTCGGACTAGCTCTATAAATATTTCTATTGATTTATCGATGTCCTTATCTTTATAGGCAGGTGTCCGACATACTATAGCATACTGGTGGTGGACATCGGATTCACGGAAACTGGCAAACGCCTCCCACACCAGCTCATCGTCGTTCATTTCAAAAAATCTTACTTTAATGTTCTTCTTGCTAACTTTTTCCACTAAGAGTATAAGATCTTCACCGCCAGACACACTGCCAGTAGCAATGCTCAGCCGTGTAATTCGCAATTCTCCTGTTTGTGCTGATTTGCGATTATTAACCGGGTTCGAATAGACTGGCGCAGCAATTGGTGTGTAAAGGTTATTATCTTCTACTCGAAAAGCCTCAAAACATAAACGGACCTAAAAAGAATTGTGTTTGTTATTTATACTCGTATTTTTAATTTATTGCATTATTTGTTTAAAACAGCGCAAAGATGGACGGTGTTTTTTGTTTTGCTTATTGTCACATGTTAAAACCAGCCTAAACATTTCAATGTATGGAAACTATCGGTCCAATCGGAACGACATATTTTATATTGAGGATTTACATACATATGTTATGCCCATTCCACGTAGCGATAACATTGAAGCTGATCTAAATGACTGCGAAACACTCATCAACGTTTACCACTGCCTCAAAAAACGGGATAATTAATTACCTGATTTAAGTTCATATCTTTTGCTTCCTTTTCTGTCTGTTTAAACAGTTCCTGTTCCTCTTTGGTAGTCAAGTCATCGCGGCCCAATTCGAACTGCAATCGCTTCCGCTTTTTCTTTAGCAACTCTTCGACGATGAACTTTTTGGCGGTGTGAATAATGCCCATATTCTTGAACTCTGCAAAATATCCCAATTCCTTGGACACTTTCAGTTCATGTGGATCGCAAATATCATGGTCGTCTTTACGCACCACCAGTTGATGGGAGTGGGGACTATCTCGATTCGTTTGGAACAAACTGCATCGTATTACGGCTGGCCCAACATAACCAAAAAGTTCAACTTCTGGAAAACTTTTCGTGTTACGTTGTGAATTAGCTCCGTTTAGTGATCCATGTGTGCCATGCATTTCCGACTTGTAGCGAAAGCGAAATTTTTCCACCGGCTGTTCAGATAAACGCAATTTGGCTGGATATTCTTTTTTTACCATTGTATATGAGGAGGTATTCGACTGATAGTTATAATTAACTGGCATGGGTGTTTGCAAATTCCCGAAATTGTAGTGAGCGGCCATGTCATTATTGTTGTTACCATATGCCTGCTGATTCAATACCACAGGAGACTGCAATTGTAAATATTGAGGCGAGTGTTGTTGTTGCAGAAAGGTATTCTGTGGTGGTAAAGTCAAATTAGAGAACTCGGCCTGCAATGCTGAAGCGGGTGATTGTACTGGCGAATACCCTGTGGAACTAGGCGAATTACCAGGTCCCGGCGATGTTGTTGTTGAGTAACCACTAGTGGTGCCAGACATTGACGAGTCACTCATATAACGAATTCGCTCTTTAGTATCCATATCCACAATATCCTGCGAGGCAAAATAACGTGGCAACATGTTGAAGTTTTTACTTTTTCCGACAGATGGACAAAATCACGTTATTTCTTTGTTCACTGTCTGTATTCCAACACTTTTTTGTAAAACAATTAATTTTGCAATATTCTTTCTAGATTTTTTATGCTGCTGCGTAATAATGTTAATAAGTCAGCGTATTGCCACAATACAAGCACTCTCTCACACAAATTGTCAATGACTGACTGTTCAAGTTTAATTCGTAAATGTGTCGCTGTTGTTGCGCTTATCTTATTCATTCGTTGAAAATAAAAATGGTTCTTCCCCGCTATGTACGATGACAATAATGCCAGTATACCTAAAAGGGGGAAAACACGAGGTGGGGTATACAATAAAACCAATACCGCGAAATATGAAATGTTTGTGTTGGTGAGTCAACAAAATCGCCAGTAGTGTGTATACGCACATACAGCTATACAGTGAGCACCACAAGAAACAATACGTCACAAACAGGTTTGGTGAATGCAATAACGATTTTTTTGTTTGGGGTACGTCTCGATAACTAATTCTGGGTAGCAAAACCATGTCATTTTTAAGTTAATTTTGCTTCTGCCTAAATAAAGGAAGAGCACTTCTTCATTCTACTCTAAAAAAAATTAAGAAAAATATTTTGTTGTAGTCGGTTACTTACTTAGCTCCGATAGCTATAAAGTACAAGCCCCTGTGCAGGCTTAGGACTTAAACGGCTACAAAAAATTATTTCTCTAATTTCTTTTTAAACGGTCGAGTACAGCAGCACTTTACCTGTAGACATAAACAAAATTAAAATTAAGCATTATTATACGGTTAAACAGACAAAACACCATAATTTTAATAAAACGTTCCATATAATATAAATTTATTAATTGCTGCAATTTCGCAATGTAAAAATGTGTTCGAACTATAAGTTTTAGATGATTTGAATATTCAATTATCCCATCCCGTAAACATGAACACTAAACATTTCAATACGAATTCGCCTACAAGACTTCTTGTTCTTCGGTTCAGTTTATCAAAACTTGGTACCATGGAACAGTACAGAAGGTAAGTTATGCTAACAGCTGATTGAATTTTTTTCTCGTAGTAATTTAAATTTTCAAATTTAAAATTTGTTGAAGACAATTGTTAAAGTAAAATATCTGCTTTAAACATTTACAATTATCATCAAACATTCACAAAAATGTATTTTAGGCATTATCTTTAAAGTAGCTTTGACAATCCACAGCTATTTTTGTTCTTGTTGGGCTTGTTTATTGTACCATAACTAGTACTAAGTTTCTTCACGAGAACATTTTTAGGAAAAATCATTTTTTTCTTGGCGAAACTGATTGTTGTCGATTTCGTTGGCATCATTAAAAACAACTTCATATTTTATTTTTTTTTTTATTTTTTGTTTTTCCAGTAATTTTATTGCATAGTGCAATAAAAAAAATGTAGAGGTATGCTATCAGCTGATTTAGAATTTTCTCGTAGAGATTTAATCTTTTAAATTTGAGAAAGACAATTCTTGAAGTTTGTAAAGCTAAATTGCTATATCAAAAATTTACAATACTCACCAAGCCTTAAAAAAAAATATTTTTGCCATGTTTTATTGATTGTATTTCCATTTTTGTGTTAGCAAATAATTCTATTACATACTCTTATTTGTAAATCACCGTTTGTCAACCTTCTTAAGAAATTGTCCATGCAGAACAATGGTTTTGTATATTATTATCAGACACAAAGTATTTAAATTTTAACTACATTGAACTCAGTACTGCTTTTCAAAGCTTTTTACCAGTAAATTCACATATTTTTTTATATGGAGTTTGACACATTTTCACAGAAAACATTGAACTTAGGAGCAGCATTTAGATAACAAAAAATATATATGTATGTCTTTATGAATACATACAATATGTATTGTTATACAGCGACGCATGATGTACCATAGAATCTGCAAATTCGCTTTAAAGTTACTAGGTTACGAATTTAAGCTTTATGAACAACGAATATTTTTTGTACCTCTTTTCTCACACCTTTTAAATATAAATTATGGTTTTAAAATGGTATATGTATGAACATATACATAGTTGTTGCTGTAGAGGAAACTTTGATGACTTCATGCATGTGTACTCTAACGAGGAAGAAAGGGTATCCATTCCTTACTTCCGAAAGAAGTATGATTCTGAACACTACTCCATCTGGTATGGTGATAAACTGAAAACGACTTTAATGTCCTCTTATCACCGACATGGAGCCTTCGCCTCTGTCATTTTGTTTGGGTGACGACAACTCCACCATCTCCGCCGTTTGGGTATAGCGTGGCGAAGAGCTCGCCTTCCCCTTGTGACCCAACTGGAAAACTGATTACGAAGTGTACGACTGGAAAATATTGGGTGCCAAGTCCGCTGAAACGAAGAAATTGGACGAACAATACTTATTCTGGACTGGCGCCGACAAGGATGGTCTTTAATTCAATCAAGGCAAAATCTTCAAATAATCTCCCACAATCGTGGTCACCGCGGTCACCTGTGCTAGCAACAACATAAGCTATAAATACTATATATGTATATCACTCGCTATTTGTTGCGTTATAATAGGTTTGGGTGCGTAATAGGTGTGGGTGTGTCGATACACTTGATATCTTTATTATTATCTTTCGTACATAGAATTGTTCAATTACAGGCCATCATACATTGATGAATCAGAAAGATTTTGATTTTTCCCCTCCTTTTTATATGTAATAAAAATAAATTTTTGTGAAACATTTTCATATTTTCATGAATCGGTTGATATAAATTGTAGCTCCCAAACATATGTTCATCTGATTTTTATGCGTTTAGCCACATTAAAAACTGGGGGACATCGTTCCACATTTTTTGTATACGTGCCCGTAAGGAAAACAAATTACTATAAAATGTTCGCACGAAACCAATTTTTTTTTCAATTTGGGACCCTTTAGCCGAAAATTCGGTCCACTATATATCACTCGCTATTTGTTGCGTTGTTCCAAGAATATATAATAGGTGTGGGTGTGTCAAGTGTATCCCCTTATTATCTTTCGTACATAGAATTGTTCAATTACAGGCTATCATATACTGATGAATCAGAAAGTTTTTGATTTTTTCTCTCCTTTTTATATGTAATAAAAATAAAAAGAAATTTTTGTGAAACATTTTCTTATTTTCATAAATCGGTTTAGATATAAATTGTAGCTCCCAAACATATGTTCATCTAATTTTTATGCGTTTAGCAACATTAAAAACTGGGGGACATCGTTCCACATTTTTTGTATACGTAAGGAAAACAAATTAATATAAAATTTTCGTACGAAACCAAAAATTTTTTTTTCAATTTGGGGACCTTTAGCCGAAAATTCGGTCCATTATACATAGACATATAGGCACCAAAGAACAATGGATTTTTTTTAAAAAATGTAAATATTACATTTGTCTTAAAATCTTAAATATAAAGGCTAAGACGACTTAGCAATGTGCGTCCGAACGGCGTTTATAGTAATATAGTATTGAACCTTTTTAATTCACCAGAAATTGTATCTTAATATGGGCTAATTAAATTTTAAATACACAATTTTATTCAAGATATAAATATGATAGGCGGTGTTGCTCAAATAATTCTATAACAAATTGAAATAGAGAAAAAGAAAATTTAAATTGAGAAAGGCAAATTGATATTGAGAAAATAAAAATTAAAAAGAGAAATTAATTTTGAATTTGAGAAAATACAAATTAAGAAAAAAAAAACCCATTGAAAAAGAGTACCTAATAAATGTCATATTTCAAGTGCAGTTTGGAAATTTACAAACTCATTAACCGATCCGCAATGGGTTAACCTACATCAATATCAATTTTTAGATAGGAGATTTATTTTATTTTACGTTTAATTATTGGAGGTCCGTAACTCAGGAAATATGACCGTCCGAAATTTTCTTTATATACAGAACTCAGTACCCACACTTTTACCCGGAAAGAATAAGTCTCTACTTTACTCAGATCACGTGTCCCAGACGATAAGTCGGAGAAATTATCGATTTTATTTCCTGGAAACTATTGGTATATGTGTACAATACATGTGGCAGCACTATTCCCATTTATTTACTCCACAAAGAGAGGGGGTCGTTACACAAGAGACAATTGTATATATGTCTATATTCCGCATGTTTTTTTTTTCTTGATTCATTGAAAATGCCCCCACAGTTTTTATTCCAGTTCCAAACAAACCTGTCATTAGAATTATGGGCTGACAAATATTTTTGCAAACATTGAGAACGATATTTATGTGGATTTATTCTTAAAATCCAGCGCAGATTCAACATTAGTAATTAGTGAATGAACCGAACACTTTGATTTATGACGAACACTAACGAACTCACTTCCCCCACGTAAAACCAAATTAAAGAGCGAAGCTTTCACATTTCACAGTCAACAATCAACAGTGCAATGCAACATCAACAATGATTTGCAAATGGCGCGCTGTAGTAAATAAGTTTTTTAAATAAAAAGATATCCAACTTTTTGTTTATGTTTGTTTATTAAGTTGTACAACAACAAATATTTACCTTCTCGAGTGTTTATTTTCTTTTTTTACACGTCACGTGGTACCCGTCTAAACGGTCTCTTTAATTCACTTTTAAAATAGGAAATGTGGAACACGATATATTAATTTATCCACAATACTTGCGTTTGTAAAAACGTGAAAGAAATAGGGTTATACAAAACGAAAATCGATAAATTGACTTTTGGCGTGAGGCTTAACGCCGGTATTCACCTCAAACGGAATTTGTACTTGATGAGTAAATCGTTTAATTCACCTCAAAAGAAATTTTCGTTTCCCATAAGAAATATTAAAAAAGCAAACGAAATTTCACTGTAGCAGTTGTGAATACTACACTGAACTTTAGCTGAAAATTCCTAAACGGAAACTCCGTTTGTTTGCTTTGCTACATGTGAAGAAATGACTGGGTAACCTAAAATAACATAATTTTTTCTGGAATAGTTTTATGTAACCTTTTATTAAAATTTAAAAAAAAAAAACTCGGATGTTGAAAATTTGAAGAGTATAAGAATATATAAATGTTACATCCTTTTTAAGTGACTGTGTTGATGCCATTTATTTGTTGTTGGGCTAATGGCTACAATTTGTTTATTGTACCGTGGTTGTATCTATGTTGAGTGTCTTTTTCCGCCGACTTATCTTTTGTGATTTTGCTGTTAATACTTAGTTATCGAGTCTTAGCAAAAAACTTCACTAAAAATTAGTTGCGTTTAAAAAAAAAAAAAAACTAAAAACCACAAAAGGCTACATGATCCGACACCTTTCTTAAATTCTAGAAAAATTGTAAAGATATTTCAAGAATTGATAAAAATACTGTAGTGGCCTAAGTGATACATCGTAAGACCATAGCAAGAAAATTCCACTTACATAAATGGGTGTTCAAACGAATATAAAAATAACGATGATTTCAAATATAATTACAGCACGGGACTAATATAGCTTAGTATCAGACAGTGGGTTTGTCCACTGCCAAAATCTTTCCAATGTTTAACTTTTCTCTTGTTTTGAAAGTAAGAACGGAATAACCATTTTAAAACAAAGCCAACAATATTTTTAACCGCGCCATTTTTTTAAGTTTCAAATGTTTAGAAAAAGGGCTTAGATACACTTGCCCGATGGGGAAAAATTTTCTTTTTAACAAATGTCTCAAAATTTGTCTTTTTCTCACGAATTAAGACCAGTGTTAGTACCTGTACTGTAAATTTTTTATGAATGTGGTTTGATTTTTGACCACACAAAACACTACTTGAATCTTGAGTGTTCTCTAAAGTCACTTCCATATTTTTTTAATTTTTTAAATTCATGCACTATTTCCTTTTATTTATATACGTACCCCGCTATAAATTATTTTTAAAGCCCGTAAAAAAGGTTAAGTTAAAAAAAAATATTTAACGTTATGAACATTAAAATTTCTCTGGATTTGCTTTTTTTCGAGTGTGTTTAATTAGTAATCTGTGCGCGCTATTGTTCTCACTGGTCGGGATCGAGATCTGAGTGGGTAGCATTTTCTAGGGAAATTAATGTATAGCATAGGTATTAATGTCTTATTCCTAAAGTCGTCAATTTTCCAAGTAAAAATCTGCCTCTGAAAAATGTCTGACGTTCTTACTCTTGTTCGTATACGTAGACTACAATCATTCTGTGATCTAGACTTTATTAGACTATATCCTTTCTTTCTAAGTTAATTTGTTATCAATCAAATATATGATGAAATCATTTCATTATTTACAGAATTTTAAATTAATGCCTTTTTGTAAACATTATAACAAAGCACGATCAGATATTGATAACACAAAAACATGCATGGGGGTCTATAACAAAAGTCGAATGCAAAATTGCTGACGTCGTTGGGGCTGGTGTTTTTTTTTTATAATTTTCCATCTGAACATTAATAAACAAAAACATGTTTACGAGCACTCGCACTAAAAACAACTGAAAATGCGTTAAATTCTGAGAAGTCGAATCTTATATACCCTTCATTATGAATAGTGTTTGTGAAAATAATGACTTCCTGTATCAATGAATTATGTAACGCAAATATACTCAAACAATTACAACTGGGGATTCTATGATACAACACGCAGGCTGCAGGTTTTTGCAGAGTTCAAGAAAAAAATTTTTGCGTGACAAAACTCAAAGAAATATCAAAGTTAGTCGTTTGTATGTATATTACAATTTTGTTTATTACAATTACATATCAATCCTTGTGAAAATTTAATGCTGTGCAAAAATCCACACGATGGCTACTTTTTCTACAGTTTTCGTAAAAAAATAAGTCTCAATGAACATAACCACGACTTGTTGAATTTTTTGGTCCGAAAAAATATTTAAACCATGATTAAAAATCCACAGTATCGGTACTATGTTACGAAATCTATTACAATTTATGTGGAAATTATCGGGTAATATCTGGAAAATGTTCAATTTTGGAGAATACTCAAACCCTGCATTAAGGTTTTAAATGACAACTGCTATACGATTTGAAACCACCGATTTACCAAATGAATTGTATATACACCCTCATACTCCCCAGCAAACCAAACCTTCAGAATTCGGTCAGAATTCTGTACGACAATCAGCAAAATGTTCCGATTTCGGATCAGAATTCTTAGCGAGTTCGTAACGAAAAGCATATGAGAGGGTTGACACTAATTCTGAACTTCTTCTCTGAGGGAATTCTGATGATTTTGCCGACATTTTGATCCGATTTCTGACCGAATTCTAAACTGTAGTCTTGGGAAATTCGAACGGAAATTTCGAATTCTGGCATTAAGTCTTATTAAATTCTGATGTTTTTACCGACATTTCGAATTGAATTCTGAACAAATTCTGAGCTTATGTCATAGTAAAGAAGAAAATATGTTTGTTCTACAAAAAAAAGTTGTAAAACATTTTCAAAAAGCGTTCGGAAAGGCTTTTAGTTACAAGCAGGGGTGTCTGCAGTTTCGGAGAGCGCCAAATTACTATAATAATACCGCAAGCAATAATTGTGCTGTAACTATGTTTAGTGGCTATACACTTAAAAGCCAACCAGTTTTGCATTTAACGAGAACTGCCGGCAGGAGAGTTTTCTTCCAAACACAATAAAAATCCCTCACACAGCCCAGATAACCAAACGTTCAGAATTCACACAGAATTCTGTACGACAATCGGAAAATTTTTACATTTTTTGAATGTAAATAAAAAAAAAGAATTTGAAATATAAAAATACCTCAGACAAACAGTTCAGAATTCGTATAGAATTAGTTCCGACATGTCTGAACACAATACCAATAACTGTAAAATATGAAGCAAATAACAAAAATTTTAAACAAACAGACTTCCTTAGATAAATCGTTTAAAATTCGATGCGAGTTCATTAAGAGAAGTCTGATCAAAAAATTAATAAAAATCCCACAGACAAGTCTAACAGATTTTTTATTTATTATGTGGAACATAATAAAAAAAAATCCTCAGACAAATTGAACAGAATTCGTAACGAATTCGGTAAGAATTTTCGATAGAGTTCAGATATTGTTCAGAAATGTCTGATATCAGACATTGTCGGCAAATTTGGTTTACTGGGTCTGTATGATGCTGGCATAATGGTTACCTACGATAAAGGGTTAACAAGTAAAAACGAAGTTAAGTTAGGCCAGGTCGACTCTAATATGTTTACCCTCTACTGTCACAAATCCTACGATAGCCGGATTGACCCGAAGAACAATTCCAAGGGGTCCAAGGGGTGTCAATACGGCACACAGTTGCCGCTAAAATGTGTCCATTGCGTCTGACCCTAATGTAAGCCAAAACATCAAAATAAATGATTGTTCGTAGCCTCGTAGCAAAATTTTCTTTAATTTGACGGCCGTTCTTTGGGCCATATGATAAAAAACGTCTTGCAACTATGCCCTTTTTAAGTGCGTGTTAACTAACGGTACTTATTTAAAACAAAATGGTTCAGGATCCTAGGTTAATTCTTTCGGTATCGTGCGTTATACTTTATAGACAATCATTTTTTCGTGGTGTTGCAAACGGAATGGCATATTGAGTACGCCATCCACACTTCGGTGGTTGGTAGACATGTCATTCTCTACATTTTAAAGCACTTTAACTGCAGTTGTTAGCCCGTACTCAACATTTAACTTTTTTATTTATTTCCCTTTTGTTTAATAATGTATTAAATAACGAAAAATACACCAACCTTGGGATAAGTCGCATTGTTCAAAACAATTGTTTTTGGTAGAAATTTAAAAACAGAGTATATTTTTTAAAAATTTGATAAATGTTTAAATTTTTGTCAAACAAATATTTTTTTTAATTTTTCGCGAATAATTTTTTTATTAGGTATAAACGAATCACTTTGATCTCAACGCTATTTAAAAATAATAACAATTTCAACAATGCTTTTATAGCCAATACAGTAAGAGATGAAAACACGGTTGTATTTATTAACACTGAAAGCAAATGTATCACTAGATGGGAACACATACTTTCAAAAGAGTCTAAACACAACGGTTGTCGAAATACTACACAGAGGAAAACGATTAGACGAATTTCAGTCTTATGCATATTCAACTACAAAAGTATTATCTTTGGTCTCATAATCAAATATCTTAGCCCTGGGTTTACACAGGATAATTGGCAAATGGCAACTGAGAATACACATTGGTTGTCAAAATATGTTGTGTGACGCAGAGTTTAAAAGTCGTAGTCGAATTTTTTATGTTGACTTTTTATTTTAACTTTCAATATTTTTAATCGTCACCCAAACTATGCTTATTACGTAAATTTACTAAGAAATACATACATATAAGATTTATTTTATTGTACATGGTTTTGGTTTGTTTAACAACTTTTTAAATTTATTTATATTTCCAGAATTTTGTGAAGAAAACTTGGGAAATTTGAAATTGAAGAATCCACAATAGAACTGCGATCAGCAATTGTTGAATTTTTTTGACGCAGCGTGCTTATTGCTTTTTAGTGTGCGTTATGGACCTTCAGAAGCAACAATAAACCGCTTGATTGGAAATTTTCGACAACGTAGTACAGTAAGATACCTTCCATGTACCGGAAGACCACGTACGGTCCACACGGACGAAAATATCGAACGTGTTGTGGATAGTGTGCAGGACAGTCGAGAAACACCAACAAGAAGACGTTCGGCACAACTGGAGCTATCGCGGAAAGAGCACAAATGTGCGCAGCCGAAAATGGCCAACACTTGCGGAATATAATTATTCATACTTAAGCCAAAAATATTTCCCATTACTATACTATACAACAAAATATAATAATAAATATTGATCAATAAATAAAAAAGTTATTAAACATTCAAACCACAACGATAGTTTGCGCCACCCTGTAGTTGCAACGTATGCCGAGGATAATAACGTCTGCCTACAACAATGTTCTAGATTCTTTCAGAACAATTAATTTATAAATTCAGCTGTATAATAAAAAAGTACGTTGTCTTTCGTTGCTTCTTCTGTCCCGTGTAAGAGATTATTTTCGCACCCAGTACTTATTGCTACGCAAATTCGAAACCAAATTTCTCTCTTTTTGAAATCAATTGATGCTGACATGTGGTTCCATATATATTAATCGACAGCTTCAAAAAATAAACATTGTTTTAAAAGTTTTTGAAACTTGAACATGAATAATGTACAAACTACTTGAATTACCTGACTTTTATTAGTTTTTTAAGTAAATTATATTTGTTTTTATTCCAAAGTATTGCATTTTAATTTCCTTGAAGAAAAAAATCGAAAAGTCGAGTTTAATCGACTTTTTTATACAAAAAAGTCGAAAAGTCTTTAGACTCGACTTTTGATTTTTTTTGGTAATAGTCTAAAAGTCGACATACAGTCATATGTATATAACCCTAGAGTGACGTAGGCGTCCAGGCAATTATGAAGACAAATCACTTTATGGCATCCGTCGTTGGTGTCGTTTTACGCTCTTATTTTGTTTTTTTTTTACATTTCACAAACAATATTTCAAAAATATTTACCACAATATCAAAAAAATACATTATTTCAATTTCCAACTTATTCGGTCTTTTGTGATAATGTTTTATTATTATTTTTCTTACAAATTACGATGTTTCATTATAGAATCGGCCGCCTTATTCAAATCACTTGTCGCATTTACTGTCTTCAAAAAAATCAGAGACAGTAAAACAGTGTTAATGGATTTCTATTGTCTTCGCAAAACTGTTTCGTGTAAAAAAAAGGTTAAGACGCAATATATTTTGGTATTAGTGGCATTCTCTGTAACGGAAAATTAGTTCTTATTAACGAACAATAGTTTCTTCAACCATCGTCAACCGTTTTTTTTTTAAATTTATTTATTCGTTGATGATACGACTGAAAAAAGTCAAATATTATTGTCCGTGATAAATTGTTAGATTACACGACCAGTATAAAGTGTTTTAACCCAAATAGTAAGTTATCATTTTCCGAAAATATAACTTATGCCACTATTTTATTGTTACTAAAATATATTTAAGGTGTGTTTTTCTGTTTCTAGGCGCTCGACCTTCAAATGCGTCGAAGCAAATGTTGGATCTGCTGCAGTTTGTAATAACGTGTCATGTAAAAAATTATAAGTAAACAAGTAGTATGTAATTAATTGCAATTAAATTTTTCTATTGAGAGTATAACATTGAGATAAAAGATGCGAGAGAATAGTTTTAAATAAACAAAGTTAATAAATTCATTATTTCAGCAATATTTATACGTTGGCGCCCTTTTATACGATGATATTGATGTTTTAAAATAAAATATTTGTTTAAATTTAAATAAATTATTACAACAAAGCTCAACTAAGTAAAATGAAATTCTACAATTCAATTAGGACGACGCTACCAAGCTTTAAATGTATTCATATTCATATTAAAACATTTTAAAGAAATTATTGATGCGAAAATAAAAGCAGATCTTTAAAATACTATAATAAAATTAGCGTTTTCATTTTAGGATGTACATATATACTCGTACATAGTAGTTGCAATATAATTATTTTCTCATTTTCTGTAGCATAAACAGAAATTCGGTTTGATGTCGAAATGTATTTAAAATTTTAGTTCGTTTAATTAAAATTACTGAGAGCATTTTATAGATGTCGTAACTGAAAATTTAAATGGAACATGTGACTACCAAAATTGAGTCCAGTTCTGTTGCTGCAATGAAATATTCTATGTGTGTGTATGTTGTATCGTAAGTGTGCTTTTTAAGCATAGAAAGCAAATGCTAGCAAATCATTTTTATTTTTATATAACCTCAGTTAAAACCCCTATTCATATACATAAGTAAAGCAGTAACAATAGATTTTTTTAATTACCGGTTGCATTAACAGGTATTAACCTATCTGTATATCCAAACAGGTGACCAAATACCTGTTTGTAAACACAGGAAGTTTCAACTGAATTTGATTGCTGCCGTAACATATCTTAATATATAGGGTGATCCATCTAGAGGTATTTTTTCAGAACAAAAAAAATTAAAAGTTCAAATCAAGTCTGGAATGTTTGTTGATAATTTAAAAGTACATTTTATGGCATTTATTTTTTAAAATAACTTCCTTCAATTGTTGGCAACTGTATTATGCAAACGAGATTTCCGTGAGAAACGGGAAGATCCGCTGTTTTCGACCAAAATTTTGTTCAGTGAAAAGGCCCATTTCTGGCTCAACGGCAAAGCCAAAAAACTAAATTGCTGCATTTGGACTGGAGAGGTTCAAAAGTGCCATTATACCCTGAAAAACCACGGTTTAGTGCGTTTTATAAGTTGGTGGAATCATCGGTGCATATTTTTTCAAAAATGATGATGGCCGGAACGTAACCGTGAATGGTGCTCTCTATCGCGCCATGATATCGATCTTTATGCTACCTTAAATTGAAGCCCGTAATCTTGGCGTCACTTGGTTTCAACAGGACGGTTCCACTTGCCATACAGCTGCTCAAACAATGGATCTATTGAGAGGTCATTTCAAAAAGCAGCTAATTTCTCGTTTTAAACATGTGAGTTGGCCGCCTAGATCGAGTGATATCACACCTTTAGACATTTTTCTTTGGGGTAACGTAAAGTCCAAAGTCTATGCTGACAAACCAGCTACGATTCTGGTTTTGGAAGCCAACATTATGCGTGTCATTAAAGCCATACCGGTCGAAATGCTCGAACGAGTCATCCAAAATTGGACCCTCAGAATGAAAACCCTGAGGCGTAGTTGCGGCCAACACTTGATGGAAATTATATTCAAAAAATAAATGCCATAAAATGTCCTTTGAAATAACCAGTAAAGATTCCACACTTGATTTGAATTTTTATACTTTTATATATATATATATATATATATATATATATATATATATATATATATATATATATATATATATATATATATATATATATATATATATATATATATATATATATATATGTATATATATATATATATATATATATATGTATATATATATATATATATATATATATATATATATATATATATATATATATATATATATATATATATATATATATATATATATATATATATATATATATATATATATATATATATATATATATATATATATATTTTTTTTTTTTTTTTTTTTTTTTTAAATACCTCTAGATGGATCACCCTATATAAACAATTAATATTTGGTATACGAGCGCCTTAAAACCGAGAACCGCTGGACCGATAAACACTAAACTAAAACGATATGTTACCTATCGAAAGGTTTCTCCTATGTTGGGTCCAGACAGGTGGCGCAGTTGTCTTAATAAAAAAAAAATTGTATTTATGGTGCGATTTCATTAAAAATTTAAAAAAAATACTCGTTTTAAAAAAGATAAGTTTGCTCATGATGTTAGGACCCACTAAGTGGTAGCGGACTTGAGATAATTACGAAAAACTATACGAGCTTCGGGTTCGTCGCTCATTTGCTGTGTTCATACTTGAAATTGCGTGAAAAAAAAATCAATCAACAAATTCATAAAATTTTTAACTAGAACTGCATTTTCAACAAGATTTCCTAGCGAAAAATGACAAAGTAAAAGTAGAATACTAATATAGTAAATACGAAGAGTTGATAGGTTCAGCACAGGAGTCGTGCGTATTGCTTTAGAGATAGTGTTGCACCAATAAGGAAACGCCAATGTGTTCAATGTGCTTTAAATCAATAAGTTCGAAGCAAAGCCCCAGTTTAATAGGAGTAGCAAGTTCTATGAGAAATTAAGTTAACGATGACCACATATTTGTTTATTTCCTTCTTATTTTATTGATTGAATCAAGCTATACTATTGCCGTAATCAAGACACTAACGAAAATGTTGAAAGGCTAACGTGCAGATATAATTTAAGCATGTTAAGACTCAGGTTTAAAATGCATTCACAATAACGATTTTCACAGTGACTTCAATTCAAGTCATGAGGCGATAGAACAAAAATGGATTACTAGGAACCTGCAAAGCGGATGAGGTTCAGCTAGTTATTAAATATTTTAATTGGTATAATAGTGCAATACAGAATTTAAGTTGAAGTCAAAATCGGTTGTAGCAATTAAACATTTTTCGGAAATTAAAAACCGAATGGATTGAATCGGGATAATAGGGATTTCAATTGTGAATAATGAACGCATTTAAACAAACTCGGTTTTTTAATGTTAATGCCTTATCCTTATCAATTTCCATACCAACTATTTAGATTTCAGCACGAAATCAAGTAATGTTTTATTTGCATGCATTTATAGTAATCCAGTTTTACATATTTTTGTGTGCAAATCTATTGCAATTTATATTGTTCGTATAAGCGAAGGTCTTAAAATGGACTTTAATTGTATATGTATGCATAAGGCATTCAACTCCGCTATCGAGGGACTATGTTTCGGTATGTTATAACAATGTATATGGCTACTGGCTTTAAATTAAATGTCTGTAAACGAATATGAAATCCGGTGGATTTCCGAGTAGTCGTTTTTAAGTAACCGGTACATTAATTTTTCTCAACACCACTTTCTAGCAAAAAAAGTAAATAACCAACCGACCAACTGTCAAGAAAAAGTAAAAATCGAGTAAATGAAATATGCAGTAAGTTAAAATAATAAAAATAAAATTAACAGGTAATAAATGTTTTTTTTTTTTACTTAATAAAGAAGACCAACAGCGGCTGAACCGCAGCAACAAATGTTTCTGCCCATAAACAATGCAATAACACCGGCGCATTTGCCTTCACCTACTACTTCATGGAGTATGGAGTCAATGCCCTGGAAAATAAGGAAAGCTGGCCAGTCTGGCGATATCATGGAATTTACAGCACAGCATCATGATAGACGAGCGCTGTTGCACCAGAAAAGAAAGTCGGATCTTAATGTTCCTCCATCTTTGTAAGTACTAGTTCATTGTGTGTGAAGTGAAGATCCTTAATAAGACAAGTGGACAATTCGTCAGATTAAATGTGACAAAGCTAGGCTTTGCCAAAGTGTAGAGCTATGCAATTTTGAGTGGGGTGTGATATGAGACGATAGCGACATTATGTACAATACATGTAGATAAAGAATACATTGGTTGTTGTTGTTGTAACAGCAATATATTTATTTTGAAGGCTTGTTCGTCTATGGGGGATCTGCTTCTATATCCGGGGGGAGGAAACGCTCCATTAGAACTGGATGCGTCCACTGAGACCTGGGGGTCAGCTCAGTGGGCTTGGTCGGGCAATTGAAGAGCTGCAGCACGTCATGTGGTCTCTGAAGGCAGGCGGGACAGATGTCCGGGACGTTAGCATCAATTCGTGCCCAGTAAGAATTGAGGCGGCTGCACCATCCAGATATCAGATGCGCCAGAAACACGCGCGTCTGCCGAGGTAGTGCCTTCTCCTTAGGTGAAATCTACGGGGGATGCTCCCCTAGCACTACATTTACACGGTAGCTGGATACTGCTGCTGCGACTTCATCGGCGTGAATGTTGTTCAGACCTGCCTGATAGTTTTGATGATCTAAAGGTTCTCTCTTATACCGCTGGACCTCTCTCTCTAGATTATGAAGATCGTAACTGATCTGCCTGGGCGGAGGCATCCTGTCCAAGAAATGGTATTTAGGATGACTGCTGCGAAAACACCCTAGCAGGCGCACGGTAAGGACCTTCGTCTCCTCTCGTAATGTTCCTCATAAGACATAAAAAGACACCCTGTTGATGTTCTGAGAGCGGCATTCTGGCAAGTCTGAATTTTCATCCACTGCGTCGTACTCACGTTCGCCGACCATTTAGGTGTTGCGTAGTTTGCTACAGACCGACCTATCGCTTTGTAAGAGGTCAACAAGGCTTCTTTGTCGGCTCCCCGAAGTACTGCCGGCATGTGACTTGAGGACCATGTTCCTACTTTTGAGTTTATCGCAGATAGCTTTAGCATGTGCAGAGGATCGAAAAAGGCTGTCCAATGTGACCCCAAGGATTTTGGAGTAGTTGGTAGTCGGTATGTACATTGGTTATTAGTATTGCAGATTGGTCAGCTCCAAGCCAAGATGTGTTGGTCAATTTATTACTTCGATCCCCTCAATCGGGAAACGAACTGAGCAAATAGTCGAAATTTACGTGGTTTGACTATACGCCATTCAAAGGTTCCTAACTGCATTCATAAAAATGTAATCTTGTGTTTGTGTCTAGCGCGCTGCAAAAATTAAGCTAATTTGCAAATAGCTACTATCTCTGTAAAATACTGCAAATGTCATCTATTCAAAATGACTCGGCTCGACTCCTTTGCATTTCAATATTGAACCCGTCGAAAGGATGCTTTGATAAGTTATGCACTGACGTTGGGTATCTAAACCTTATGTTGAAGAGGTAGCGCTGTAAGAATTAAATCATTCTCCAATAACTTAGAATTTACATCTTCTGGGTCTGAATTCAGCATGCCTAAAATTGCTACCGTCAAATTCCGAGGAGCAAGTCACCGATATTTCTCTAGAAGTCTTTTTTATTGACCCTAAAAGTCCAGTTTCTTTTTTGTTTTGTGGTTTAAGTTACCAATTCTCCCCCACTTAATATTTTAGTGCGTATAGTGCATTTGAAACACCTGTTTTTTCCTTAATGTTTTTATTTCAAGTTTGTGATCAAATACTCCATCAACGTTTTTAGACTACTCCAGACCCCCTAAGGGCGGATTTTTAAATTTGTCGTACATACATACAGGGTTTTTCATTAAGGACATAATTTTATATATTAGTGAAACACAGAATATTTAAGATATAGCGTTCAAATTTATTTCAGGTGTAGTGCAAATGTTACATTTACAGTACAGCGATCTATTCTTTAGACACAATTTTCCAACCCTCTTGCACACATTTCGACCAGAATGTTGGCAATTTCGCGTTGGATGTTGTCTCTGAACTTGTCTGAAGTGTTGGCATGGACCAATGACTTGTTGTGGCCATATAAAAAGAAATCCAATGGCGTAAAATCGCATGAACGAGGTGGGCATTCGTCAGGACCATTTCTTGAGATAACGCGTTCACTGAATTTGCTTTTCAGTAAATCTATTGTAACGCTGCTAGGTGCTACCGTCTTGTTGAAACCACATATCGGTGATGTCAAGCTCATCCAATTCTGACCAAAAATAATTTTATAACCTGGCACGATGAGGAGAGCTCTCCATTGACGGTAACATGGCCATTATTTTCATCGACGAACAAATACGGCCACATCGGAGTGTCTGGGTTTCTGATAGAATGGATTGACTCAATGTTATGTAATCGCATAATCCATTCATACATTGGTGAGAGTAGAAATAAAAAGAGAGATATTAGTGGAACGCCCCAAGGCAGTGTTTAATTCCCAAAGCCATGGCTGTTGCTTATGAACAATATATTCAAATCGCTTTAGTCTGACTGTTGCAAGGTTGTTGCATATGCAGATAGTTTTTTTCTGCTGTTGATAGTTAGGCTTTTTCCATGCAACGCTGTGGACTTGAAGTCAATCCCAGGAAGACAGAAGTTGTTTTGTTCACACGCAGATATAAGTGAGAGGACTTAAGAACCCCGCTTTATGTGTGTAAAAAACATGTAGGAAAGAGTTAGGATCTCTAACCTAAAATAATGAACTACATGTACCTACCTAACCTACTACAATACAAAACGCAAGTGTGTTTAAGTTCAAATCGACGTTCGGCTAGTGTTATAATTGTGGGCGGAATAAAAAGGGGTGTAGCCAAGGCTTACATTTTTCGTCAGCTAGTGTTATTTATAATCCAAATGTTATTAATAATTTTCAGCAGAATCGCATGAACATTGTTAGTATTATTTTGCAAATTAGAAATGTGGGCAGAATAGAGAATTTGCGCGGAAGGTACCAAAAAGGTGCGCGTGAACTACTCCTTTCGAACGCATGCACGAAGTCATTTTAAAAGTATGACGTAGTTTACAATTTCTTTTACTGATATTGCATTAAGTGACAGGTTATGTGGGTTCTAATCTTTACGGAAAAAGGGTCATTTGCGTGGGAGCGTGCCTAGAAATCCAACTTTTGGTCACCATATTTACTTATAACTCTATACTTCAGTATTGATGTTTTGTCTAATCGTGTGAAAAGTGGGCGGAATAATTCATTTGTGTGTGTGGTACCAGAAGGAATGTGGCAATATGGCCCATTCTCAATCCCGAAGGCAGTTTTGGCAAAATATTAACTTAAATAGATTGTTAACATCTTCTTAAAGTTTATGTGCGAACCAGCTGTTAGCCACCGGACGGACAGACGGACTGGCTCAATTGACTTAAAAAGTCATAAAGCCATCTTTTTTTTGATACTTTTTTCTAAATATTATACAAACTGAACGGGGATTAACCGGCTCAAGACCTCTTGCATCTATATTTAAATAGAAGACAAGTTTTTAACAAAAATGGCAAAGTGACATTGATTTTCGTGGCTGCACACTGATTTTATCATGATTTCGGGTCCGTGACAACCCTCTCAGAAAGCTTTGCTGCAATTGTTGAAAGTAAAACCGAACTCTATAAGGCCAGGCTCTCCCCAAAGGCCAGGCCAGGCTCTTACAAACTAATAAATTTAATGCTACAGTTACCTAAGAAACAAATTAAATATTATAAAACAGATATAGTGCACAGCTTTGTTTTATAATAATTATAACTCGTTTCCCTATTTTTTCTTTATGTTTAAAGTTCTAAATAATACACTTAGTGAAACCCCATTTTCTTTGAACCAGAAAAGTTGTATATAAACAAAAAAGTACATTTTCTACTGCATTATTTAAGTGATTACATGTCTAAATTAAAAAAAAAAAAACACTTAAATAGAAATTAGCACTTGACAACATATTTTCGTTTTTATTTTTTTTAAGTTCTCGTTTGGTTTGTTTTTTTTTTTTAATTCACTATTAAATAATTGCTTAAAATTGGAATTCACACAACAATTTTGAATGCCAAAAATTATGTTCGACTACTGCAGATGATTGAAACAAAAGTTAACATCGCTTTGTTCCCTAAAATTCGTTTAAAGGTGTCGGAACAACATTTAATCTTAATTCAACTGCCTAAACTGTTGCTTTTGGTAATTTCTGATTTTTTTATCTTGCCACTCACCCTTCAAACACGACGAGGGTATATAAAAGCGTTACTGTTACTGGGCAAAAATGAATTTGTTTTTGCATATTTCTCAAAATAGTGACTTATATTTCGCGATATTGTTTAAAAGTAATTCTTTAGGAAATGAGCACTTAAAAATCTCATCTTTCTAAATGTAACTAGAGAGTGTTACCCAAAAGTTGTACTTGATATTCGATATTTATAGACTGTGGTACGAGTTAAACATAGTGCTAATGTTTACAATGCATCAAACAAAAGAATAATAATTACATGTATGAGTGTATGCGCGGTCATCTAAGGAAGCATCTGAACTGATCCCAAGGGTGGAAAAGAGTCATCACCCAGCTTCAGTCATGGTTTGGTGGGGTGTCTCTTACGATGGAGTCACTGACCTGCATTTCTGCGAACAAGGAGTCAAAACACCGGCCAAATCACAAATTCTTTTTAAAGCTCAAATTCTTCACTGAACAATATGGACGACCAATAAATAGTTTTGGGTATGGTGAACAGTATTGGTACATGTTTTCGAATATCCCGAATACAAAGTGTCTCTTGATTTAAGGTCCTGGCGCATTGTAAGCCACACATTCAATTTGCTCTTGCTTAGATTTCGCATGGTACCTTACGAGTGACTTGTAACCAACGCCACAAAGCCTACCGAAGTCCTAAATTCAATCTAGCTCAATTTTAAGCACAGGATGCCATGAACGAACTAAAGGGTATATTTTTAGACGTGTGGTTTTTAAGATGGAATAAAACGCATATAATTTAATGTTATGTCCAAGAATTTAGCTTTATAAAAAAGATAAGGGTTTGCCATTAAGTGACCGCTGCTGCTGGCTCGAACAAATTCCAGCGGAGAGGCCCAATTTTCAACCACTTTTGCAGCATTTAGGGCCGGATGTCAGCAATTACGCGCCGAATATTCTTCTCTAAGGCGTCAATCGTGTCAGCTTAACTGCGTAGACTTCACATAGCACCACAAAAAATAGTCCAGCGGTGTTAAAACCACGATCTTGGAGGCAACACCACAAGCACACGAAGCGAGAAAATGCGCTCGCCAAAAGTTTCCTTCAATAAATTGATTGTTTCGTTGGCAGTATGGTAATAGCGCCATATTGCTGGAACCAAAGGTCGTCCACATCAAGATTCACCAATTCTGGCACGCAAAAGTCATAAATCATGGCTCTATAGCGTTCCCCATTATCTGCAACATTCTGGCCGGCTTCATTGATATAGAAATATGGACCAATGATACCCTATGCCCATAGAGCACATCAAACAGTAACTTTTTGAGCATATAGGGCGTTTCAACAATGGCTTGTGGATTTTCAATACTCCAAATGCGAGAATTTTGGTTAATAACCCATTCCATCAAAAATTAGGCTTATTGCTGAACAAAATTTTCATGTTAAAATCAGGATCCGTGGCTCGTTTTGGGCCCATTCACCACGATTCGCAAACTTTGTTCCGGAGTAAGTGACAGCTGTCAAAAAGACCAACTGCGAAAAAAGTGTGGCCAGATTAAAAACCAGACGCATAAAAAAGACCCTTTATATTTAACGTAGTTGAAATTGGACCATGTCGGTTCAAAATATGTGACCTAAGGTTAAAAACCAGTTTTGTTCAGGAGAGCCATTTTAAAGATTAGGTCTCTTTCTTTTTGCGCTTAGAATCGTCGACTTCACTTTCATAAAACGCGCCTATCTCTGAGAGGGAACACTTTTGGGGCATGGGATCGGTCTCATTCGATGCTCAGATGTTGTCCACATAAAAAAAAGTGAAAAGTTGATGAAAAGTTTTGTTCAGGAGAGTCATTTTAAAGATTAGGTCCCTTTCTATTTTCGCTTAGAATCGTCGACTTCACTTTCATAAAACGCGCATATCTCTGGGAGGGAACATTTTTGGGGAATGGGATCGGTCTCAATCGATGCTCATATGTTGTCCACATCAAAAAAAGAAAAAAAATTAAAATTGACTTTTTTACCCTTAGGTCCCTTTCTCTATGCGCTGTCACATATACCCATGAAATATGTCCATCCGCTCTAGAAACCACAACGTCATTATACCTTTATATGCCAGAGTATGGTAGGGCCACATAAAACGGAGCGGTCGCCTATAGACTATTTAATTACAAT
Source organism: Hydrotaea diabolus (assembly GCA_963513945.1). Classification (NCBI taxonomy): domain Eukaryota; kingdom Metazoa; phylum Arthropoda; class Insecta; order Diptera; family Muscidae; genus Hydrotaea; species Hydrotaea diabolus. The sequence goes on from OY740716.1 coordinate 9,397,336, forward strand.
TATTTTGTATACGTTTTACATACTCCATGATCCCGCAGGAGACTGGTTAGGACACCTGCTTCCCTTTGAGGATTCCAAGAGCTCCCCTGCAGATATAAATAATCTTGAGTAATCCTATTCATCTTCTATGTTTATAGGTAGCATGAATGAAATTCTTGGTGTAGACCAGTCAGAAATTGTGGAGGTCAAACTGGAAGTAGTCATTTGTGCTACGAGGTCGGACCAGAGACTCATATCTGGTGCCGCGGGAGATCAGGAGCCCCTAGAACTGTTATTTTAGCCTGACCTATGTGGGAGCGACCCTTTGGGGAGTTCCACGGGGACTGTAGTTAATGTGTATACTTGACGTAGTGTTGCGTATCAAACGGTAGCTACGACCCAAAAAAGTTTTTTGATAGACCTCACCTTTCACCAAGAGGTTAATAATAATAATCCCACACAGCTGATCCCTTATTTGGTCACTTCAGGTGGAGCGTTGAAAATCGCATTTTAGCTTACCCCAGTGCTATGGAGCACCGTGATTTAGGCCATAATGGTGATAGTCACGTAAAACTGACAATCATCAGTAGTCAGTCGATGATAAAGTGGAGTTAATTGTTAAACTTAGTTTTATGTTTTGAATTTTCTAATTTCTAAAAAAATATTTTTTTTTGCTTGAATTTAAAAATATTTTTTATTTATCACTTTGTTGCCGTCTATTGCTTTTACCTATTTTCTAAAGAATATTTAATTTTATTTGAAAATAGTACATGAACAGATCCAATGTTTCTTTTTAATTTCTGCACGTAACAGTAAGTATTTTTGTTGTACATCGAATTGTTGTACATCAAATTAAGTACTGTGCCGAAAAAACTACACATTATTTTGTTTTTAATACTCGTATTAGGTATTTTATTCTAATAGAAAAAAATATTTTGTATTTTAAAGAATAATATTGAAAAGATATACAGAAACTATTTTTTTTAAAAAAATATTTACGTAATGTTTTATTCCAACTTTTTTTTTTTAATTTTTTTATGTCACTAGCAACTCGAGCATCCTTCTTTATATTTCGCATAACAATATCCTAATATATTTAAATTAGTTGGAGATCAGGAACATTTTGTGGGTTCTCCTCTTTATCAACGATTTTTACGATATTTCATTCCAAAAATGCAAATGTGAATTGGGCGTTATGCTCTAAGACCGAAACGAACCAAAAAAAGACTGAGACTATATCTTTTAATTCAAAGGTATATTCCGCTTCTTTAGCCACTATTTTTTGTTATTTTCGCTGATACTGTGCACTTTGTGAAAAATGGGATGGTCTCCAATTAAAAGAGCAAATTGTTTGCCTTATAAATATATTCTGACCACAATTTTTAATTGTGGGGTTCTAAAAACTTTCTTGAGTCCATCTAAACAAACATAGGATTTATCATCCATAACAATGCATTTCGAAACATCGTTTTTCCAGTTCTTATCTGTTTTTCACTTTTTTGGGTACTTTTGTTTTTTATAGGTATTTATGTAAGTAAGTACACCTCGTTTCGGACTATCGGTGCAGTAAGCATAAGAGTGTCAGAGAATAAAAGTACTTCGATCACATTTTCTGAAAGTACTTTTCACATTGGAAACAAATAAAAGAGACAGGAAATAACTGATTTAATATTTTGAAAGAACAGGTCCAAAACCCTAAGAATATATTACCATTTCAAAAAGTTGAAAATGGCGTTTGGATAAATATAGCTTGCGAGCGAGTTGGCAACAAAGTCCGATGAACAAAGTGTCATCAAACATGTGGGCCTATGAAAGAAAGTCATAAAGGCAAGAATATTCATTTTTTAGCTGACATACAATGCTGGACATTGTTTGATAACGGATTTAAATAACCGAGCTACAGGAAATATTAAATAAATTAGTTCTTGTCTAAATACTCAAATACTGACATTTTATTTTTATACATTATATCTACAGTTTTCTTCTGTTCGGCGATTTGTAGTGAAATTTTATTTAAAATATTTTTTCATATTTTTCAGTTATTGTTAGGCTTGAGGTCATAAGCAAAAAACAGATGTTGGTGTTTTTTAATTTATTTAATTTTAAATAACCCAATATTTCGAACTGACTTCGTCGTAAACACTAAAACAAAACCGAGAACATAAAACTACAACATTACACAATTTTCTATCACGAATAACATAATTTTTGTTAGTAATTACATTTAAATAATTGTTTTACTTCTGTCCTGTTGTTCTTCTAATATTCTTCTAATGTATGTCTTTCCGTCGGTACTTATTAGCAATATGTCTGTATGTATGTGCACATCTATCCGTGTCAGTTTTAAAGTTCATTCTCTTAGATGTAGGAACGTCGTTGATGTAAAGCATCTCCAAAGTGTATCTTCTCTTATAATTCCTTTCTTGTGCTAAAATTTTTACGTCGTTAAAGTTTGGCTTGTGTCCAGTCAAAGTACAGTGGTTCGCAAGGGCAGTCTTCTGCTCGATTGGTATATCGACAGCTTTTTGATTTGTGAGAATAACGTCTAGTCTTTAGTTTTGTCCCAGTAGTGCCAACATATACGTTTTGGCATACGTTGAACTTGTCACCATCACATTTAATCTTATAAACTTAATTGGACTTTTCTTCACTGTCCACCTTCGATTTTGTCTTACTAAATAATTCGTTAACTGTCCTAAACGTTCAAGGCGCTAATAAAATTGTTTCTTTATTATAAACGTCCGATTTGTTGAACCTCTTGGGGAAACCAGGTATGTACGTCATTGCTTTATAAGTTATTACTCTTTTTTCCTTAAATGTTTGGTCACAATTGGTTTTCGTCCGTCTAATAAAGTCCTCTATGGTTTTAATTGGAAGGTCATTTTTCCTTAATACGTTCTTAATCCGTCTTTCACTGTCATGACACTTATGTTGAAAACTCTGTTAATGTTGTTGTTGTTGTAGCGGCAACTTTGTGCCGAGGTGACAGCCCTTGGCCGAAGAATTGCTCTTTGGGTCAATCCGGTCCATAGAACCGGCTGTCATGGGATTGAAACTCAGTTAATAAAGTTTGTCGCTGTATTAATTATAATTCGTCGGGGATGTTTGGAGTGAAAGTTTATTAATCGTCCGGAAGATGTCGGTTTTTGATACCAATCCGATTTCAACAAATTGCCTTGTCGGTGAATTATAGAGTCAAGATAAGGAAGTTTTTGGTAACATTCTTTCTCCATTGTGAATTGTATTTGTCTATTGAATGAATTAAGTATTTGAAGAGTGTTGTCAGTTTCACTTTTCTTTAAAATCACAAAAAGGTCGTCAACATATTTAGTCATAAGACTGGTCTTTGTAGTCATTCTTTGTATTGAAACTTTCAGTAACTCTTCCATGATAATGTCGGCTATACGCGGCGATGCCGGTGAACCCATTGTCATCCCTTTGTTCTGTTCGGAAACTCTGTCTTCATATTTGAAATATCAAGTGTCCTTTATTCAGAAAGTAAGTAGTTCAAGAAACAAGTCTTTTGGGATTCTGGTGAATTCCTCTATATTAGTCCATTTTTCCTCTATACTCTTAATAGCTAGATTTACTGGTATGCTAGGGTTTAAGGATACCACGACAAATGAAATTAAAGTTTCGTCATCGTCAATATGTGTGTTATTAATCCTAGATTTGAAGTCCCCTGCGTCCTTTACATTATATGGCGAATCTCTTGTCATGTTCTTTAAAATATTTATTAGGTATTTACTAAGTCCACACGCCGGTGAGTTTGTGGAGGAACAAATCGGTCGTAGTGGTGTACCCTTTTTATGGATTTTGGGAAGTCCGTAGATTCTGGGGCCTGTTGCTGTCCGACGAAGTCAGTTCGAAATATTGCGTTATTTAACATTAAATAAATTATAAAAACACCAACATCTGTTTTTTGCTTATGACCTCAAGCCTAACAACAATTGAAAAATTAACAACGAAAGGTCAACTATACAAATACAAATATTTTTTCATACAAAACACCCCTCTTAAATTCAGTTGTGTGGCAACAATTCGGAAAAAGTACGAAATTAACCCTAAAAGTTTAAAGTTTTCGTGTGTGTAGAAACTTATACAGGGTTTTCCATTAAGGACATAACAATTTTATATATTAATTAAATGTAGAATATTTAAGATATAGACTTCAATTTAAGTCCAGGTGTAGTGCAAATGTTACATTGAAGGAATGAAATTCGATATTGGTCATATGACCACCACGAACCCGTGTACGGCGATCTATTCTTTGGACCCCGGTTTCCACCAATCTTGCACACATTTCGACCGGAACGTTGGCAATTTTGCGTTGTATGTCGTCTCTGAGCTCTTCTAAAGTTGTTGGCTTGTTGGCATAGACCAATGACTTGATGTGTCCCCAAAAACAGAAATGCAATAGCGTAAAATCGCATGAACAAGGTAGCCATTCGACCGGACCAATTCTCGAAATAACACGTTCACCGAATTTGCTTCCGATTGTAAATTGATTGGAACGCGTGCTGTGGCACCGTCTTGTTGAAACCACATATCGGCGGTGTCAAGCTCATCCAATTCTGGCCAAAAATAATTTTCTAATTTGGATTTTTTATAATAATTTTTCACATTGGCACGATAACGCTTCCCATTGACGGTAACATGACAATTGTTTTCATCGACGAAAAATTACGGCCGAATTACTCCTTCGGCATGAAAACCACACCACACAGAAATTTTTCGGGGATGCAATTGTGTTTCTTGAAGCACATGTGGGTTTGTTGCTGTCCCACACGTATTTTGTTTATTGAAAAAACCACTCAGCCAGAAATGAGGTTCATCGCTGAAGATGATTTTTGATGAAATTCTGGATTTTCGTGAAACTTTGCCAGAGCCACCGACTCAGGATTTCTTTAGTAGTTTTAATGATTTCCAAACGTTGCGCGTAAGTGCACTTCACTATGATGAAAATGTTGACTTCGACTAACGTTTTGACACTGAAAGGTCATCAAAAATGTTTGAGGGTGCGTTGACATAAAGATACGAAATTGTTATGTCCCCATTGGAAAACCCTTTAGTAGAACTTTATCAAAAATATTTTCGTAGAACATTTCGATACGTTAAACAGCAGTTTAAAGGGTGCTTTTTACCCTTTTCACAAAAGGAACGACTTCGCTCTACATTCAGAAGATAAAAAGTTAAAATGTCCCTCTATCAGAATGCGCTGTCAGAATTTTTTCAATTTTTCACAATGTAATTGTAATGTTTTTTAATTAAAAAATTTTATTTTTAGACCAGTAAAACAGTTTATATCAGAAGAGAAAATAACGGCACATTTTAATGGGCTCCACATCTCAAGTGACTACATACAACATGATGCTGGCAACTCCAGCACGGACGATGAACCGTCAACAAGTGGAAAATGCTTCTCAAATCTAACTTATCAAGATTATCAGATAACTGCCAAAGAACTGGAGAAAAAGCTGCGCAATGCAAACCACCGAATAACTTTATGTGACGAATTGAAAAGGATCAATGAACAGCAACAAAAAGTAGTGTCATATTTGCCCGAAGCATTGTTGAACCGTATAGATAAGCCATGTACAGCTTTGGTATTGTGGCAACCGCCACCACCTATCATAAATATTTTTAAGCAAAACATCCATGGCACCCCCTTAAATACGACTACAGCACGCGAACGGGAAAATATTGAGGACTATATTCCAGACGTAGACTTGCCACCAGAAACAGAAGAAGAGGATATTGAAGATTTCATTGATAATAATAACACATGTAATTTGGATTTTAATAACATAAAACCAGATAGCATGGATGAAGACATGTAGTTATAAGTTTATTTATTTTCCCTATGAGGATGATTTCATTTTGTAACATACTGTAGAATTATCTAGACTTAAAACTGAGTTTGAATTAAAACAATACTTTTTTATAAATATGAATGCTGCTTCTAACAGATATGCACTATTAACACCATTATAGAGGTTCGAATCTTTTTTTATATTAGAATTTATATACAATTTATATATACATATGTGATTATCTTGATACAGATGGAAATTTCTGTTAACATAGGTCAACCTAACTCTTAGGCTTGAAGTAGGTCGACTGTTTGCGTATCGTGTATATCATTAATAAAATAAATGTAATCTTTTTGTGATGTAAACATAACAATGTTTAATTTTCAAAACATAAAAATAAAACCACTAACTCACATTTTATTTAAAGTCGCCACAAAATGGCACACATACTTATTAAACCCCTCCAGCGAAGGGTACATTTAACTTTATTTTATAAAAACATAGCAGTTATAGAACTGTTGTTGAATACAAAATATCGGAAACATTTTGAAATATTGAAAATATTATTCAGTACTATTCAGAAATACGTTTCTTAAATACGTTTATACACATATAAAGCCATTGCGTGCATCTATTTCCAATATAAAGTACTTATATATAAGTATAACGGGTGATCAATCTAAAGGTATTTTTTCAAATAAAATAAAATGTGGAATATTTGTGGTTCTTTCGAAAGAACATTTTATGCCGTTTACTTTTTGAATATAATTTCCTTTAAATGTTGGCCGCAACTACGCTTCAGGGTGTCCATTCTGGCGGTCCAATTTTGGATGACTTGTTCGAGCATTTCGACCGGTATGGCTTTAATGACACGCGTAATGTTGGCATCCAAAACCTAATCTTAGCTGGTTTGTCAGCATAGAATTTGGACTTTGTGTAGCCCCAAAGAAAAAAGTCTATAGCTGTGATATTACTCGATCTAGGGGGCCAACTCACCGGTCCAAAGCGAGAAATTGGCTGCTCTACGTAATGACCTCTCAATAGATCCATTGTTTGAGCAGCTGTGTGGCAAGCGGCACCGTCCTGTTCAAACCAAGTTCAGGTAGCATAAAGATCGTTATCATGGCGCGATAGCGAGCACCATTACGGTTACGTTCCGACCATCATCATTTTTAAAAAAATATGGACAGATTATTCCACCAGCCCATAAACCGCACCAGACAGTGTTTTTCTCTGGGTATAATGGCACCACTTGAACCTCTTATGGTTGCTCATCAGCCAAAATGCGGCACTTATGTTTATTGACGTTGTCGTTAAGCCAGAAATGTGCCTAATCACTGAACAAAATTGTGGTCGAAAACCGAACGATCATTTCCACAATTTTGAGACGTTGTTTCGGTGTAAGTCTTTCCATGATGAAATGGCAAACAATACTGAAAAAAATAAAGGTGAACACAACTCACGCGAAGTCTGTGAAAAAATGCTATTGATAAAATACCTCAAGATGGATCACCCTATAAAATAGATCGTCAACAAATTCTAAGACGTTCTTGCAATGTTCATCCGTCCGTGTGTCAGTTGAAAGAACGATAGCTATCAAGCGAAGTGCGTACTGTGTAGGGAAATAAATACATAAGTAAAAATTTTCTCTATGTTGGAAGATACATTTGCAACATAAATTAACTTTTAAAATCATTACATTTTAAATTAACTCCCCTCTTCTTCTATAGCTCGAATCAGCATTGTAGATCAGACTAAATGGCAATTCTGGGGTTTTGCTATACATTATCTTTAAGTGACAATTAAAAAGAAAAAAATTGCGAAAATTTAAACTTACGTTTTATTTTTTTGTTAAATGGAGCCCTTTTTTAAGAAAAATGTCGTAACCTAATTTTTTGACAGACAAGGATTCAAAATCTGAAATGCCTAATGTGAATATTTGAGTAACTCATTATTGGACGAACTTTGCTATAGGGAATTTAAGACGTGAAGTATTTCTCTAGAAAATGTTTTTTCAACACCGGTGTGTTAATGTTAATAATTTGGAAGTTTCCTGTTCGATGTGCTTCTTCTTTGAAGTAATGTAGAAAAACAGCACTCAGTAAAGCACAAATTTTCGGGCTTATATTTGAAACACAAAAAAAACACTAAATTTGTATTTTGGATTTTACTCAACTGTTTTTCGATTTCTAGATATAGCAGGGAATCGAATAAGTTAAGTAGGTATAGAAAGTTTGAAGTTGTAGCTGCCTTCAATTCCTCGAACGGATTAACAACAAATTGGCTCAACTCCAGAATCCTTAACAAAAATCGTTCTCCGAGATTGGAAAATGCTTGTATTATCGGCATATTTCGTGAAAAGGGGTTTGGTTAAAATAATTAAGTATACAGGAAGAGATTGAAATAGATAACAGTCAATATAAAAACTAGATTTCAATTACAAACACAATTTTCCTCTTAGCTGATACCATACAAACAACTAAACTTGTATGGTATAACCGTTGGAAAGGTATACTACTTTGTTTGTTTATAATTTTTGATTAAATGAATGAGAACAGATCTTGTATTGATAAATGTTTTATTTACTGTCGGCAATTATGCATGGAATAAAATATCAGACAAATGCCCGCCTCTGTTAGCCTCACAAATGCGAGCCCTTGCTTAAGCATTTCTGGTTTGTTTGCATTAGCCTTGCTTTTCAGATATCCCCACAAAAAGAACATCACCATTTCTTAAAATAACTTGCTAGGGAAAGAGGTCTCGCAGTAATTCCATTGTAATCCTGCCTGTATGTGATGTGGCACCGTCTTGTTGATACAACATGTTAATCAAGCCCAAAGCATGCAATTCTGGCGTTAAAAAGTTTCAATCATTGCCGATATCGCTCTCCATTGACAGTAACCGTTTTCATTTTCACAGAAGTAAGGTCCAATGATTCCTCGTGACCAAAGCACGGCATCGAATTGAGGTTGATGGGTTGTTTCGAACACTTTCTTGAGCAGCAGTAATGTTTCCAGCCGATCTTGCAGTATGTTGTAGTCCATGATTGGGCCTATCATGGCCTATGATAGTGAATGATTTCTTCGAAATCATTCACTACACGATAAATAGTGCGTTTTGTTCGCACGTTGTTTCTCCCAAAAATTTCACGTAACTTTCCCATCGTCACAGTAATCGATGTTTGATAAAATGTTTTAACGATTACATCACGTTGGTTTATCGAATATTTTTCCATAATAAATTTGTACGTCTTTACTTCACGGCTGCCAAATATGAACTGTCAAGACTAATCATTACCAAAATGTCGGCAAAACAAAGTAGTAAACCTTTTTGTCGGAGACCCTGTATATAGTGAAAAAGGAAGGGGCAAAGCGGGCTTCAAAATAAATTTGCAAAGACCTCAAAATAAATATTGCAAAATGAGGATAATCGCAACAAATAATACAACTTTCAAAATTCCGAATGTTGAACCCAAAGATTGAATCATTTCTGCTTCCTTGAAAGACGTACAATATCACATCATGAAAGACCGGAAATCATTTAATCTTTCTGCTGAATGAAAAATCTTATCAAATATAGCCCGCGTGAAATTAAACATCTTTAATTCCCGTGTTAAATGGTTGATAAACGTGGAATATGGCTACGAAGGATTTTAACTTCATACAGACTTTTGTGAAGAATGGCCTGAGAAGAATATCAAACACCGATTTCTGGTCGCGCGCCCAGCAACCCCGAATAGCCAGAGAAATAGAAAGGAAGAAGATGGGCTGGATCGGCCATATACTGCCACGCGTACCCGACAACATAGCTCGCAAATCAATTGATTTGAACCCGCAAGGAAGTAGAAGAAGAGGAAAACCTGCCCACACCTGGTATAGACAACTGGATAAAGAGGCTTTCAAAGCAGGCAAAAGCTAGATTAAAACATTACCACCATTGGCTGTTGATAAATATCTGTAGCTAATTTACATGGATGACGTTTCTTGTCATCTCCATTATGAATCGGTCCATAATGTGTACGTTGTCCCTACGTCATGGGGACGTGGCCTCCTCGGTCGGCAGGGGCGGATGTGAGTGGCGTGGGAACGTTCGCCTGAAAAAAAAAATTAAGTTACTTATATTTAACGAGGCCCCATTTTCCTTGAAGGAACTTAAGGAATCAATTTATACAAACATATGAAAGATATGGCGCAATATATAATATTTATTAGTAAGAAGAAATACATCACTAGATGTTTTATATATGTTATTACCAGCTTAGAGAAATTTGAAAAAAAAAGTAAACCGTCGTTAAATTAAGCCATGTCGAATCTTATATGCTATTTACCGTGTATTCGAGACTATAAATAAGATAAATAACAACTATCATATTTATAGTCGCTGCAGAAGCTTGTTTTGTTTAGCTGTCCCTTAAATACGTGGTTATACTCAAATACGATTCCCTCATGATTATACGTATGTATAAGTATATCCCAGCAGACCTAAGAAGGCAGCCGCCAACATTAGACTTCTTCCTGACTAATTTACCACACACATGCAATTTATAAAAGCAATAAACAGTTCAGATCATTTTCCGATAACCAGCAACATTGATTTGACGTGTGAAGTTACAGAATTTAAATAAAGCAAATTTGAGTCGATACAAAAAAAATTGTTAGTAGAAATATTGATTGATGATTAAGTTGTTTAATGAGAAAATACAAGCTGCAATCAACTACAGTGTGTTAAAACACAAATGCCCGCCCAATACAAAACCTATTCCTACTCACATCAAAGAACTAATTCAATTTCGAAATATTTATAAAGGAAACTAGAAACGATTTAGAGAAGAGAATGATAAAATACAAATGAATGTCCTCAATAAATCTATTTCTAAGGAGCTACCACTTTTTCGAAACAAAGACTTGAATAATATGCCTTTAAATCTTAACAGGTCGTCGTCTTAATTTTGAAAAATATCTAAAATCATGAGAAAAAAATCGAAAGCAATCCCTACAATTAAATACCACAATATAACATACTATAACCAACAGGAAAAATGTAATATTGTTGCAGAATTTTGCATTTTGCTGCAACCATTCAATTTCCTTCAATCTTAGCGAACCGGCTACCACAACAGAGGTCAATATTTTAACAAATCAGTTCAACATAAACTTAGAAAATAAAATCACACTATATGTCCTTATTACAAAAAGTAAAAACCAAAAACTTTCGCGTTCATATCCTTTGGCTGGACAAATGTGAAATATCGAATTAAAATTAAATTTTAATAACTTTACATTAAAGTGTCTTAACAAATTATGTTGCAAATATACACCTTTAAAAATAAAGATTTATATGTTTTAGGGCGCTTCACATAAAGTATGGCTCTAGATGGCGGCAATCGTAAGCTGGACCGGTATCAAAACACCAATAAAAATTAAATTTTCGTTTATAATATTGTCAGTTTTTTACTTTTCGCCTAATTAAGGTCCTAATATAATAGAACGGTGCCAGAACTTGATGATAATGTTAAAACTTGTTTTTACGCTTGTGATATTAAGAATTTTGTGCAGTTTTTTTTTTTATTATTTTCGATTTAACGCAAACTTTCTGAAACGTTTTAAACTCTTTGGAAAGGGAAGTCTTGTATGAATCTTAATAAAATTTTATTATTTTTAATCTTATTTATATATTTGTGTAAAAATAATTACGCCAAACCCTAGCGGGATAACAAATTTCGGTTTTCGGTCCATTACTTTGGGCATAAATTCAATTTTTTTAAGGAGTCGTGGCACCGCACACTTTTTCGCCAGGATGTGTTTTGACCCAATTTGATTGCATTCACTTGAAATGTTCTACTTTGGCCATAAAAACGATTTTTTAAAAAGGGCGCGTCACCGCCTACCTTTCATCCCGGGTGTGTTCTATTCCATGCCAGTATCTTATGTACCAAATAGCATCGACATATCTCTAATAGTTTATTAGATATGGTCTTCCTATGTTCAGGTTTGTGTGGGCGTTGCCACTCCCCCGTGTCGAATCAGGCTGTGATGTACCTGACAAATATAACCTAGCCAAACGTACTTTTTTGGTGAAAATTTCGTAACGATCGGAGTTGATAGTGGTAATTTATTAAAAAAAACAGCCCAAAATACTACAAATATAGTTTTTCCAGAGGTTGACTTAGTGTTTGTGTGGGGAAAATGTTTAACTGTTGACTGATCTGGGTCATTTTGATGTACAACCGACGGATGCTCAAATTTGCAAAGAAATTAAGCAGCTGGCATCGCCGTCGAAAAGACGTCCGCTTCGTAGATAATTCTCTGTCGGCTTTAGAGTCTGAACAGACCTCTTCAAAGATAATCGTATTTAATCGATTTAACAACATGTAAAATCTGTTTTGCAATCGCTAAACACAACCGCTGTTGCTGAATTTATATTGTTGTCAATTTTGTCGCCTTGGTGTTGTACATTATTTTATTTCATTTTCATTCATGGCGCTGCCATTGAAGGTGTGGACGTGTGATCGGCGGTTTCGTGCAAGTGTTGTGTTCTATTCTCTCAATATCTCGTATCAATATTAACGAAGCAAAACAATTTTCGTATGTGCAAAAGGCGTTTAAGAAAAAAATAAAAAAAACAATATGTGCTTAATAGCAGAAACGATTATCAGTCCAATATTTTTGAGAAACTAACTGAGATTTTTAAAGCCAACTTTAATAAGAATTCCAAAACAAATATATACGTAAAGTTATAATTTTTTCTTTATACGAATACTAAACTTACAGAAAGCAAAGTGAAGTAATAATATATTAAATTTAGGAAAGAAACCGAAAAGTCGTCATCAGTGGCTGTTTTACAAAGCGAAAAGTGTACAAACTGAAATATAATATAAATCGTGTTATTTTATGTCTAAGAATGTGCTGGTGAAATTGTGATGAGAAAAATTTTATTAATTGATCTCTAGAATAATTGCAATAAAAGATACTATAACGTGCCTGTGCGTGCGAATTTTGAGAGGCTAATTCAGCCACACGCTTAAAATATGTGCGAATATTCCAAATTAAATAATGATTAGTTATTAGGTAAATGTAATGCCATGTGTGACATGTTTTAAATAAACATAAATAGTAATAAACTAACGTAAATGGTTCTTAAGGAGACATAAGACTTTTGCTGCTGTATTTTCGTGATTCACGGAAAAATTTAATAAATTGAGTAAAGGAAACGAGATAAATTAAACCAATCATCCGCGGCATGAAACAAATCGACACAACGCTGCTGCACGACTTGGACAGACTAAATACATTTTCGATGACCTGTATCAAATATAGAATATAGCAGACAAGTGTTGCCAGCTAACTTATAAAAAACATTTTACGGGATTTGGATTCAGAATATCTAGTAGAGGTTTAGCTTGTCACGATGAATAAGACAGTCAAAACTGTCAAATCTGTTCATGTCTTAAGAAATAGTGCAGAAGAACAAGTCTTTAAAAAAATTAGAGCTGTAGTTAATTTTTTTTTGTAGCCATTTTAGTATTTATTCTGGATGATTATCGAGTATATGTCTATATGTAATAAATGATATCGATTTTGTTAAGCACATAAAAATAACAACACGTTACCATAACTTAATGTGTTTTTACTCTGTTAATATCAATGGACACAATAATCCGTCCGAACCGAAACATAGTCGTTGTTAAAATCAGGGAAATTTTCAACAAATAAAAATTGTAAATTTTGTAATCGATAATGAAATTACACAGGTTTGTTTAACCGACCAACAAAATTAGGTAGTAATAGCCGTTTTGTATTGTAAATTATTATGAAATAATTAATGAGTTAATTGCTATATATTTGCTTTGTAAAAATGTGTAATATTTCTTTGAAAATTATGTTAATTTATAGTTTTCTTTACCCCATTACTTGCAGATGTGCCCAATACGAGTTCGCCGATAAGACCTCTTTTTTATTCTTTTGTATACATAACAAAAAAAAACATGTGCTTTTATAAAGCGGGGTGTGCCATGTTTTATTTTTTGGTTAGAAAAAGTAAGTGTGGTACCTCTTGCTCGTTTCATTACCGAAAAGATGCCAACTCGCTTACCGAGAAACCAGTATAGAAATGGTTGTTTAGACAACAGAATAGAACACAGCCAACTCTGTTAAATTTTGTTTTACAGGAGAGTTAAATGCTTACTAATTTTACATTTTTAATTGATGCTCGTGATTAAGAAAACTATTCCAAGAGTTAAATCTTTTTGTACTCGTTTCCTATTAAAATCTGATTTTTTTGTTGACAATTTCAAAATAAGACAAGACGTTAGTCTATCTGAAAAGTCTACTATAGTTAGGCTGACACAATTTCTAAAATACACTTTGTGGGAGACACGCCTAGAGCGATAAACCTAGTTGTCATCCACTTTAGAATCCAGGAGGGTCGAAAATCGACTAAAAAGGAAAGAATCCATAGATGGTGTAGCAAACGGTCCGCCCCTACCACATGGGCAAGATGGTGCGCAAATATAAGAGGAATTGTCTTTAGCATGGCATTCAACAAAACGGACCTATCCACCCACTTGGCAATATAGTAATAGAATTAATGAAATTGTCTCACTGGCTAAAATATGTAACTTGTATAGTGGTAGAGTACCGTGTTGCACTATTTAAGTAGTTTTAGATGGGAATTGTGAATTTGACGTTACTCTATATTTCGCATCTTCGACTTATCTGTGACCCCATAAAATGTACATATTAGCCGTGTTCGCTTGGGTTTACTAGGTTTGTTACTTACTTTGGAATATGGTAATCTGGCCGCATTAAACACAATTGTGAATAATAGACAACTAGAACCCGGCCGAAATGAACATTTGGTTCGAAACAAAATAAATATTAGGCCAAAGTTCTAATAAAATCTAATACCCAACTTTAGGGTTTGGGAAACATATTTTGCAATAGAGGTATTTCTTTCATCTTTGTTCTCATAACATTTCTGTGCAAATTTTTCATTAGAAACTACATGTTTACGACTGTTTTTCATTCTTTGATTTTTTTCCGCGAATCCAACAGCCATGTCTTTTTCGGATGAATTAAGAACAAATCCACTAACGATCCCCAGTTAAGAACCTTAGTCCGCAAAGATACTTTAAAACTAATAAAACATTTCTGTGCAAATTTTTCATTAGAAAATACATGTTTACGACTGTTTTTCATTCTTTGATTTTTTTCCGCGAATCCAACAGCCATGTCTTTTTCGGATGAATTAAGAACAAATCCACTAACGATCCCCAGTTAAGAACCTTAGTCCGCAAAGATACTTTAAAACTAATAAAAGGAGAGTTTATTTCCTCTTTGCCATAAAAATAGGTCATGTCAAACATTTCACCTGTAAATATAGGATTTATTAGAAAATATTAGTTTTATTCGAAAAAAGGTTATAAAATATTCGACCAAGGGGTTAAAAATCGGCTGATTTGTATAAAAAAGACAACACAAAGCTATAAATTGTAGTATACTTATATAATAAATGAAAGGTAATAAATCAATCTTTTGCAAAAATGTGTAAAATGTCTGAACTATCAGTAAAAGATATAAAAAATGAACTTTTTTAATAAACTCAATCGAAAACAGACATTATTGATCGTCGTAAAATTCTATGACGATCTAGTCATGTCCGCCAAGCCAATTCAGTCCAAACGCAAAAAGCAAGTCTTATGTCTTAAAGTTGTAAATGTTACCCTTTCAGAGACTAAAAGTACTCGAACCACATTTTTTGTAACATTTCGATTAATGACTTAAATAAACACAGAGCATAAACTCTTTCAAAACAAATAACTTTTAAATAAGCATTGCTTGAAAGTCGTAGGCATAGACGCAATAAACGTTCCATTAAAATAAAAAAAAACATGGAAAAATGTACAAACTAGGTATCTATTTTATTCCTCAAAACGAAACAAACTAAAAATATTAGTTTAGGATGTTTTGCACATATCCGACCATTATGGTATTATTAGTTATCATGGAAACCCTAAGCAAACAAGAATTCAAATACAAAAACAAGCAATGGATAAAACAAAACGAATTGAACTACACATTTCTCATTTCTGTTGAAGGAACAGTACAGATGGAACGAAATGATATGAAACATTTAGCGTTCATAAAGTCGGCAATTTCAGAGTTTTTTTGTTATTCTTTTCACGTTAATATGTGAAATAATTGTACTGCATGTAGGTAACACTAAAATAAAATTGGTGCGTACACACTCACTGGCTGGAATGTCAAGCAATCAACAAAAGAGACGGCGGGTTTACGTTTAAAATTATGTATATAGAAATAAAATAACGTAGTGTTGTGTCTCTTAAGAGTCCTGCCGAATGTGGAGAGGAACAGATTGAGAAAGTAGCCGTCGTAGCGTAACAATACTGAAGTATTCACTTCAGTTTGGTCAGACGCTTTGTTTGAAACGTTTGCGACGTAGTGCGACGCGTCGCAAGTAAATCATTAAATTTCGATATTCGGGCTGTAACCATATTTAAACGAAAATAAAAAAACAACTTGCTAACCGACCTGCGGTAATGATAAACGCGACAATAGTTTGAATGCCATATACACGGATATGTGGTATATATACATATTAATAAATAAAACAAAATTAACTTGCACTGATAAACATGAACATACAAATATTAAAATGTAAGACCCTAATGGCAGAATAATATGAGACATAAAAATAGAACTGGATTCCCTTCGTAAATTAGTCAAAATGCACAATCTCAACTTATCGCTCTTTGATTTAATTATTTGTAGCAGCCTGTCCAAAAAAAGTAATCAAGATAATAATCACACAATTTAAAGACAACTTTGTAAACAAGTTTAACTTCTCCCAATAAAAAAAAAAAACTTAAAACTATAAAAGAAGTGCAGCCGTGGTGATGTCCGAATCAGCGGAGTCGCCAGGAAAACAAAAAGGGCTGCGCCGCCAATTGGTAAGTACAAGATAATATTTCCAAGTCTATTAAAAAGTGTACCGTTCTAATCGATGTTGATTTATTAAGTGAAAATACGTATCTAATGCGTACGCGCATTTGATATCTAGCTAATCAACGTAACATTACGTTCGCTGTTATTAAGAAATGTCATGAACTTCCCATTTATTTCGAGTTAAATTTCCGCCTACTACCAAATACTGCCCTGGCGTGGCTAAACGACCAAGCTAAACTAACGCCGCATGACGAATTCTTTTCGATTTTATTATGATTGTGTTATTCTTTCCATTTCTATTCCACGTTGTCTTCTTTACCACATATTCGCTTTCATTTGCCATGGCTTATATTCGAATATGCATACAGCAACAGAAATATTATACGTTTACAATTCTCTGACTCGTTCGTATACGAATGTGATGTGGTTCCTCATTTTTCGATATTACTTCTCTCGCACTAAAGGTGAAAATGTACCAGTGTGGCCAACTATAAACCGAGTAAATCTCTTTTAGTGCATGATAAAAATCCGCGCTATGACCAGAGTTTGAAGCCGTTAAAAAATTATCGGCGGCGTTTTTTTTTTTCTATAAAGTTGGGCAACCGGTGGCGGCTAAACATCGGCTTATTGATTTGCCAATTGAAAAAATAAATTAAAATTAACTTTTTGGTTAAATTAAATCGTAGGTCCAGCAGAACCCCTATGTGTTTTTCCGATAATTTTCAGGAGGGCCAAAAAACTTGCATTTATTCATTTCGCGGATTTTCCGATAATTTGTAATTGCAGTCGATTTGTATATATGTGACACCACATAGAGAAAGGGACCTAAGGGTAAAAAAAAATCAATTTTCATCTTTTTTCTTTTTTTGATGTGGACAACATCTGACCATCGAATAAGACCGATCCCATGCCCCGAAAGTGTTCCCTCCCAGAGATATGCGCGTTTTATGAAAGTGAAGTCGGTGAAATGACGCGCAAAATAGAAAGGGACCTAAGGTTAAAAACCAGTTTTGTTCAGAAGAGCCATTTTAAAGATCAGGTCCCTTTCTTTTTGCGCTTAGAATCGTCGACTTCACTTTCATAAAACGCGCATATCTCTGGGAGGGAACACTTTTGGGGCATGGGATCGATCGGTCTCATTCGATGCTCAGATGTTGCCCACATCAAAAAAAAAGTGAAAAGTTGATGATAAGTTTTGTTCAGGAGAGCCATTTTAAAGATTAGGTCCCTTTCTATTTGCGCTTAGAATCGTCGACTTCACTTTCATAAAACGCGCATATCTCTGGGAGGGAACACTTTTTTTTACACTTAGGTCCCTTTCTCTATGCGCTTGCACATATAAAACCTCCATCATAGGGTGGGGGTATACCATTTTGGCATTTCGTTTGGTACACCTCAAAATATTGATCTGATATCATTTAAAGTATATAAGTATATGTTTTTGATCAGCGTACTGTTCTAAGACGCGTTGAGGTCCAATTAGTGTTGACGGTAGACGGTTGACGTTATACTTAATATTGTGCGGTTAGTTATGACGGTAGACGACGGTGAGACAAAAACAGCTGATTGAAGAGCATTTGTACAAAATATAGAGGCTGTCTTCGTTCATAAGTATATTATTCATAATTTTAAAATTTAATTTGCAACAACGAAAACAAATTCTTAACAATTATCGAGCACAAAATGTCGAAGTGAAACATAACAATAAAGGCCCATTTAGTCTCGACGGTTGACGGTTGACGGTAGATTCTGCAACCTGCAGAAGTCTACCGTCGTCAACCGTCAAACTGTAGTTATCTTCCTCTAACACATGCAAAATGCAACCCCCAACTGAAATAGCTGATTGTCTACCGTCAACCGTCGAGACTAAATGGGCCTTAAACAGCTAATCGGTCTTAACTGCTGACGGTTGATTCTGCAACCTGCAGAAGTCTACCGTCGCCAACCGTCAAATTGTAGTTATCTCTCTCTAACAC
This sequence comes from Hydrotaea diabolus, assembly GCA_963513945.1. Taxonomy (NCBI): domain Eukaryota; kingdom Metazoa; phylum Arthropoda; class Insecta; order Diptera; family Muscidae; genus Hydrotaea; species Hydrotaea diabolus. Next base: position 9,416,068 of record OY740716.1, read on the forward strand.
ATGTAAAATGCAACCCTCAAACAGCTGATTGCCTACCGTCAACCTTCAAGACTAATTGGTCCTTTTGCTATGTCGACCGTCCGTCAATTAGTGTGTCTGTTGAAATAGCGGTCACAATAGTCAACCTAGAAAGTCCAAACTTTACAGAAAAATGTATTGTTGCAAGTTTTTGGGATTTATAATGGACCAAATTTATATTCTTTTAATATTCGGCAGTACGTTTTAGAGTACATTGATAGGTTTTTGCATTGTAACTTCATAGAGTTTACACAAATAAGGAGTTTACTTCACTTCTATAAGTTGAATAAACTTCAGACACCAATCTTTGTAGTTGAGTTTTTTCAGTTTAAATGGCTTATAATTGAATTCTGATTTAGGTCGATCATTTCACGTGAGAGTTGCTCGTATTTTCAATTGTTTGCCTGCCTCACTCAGATCATTTAATTACTCCTGCCATAATTTTGCCATAATTTTCATTCAACATGTGCAACATAACGATTCATAAATAAATAAAAAAGCAGTTTCATGGCAGGTAATTAACTGTTTATAATTAAGACCATATCGATCCATAATTTTATACAGCCTTCATACAAAGGTCACTCCCGATTTTAGGTCTTGACGCTCTGCAACCACATTTATTGTCTGATCTGGACAATTAACTGTTAAGGATCTGAACCATATTGACCCACGATTTAATTTAACTTACACACAAAGACGATTAATTATTTTGATTCTTGCTTTGAACATAATCTATGGTAGAGGGTATATAAGATTCGGTCCGACCGAACTTTTACTCGTTACTCATTAATATTAATTTCTGTCAATTATATGGCCAATATAAAAAGGCTTACTAAAATTATTGATGTGGAAATTAATAAATCTCTTTGTCAAGAAAAAAAAACAAGCCTCCCGAATTATGCCAGTTACAAGTATTAAAATTCAGATAACTATTTTAACACACGCATATAAACTGTGTGTATATATATATATATATATATATATATATATATATATATATATATATATATATATATATATATATATATATATATATATATATTACAAGTATTAAAATTCAGATAACTATTTTATATATATATATATATATATATATATATATATATATATATATATATATATATATATATATATATATATATATATATATATATATATATATATATATATATATATATATATATATATATATATATATATATATATATATATATATATATATATATATATATATATATATATATAATAGGGGAACATTGAATAAGAAAAAAATCCCGGGGAATAGTCAGTCAGAATCGGGCTGAATATGTTGCTTCAAGATAAGGTCATAAATTAACATGAACATATGTGTGTGGCTAACATATGTACAGCTAAGCTTGATAAAATTTGGGACAAGTTTTTTGGAGCTAGGAAGGCACCCATATATATATATATATATATATATATATATATATATATATATATATATATATATATATATATATATATATATATATATATATATATATATATTACAAGTATTAAAATTCAGATAACTATTTTATATATATATATATATATATATATATATATATATATATATATATATATATATATATATATATATATATATATATATATATATATATATATATATATATATATATATATATATATATATATATATATATATATATATATATATATATATATATATATATATAATAGGGGAACATTGAATAAGAAAAAAATCCCGGGGAATAGTCAGTCAGAATCGGGCTGAATATGTATATATATATATATATATATATATATATATATATATATATATATATATATATATATATATATATATATATATATATATATATATATATATATATATATATATATATATATATATATATATATATATATATATATATATATATATATATATATATATATATATATATATATATATATATATATATATATATATATATATATATATATATATATATATATATATATATATATATATATATATATATATATATATATATATATATATATATATATATATATATATATATATATATATATATGGGTGCCTTCCTAGCTCCAAAAAACTTGTCCCAAATTTTATCAAGCTTAGCTGTACATATGTTAGCCACACACATATGTTCATGTTAATTTATGACCTTATCTTGAAGCAACATATTCAGCCCGATTCTGACTGACTATTCCCCGGGATTTTTTTCTTATTCAATGTTCCCCTATTCTAAATAGAATCTCCCCGAGAAAAAGTGAAAAAGTTTCCCGGAAAAAAGAAATATCATAAAAAGGGAAAATGTGACACAAATTTTGAGAATAATTCCGCCAAAAAACTGCAAGGGAGTTGTGCCCAAATATATAAGGAATATTTTTCATTTTTTTCATTCACCAACTAAACGCACGATGTTGTAATACTGCAATTTAGCTTGTTAACGAATGCATTTTTAGCTAAACGCCCATTTTCGTAAAAGGTTTCAACAATCTTTACGCGCTGCTTAGTTGTGTACCTCTTCATGGTTGAATTTGTCAAACGCGAAAACAAAGAGATATTAAATTAAGTTGGGCAAATCTTAATCTTGACTTTAAGTGCGACTCACAATCAACATCATGTATTATGGTTGGACCACCATTTACAATGCAAAAATGACAAAATCGACGAAAATTTGACGAATACGAAAACTTTTTCAGGTATGAGCCGATCAAAAGAAGTATGTACGACGGCGCAGGGCGACACAAAACCTCAAATTCTCCAAAGGAACTAGTGGAGGCCCTAATATGGAGCAGAAGTTTTTTGCTATCAACACAAACTTAACACTGAGCATTTTTATATGTTTTTTTGTTGTTGTTTATATTCGCTTTGTACGTGAGAAATTTCATAAAAATAATTTGCAAATTGTTATCAAAACAGCTGACTTCGAATAATCGAAATATTCTTTCCATCTCCCCGTTTGTTTGGAATAGGAGGATTTTATTCCCGGGAAAAATAATTTCCCCGAAAATTATCTCCCGGGGAGTATATAGAATCGGGCTATGTCCAATCTAGATGCAATTTGCTACAGTTTGTAGCGATCGAAGCTGATTATAAGCTGATAACACATCAGCTTATAAATATAGGTTATGAACATAGTGTACATTAGTCTTATTGTTGTTGGCTTTTCTACTATATATTTAATAATTAACTTGAAAATATCTATGATTGGAGCCGTGGATACACGTCACGTCCAAGGGGGTCCAAAAACCTTTTTCGTTAGCTTAGCTTAACACCTAAAAGTTTTTGAGATTACCTGAAACGAAGCAAATAAATGTTTGAACTTTACTTAGTTCCTGAAGAACAAAATTGTTTTACACATGAACAGGGTGGGCCAGAAATTACCGTGGTGTTAAAAACTAATAAATTTTTCGCTTATTAATATTTTTTTCAGATTATATACAAAATCAAAATTTTACACTAAGTATGAAAAATAATGTCACTTAAATGACCTCGTTTTCCGCTTCGCAATAATGGGCTCGTTTTAGAGCATTTTCAATAACATCGTTCAAAATTCGTGGCTGTAGCGATCTAATTTCTGCAACAATGTTGGCCTTGAGTTAAAGGATTGTCTTGGGCTAGTCCACATATTCTCGCTTCTTCAAATAACCCCAAAGAAAATAGTTGGATGCTGACAAATCTGGCGATCCAAATTTCGGGAAATTATTCGCTCTCCAAAAATTTGACTAAAAAGTGTCATTGTGTCTCGGGTAGAGTGGGCATTGGCTCCGTCCTGCTGAAATCACATCTCAGGTCTGTTTTCAAGAGCAGAACGTAACAAATTTTCTATCATAAACCGATACCGCTCTCAATTTACGGTTATAGCACTTCATCTTCATTCTCGACGAAGTAAGGGTAATGACAGACTGCGCGCTCAAATCCGAGCAGAACCGAACTTATTTCATGCTTGAAGGAAATTTAGGGATGGCAGAGTGAATGCTGAAATCGGTACTGTTTTTGCTATGTGTTTTGTATTTATGAATATTATGTCGAATGTAATCGATATTTGTTAGTCAAAATTTGGGTAAATCCATAATTGTGATTAATTAATTAATTTAATAATGAAAATTTCTGATTAATCAGTTAATTATAAATATGATTGATCAAATTTGAATAATTTTGTTCAAAATTGGTCAAACAAAACAGAGAGAATTACAATGATATTGTTGCGGTGACCATATAGTAACCATATCTTTTCTCTGCGTGTGTTGTTGGGAGTTCGTGCACTTTGTGATTTTTTTAGTCAGCATGATCGACGAAATTTCTCCACGATCGGGAGAATTGTGCGCAAATTTCTGCAAACCGGGTCTGTAGGAAATGTAAAAACCCCTGTGCATTCTCGCCCAATTCGTTCTTCATTCGTTCAGTCATTGTCTCGCACTTCTTTGAAAATAATGTAGGCCTCATTATAATCTCGCTATTGCGAGATTATAACGGACTTCTTCTTGTGGACAGAAATTAAGAATACGGACTTGGACGATATGTTGTTCGAACAGGATTGTGATTTGGACTTTAATAATGCGACCAAGGCTGTATCGCCTAAGCCCTTGTTAAATGGCAACAATATGAGAAAATGTGTTGAATACTGAATATTGTATCTCTGAGCTGATTTTTAATATATGTTACTGTATTAATTTAAACTGAAAGTTAAATGTTGTTTAATTTCACATAATTTTTATGAAAAAATAAAACCGTCGATAATTTCCTATCGGATTCAATCTCCGAATCTAATTTGATCTCGCGAAGAAATAATTCCGTCTCGAACGAGTAAGGGTTGTTTTCTGATTTAGGGTAGGCCCTATTTTCATACCATTCAAAATATGGCAATCCTTAAAAACCTGGTTTTCATTTTTTGTAATCCTAAAAAACCGGCTAATTCGGATTTTGTAAAATTCTTTCTAATCCTTATTAGAGTACATTTTACAAGATTGTGTCTTTTGTTCATCATTAATTTCAATGACCGTTACTGACCGTACGTTACTCTGATACGAATTCCGAATTTAATATTGGAATCTTTAATATATGAGGTATTCTGTGCAAAACGGGTCAATGTACATTGTGCCACAACGTCCGGCAACCATGCCCTTTTTTGAGGTATTGAGTGTGTCCCAACTAACAGAACTCATTTTAACCATTGTTTGCCCATAACAAATTACAATTTGTAAAGCATATACATACGTCCGATTCTTCAATTTACAATCCCAAACAGCTTCTGCACATAAGCCATCCTAAGGTAATTCGTTTGACCGCAATCGTGTTTTTAACAGACACGGTCGAATATGACTAGAGCGTCTTAGAATAATATATATACCGATCAATAATAATATACTGATGGTTTTCCGATTTATTAAATACTCGTATTTTGTCTTTGTCGGGATAGGATAGGTACGTCGGAGTTAGATGCTGAGTTTGTTTAACGAAATGCTAACATAATGTTACTCGAAACATTTGGTGTTTTGTTTCGTACCAAATCATGTCAACAGTGAATTGATTTGCAACACTATTTGATTTCCTCGATAGACTTAATAAGACTGGTGCTTAAGATTTGGCGTTATACCGAACTCCTTACAAGGCTTTAATCACAAATTAAAGTTTTATTTAAAAATCTGCGGCGATTAACCGGGTTTGGATTCGCTTATTCCCTTAAAATCCAAAGTCATCTTTTAAATCATATATTGGTATTTTTAAGTCGAGATTTTTTCTATTTTTCTTGATTTATTTTTACAAAACATATTGCACACAAACGATACAATGTCCGAAGTTATTTCTCCTTTGCGTTAAAGAAATAATAAATCGAATAGTTGTGCTGCAGCATGCGGACACTATGGTAAGGGAGGAGAGACTCAAGTTGCAAAACGAGTTTGTTATGTATAAACCCAACAAAAGGATACAAACATTTGTAGACGTTAATGACGAGCCGAAGAGGTTCTGCTTTTAAATACAGTGGTGGATAGTAAACGGATGATTCTGTGTTGGCGAATAAAATGTCGGTACAGCAGCATCTGAATTGTAGTTTTAACTGATTGAAAACTCAACTCAGTCGAGTAGGATGCATTATAACGCACCAAAAGCGATTTACACGTTGTTTATTATTGTTTTGATCCAGTGACGGCAAAGTGCGCTATCAATGCGTTAACATTTACATGCATGTATGTTAGGGTGTACAGAAACCGAGGAATTTCAAATCGGGATACGACTCAGACTATCCGAATCGATTTGTGGTTCATAAACAAAGTTCTTAGTCTATATGAGATTTAAACGATGAGGAATATCCAAAACTTAAAGTGTGGCTCATTTTCAACAGAAAGCGTGATTCATTTTAAATTTGTCTTTAATTAAAGAAAAAACAAGTAAGCAAGTTTCAGTTGGTAAACAGGCTTACCAATCTATCTAAAAGGGCGTAACTTACTTTATTCCCACAACATCCCATTAAGCAACAATGGGAATCTTGTCTCAAATAAGTGAGCTGTGATCGGTATAATTCTTATACTCTCTGACTCCGAACGGCTAATGCATTTTATAGAGACGTTAATTGATTTTCTAATTACCAATTTTTTAGCAGAATTGCACGGTTAGTGTTAAAAATATGCGAGTTTCAAAAAATTGACGGAACGGCGTATTTATTTACATGGAAAGTACCAGGAAGGTAGGTGCCAGAGCCTTTTTGGAAATGCAGTACTGCGCTGCGTATGGTTGCGCACCATGGTGGAAAATGCATCGTCTGAAAAAGCATCAATTCAGCAGTTACTGCGCAAATATCGCGAAAACGTGCATTAGGAAAAAGTATAATGCAATAAATGAGTAAGCAGCTATTTCTATTTCAATTTCAATTAAATATGGTATATTACATTACGATAGACAAACAACCAATCCTGGTACAATTAGGTCCTTAAAGGCCTATTTCTTCGAATATATGTTTCGGAGAGACAATAAATGGATTTTAGTATAAATGGACACATGGGTACAAAATAACAGTAAAATTGTCTAACGAAAAAAATTATTTTTATTATTTGACGACTTCAAATGTTCCCAATGCAATAATGTTCGTAAATGCAGCAAAAAAGCATCAACAAAGCATGTGCAACAACTTCATTGCATGAGCATCGTCAAAGTATCAGTGTTGCGCAGTAAATGCAGCGTTGATTGACAAGTTACGAATTTCTAATCTGCACAGGAGTCATTTGTGTGGGAGGTACTAGAAGGGGCTTGGCCAAGAATCCATTTTTGTCACCAAGTTTACCTTATCACTTAATTGATAATGTATTGATATTTGATCAGATGATGTGAATGGTATTAAACGTATTACAAAATGCCAAAAGTGGAGAAAATTTAACATTTGTGTGGTAGGTGTCAGAATGTAGCGAGTCTCTCTCTCACTCTTTTCATACCAATTATGTGAGTTATAATCTGCAAAGAGGGCATTTGTTTGGAAGGTACAGAGGGTGCAAAAAGTTGGTACGGCGAACCAGCCGTACGGACGGACATAGCTCAAATGACTTGTAATGTCATGAAAAGGATTTGGCCAAAACATGTGTGGTTTAAAATGCTTTTTTAGATGCGTTTAACTATTTTCGCGTACCAAATGATATACGAGTATACCCTTGTTCCTAGTAGCGCAAGGATATAGAAATTGTTTGTCGGAACCTTATTATGGCCCGCTAGAACAATCGTTGACACTGTCATCGGTATCTCGCAAATTACACAAATAATGTTGGCTTCTAGTTCATAAACCGTAGGTTTCGACTTCTCATAACACCAAAAAAATGAGCAACGGTATGATATTACTCGAGGTCGGCGTACGTTTGACTAGTCCTAGCGCGAAGTTATGTGCTTGCCAATTTTTTTTTTGCGATGGAGCCCCATAGTTTGCTAAAAAAAAAACTCTTGGTACAGTAGCATATGATTCAACTTGTCCAGTAACTATACGTTCCTACCAAATGCGCGATTTTTTGTTTATTAACATAATCTAACAAGATGGATTTTAAGTGAAGTTATATTCAGAACGAGGGGGGATTTTTATTGCGTTTACTTAGTTCGATGGAATGCACTACTACCGTTAGTTTCTCATTGAATTGAAATCTGCCTGCACTTAAGTTTATAGCCTGTGATCATTGTTAAAACACATTTGTTGCTTGGGGTCTGAGGATGGTGAAGTAGCGTTCACCGAAACTGCAGTCACCCCATCTTGTAACTTCATGTTTTTTCGCCTGCCTTTTGAAGAACTTTTTATGATTTCTCTTTGAACAAATGTTCAAAAAGAAACATCGTCTCAAATCTAATTATGAACTAAGAAACTTCTGAAAATATATTTTAAAGACTTCTTTAGAGCCATACTTAAAATTCAAATTAAAAAATACTGGAGGTTTCCTTAAAAACTCACGTATTATTCAAAAGATACGATAAAAAGAACTTGTCGACGCTGAAGAAAAAAAAAAATTAACACAAAAATTGTCAAAAATATTGTTTCCCAAATAAATTACGTCTGTTCTTTCTGAATTATGTATTAATTGTGTCGTTTTTCTTTTTTTATTTAAGCGGGAACGTAAGGAACGCAAACAATATCTGGAAGAATGGACTATGGGTGACGATGACTTGGAGGGTACACGAGGGTTTAGTGTCGCAGAGAAGTTAGAATCCTCCAAATTTGCTCAGACTGGTATGGTGCGCGAAATGCGAGGAAGTGATCTTAATGTTGGGTAAGTATACTTCTTTCTGTAATATACATTGCTATATCCATTAGGTCAGTCCTCTGATAGATTATGCTGTTACCTACAGAAAACTATGACGTTTATATAGATCCCTACTGATATGGAAATGAAAATATCACACAAGTAATTTAGATTTCAATCCGTATAGGAACATCTTTTAGATTTCACCGGAGGGATTTCCTCATAAATGCTGGCCATTTCGCTAGGAGGATATATTGATATCCTTACCTACAGAAGCATCTCTATAAAATACATTAGTCTTTGGAGCCAGCTTTATACAGTAGGTTCCGGTCGGTAGGTTTACAAATAATCTCGTGCACAGATCACTGATTTAAGAAAAGCTTCCATTTAGTTTATTAATTAGAATTTGTGGAACGACAAAATATGTTATTGCTTTATACGAGTATTAGCGACTTTCTTTAACAATGTTTAGCTTGTAAAAGGGAGTAATTAGAATTGAGCTTAATTAGCGCACTAATTTAGTATGCTAATTTGTTATTTTTGGTTCTGAAATTATAAATTGAGTAGTGCGTTGGTAAGTGAGTAGTTCCACATTAATTTTTATTTTTAAAATTACTAATATGTTTCTTTCTGGGTTTCATAGTTTCTCTGATAGGTTTATTTTTAAGTTATTTAAACATTTTTAAAAAAAATAATTTTTTTATACAGGGTGATTCATTCACGACAAGACAATTTTCACCAGCGTATACCTTGGCTCATTTTATGAAATATGTTTATCTACACCATGCCCGAAAATGCAAGCGAGGGGGGCGAAATGTCAGAGGTTTGAAAATTTCGGATTGGTAGTTGGATCTGTCCAAGGCTTTTGATCGTATAGACAATGTGAAATTAATTGGTAAATAAAAATTATGTTTCTGGGCTTTTTGGTTGACTTCGCAGTGGTCTTACTGACTTAAACATCTACGTGAGCGATACTCTAGTCGAAATGTTTAGGTGGCATTCTTGATTCTTAGCCTTATTTTTCCAGTCATGTTAACTCGGTTGTATCTAAGGTGATGTTCTCTTTGAGGAGATTGTACACTACCAATATGTACTTACTATCTTTCATAAGAAAGAAGGTTGCACATTCTACTTATACTTTAATAAACTATGGACTAGTAGTCATACGAGTATCAGCAACTACGTCAGCTAGATTTCGTAGGGTGGAAAAAGATTATAATTCTATTGTGCGATATGTATACGGGCTACGTCAATGTGATCATATGTCTCGCCATGTCTTACAATTTCTTGGTATTCCGTTTAGACATCTTTCCAATGTTCGGACATAAATTACTTTTTATAAGATAACAATTTCTGGTTCACCTTCGTTATAAAGAGATAAGTTTGTATTTTGTAGATCTACAAGGAATCCACAACTATTACCGCAGTTTTCAACACACTTTTTTGAACTGTCATATGTGCGGGTAGTTCGCAGTTGGAATCAGCTTCCGTTGCATCTGCGTAACTTTTCTTATTCCAACTTCTGCGTAGAATAATTGAAAATACACTTTTAAATATTCTATAAGTACTCTGTTGACATGTGGTTTTCACTTTTACTTTTATTCTTTAAATTTGCATTTTCTTATTGATGGCTGGGGAGCTACTATTAAAGTACAATTATTTGTTATTTGTTTATTTTTTGTATTAAATATATATCATCAAAACTATTTTTATGTGAATATGTAATATAGTATAATTGGTCTTGAAGGCTTTTGTATATTACAATGAAGACAATAAATAAATAAAAAATAAATGAGTTTGTCCTGTCGTGAATAAATTGACCTGTATAAACGAGGGCAGTGCAACAATTCCGTGCCTTTCGAATAAACACATTTTTTTTCATCATAATCTCCTTTTAGCTCAATACAATTAGTCCAACGTATCTTCCATTTTTGTATCCCTTTCAAAAAATAGGATTTTTCGAGGATCTTAGGCATTTGTTTGATTAATAATTTCATCGTTGGAGCTGAATCTCTTTCCACCGAGCCATTTCTTTAGGCTTGGAAATAGGAAATATTCACTGGGGGCTAAATCCCGAGAATATGGCGGGATTTCGTAACTCAATTCGTGCAATTTTGCATTGAGACTGCACACGTGTGTACTTGTGCATTATCTTGATGTTGTCACACGATTACGTTTATGGTCAATTGGTCAATATACGGCGGGCATTTTGCAGACAGCCTTCTTAAACCCCATCTGATCTTGTAAACCCGAAACCATACTGCATTAACAATCCATATCGTAGATTTTTTTGACATCTTCGGGAGTATTGACCTCAATTGGCCGTCCAGAACTGTCAGCGTGATTTGTAATGGTGCGACCACTACAAAAGTCAGTAAAAACTTTTTTGGTGTAGAGTCCCGAAAGTATTTATCAACATTTTCCTTGGTTTGATGACGGCTTTTTTCGCAAAAAATTGTGCTTAATGAACACTCGAAATTTTACCAGCACAAACTAAATGACGGAACTCTCAAAATTTGACAGCAGTCTATTAACAGATGGTACTTAATGGGAGCAGAGTTGCTTTTTATACGAGGGAAGTTGGAAGCTGTATAATTTTGTAACTTAATATGGCATATTGGTTTAGTTATGTTTTGAATAAATAAATAAAATAAAAATGTATTTAATTTTTTAAGATGTTAGAAATTCTTGTAGTCAAGTAAAGTTTCATATACGCACCCGCATGCGGCCCTATAATAATTACAAGAAACAACAACAAAATATATATAAAGCGTGTTTTTCAGACACGTGGTTTTCAAGAAGAAATAACACGCATATAATTTTAAGTAATGGCCAAGAATTTAACTTTTTTATAAAGATAAATTTTTGCCATTTTGTTTTAAAAACGATTTTGGGAAAGAGGCCGCAGCGGCTGGCTCGAATGAATTCCAGCCGAGAAGCCCAATTTTCGAACACTTTTTGCAGCGTTATGTCAGCAATAACGCGCCGAATATTCTCTTTCAAGGCGTCAATCATGTCAAGCTTATCTGCGTAGACAAGCGGCTTTACATAACCCCACAAAAAATAGTCCCAAGGTGTTAAATCGCACGATCTTGGAGGCCACGCCACAGGCCCACGACGCGAGATAATGCACTCACCAAAAGTTTGCTTCAATAAATTGTTTATTTCGTTGGCTGTATGACATGTAGCGCCGTCTTGTTGGAACCAAAGGTCGTCCATATCAACATCCACAACATCAACAGGCACAAAAAAGTCATTAATCATGGCTCTATAGCGTTCCCCATTGACTGTAACATTATGAAGAATGTTACATTCATTCATTTTTAAAGAAATATGGACCAATGATTCCCTCTGCCCATAGAGCACACCAAACAGTGCCTTTTTGGGGACGTAACGGCGTCCTAACAATGGCTTGCGGATTTTCATTACTCCAACCAAAAGTGAGATTCATCGCTGAACAAAATCTTGTTGTAAAAATCAGGATCGATGGCGGCATCACCACGATTTGCAAACTGAGCATAAATCAAGTGACAGCTGTCAAAAAGACCAACTCCGAAAAAAGTGTGGCCAGATTGAAAACCACACGTCTAAAAAACACACTTTATATATGTAGTATATATCCGCATACGAAGATGGCAATCTAGAAATAAAAGTCTATTTCTCACTCTTTGTCGAATTATTCATAGTCAAGATCATAAACAATAACATTAATGTCTTTTTATGCAGGTAACAGTGTAAATTATTAAGTTTTAATGGAACATGAGCTGACTTAAACATTCTTGATTTTCTTTAACTGACTCGTACTAACTCTCCCTTTTTTTGAATTAAAAAACTTTTAGATTTCTGCAACAATATGGTTTCAACATACCTCTGCTATTTCGAGACAAAGCTGGCTTAGGTCTGCGTATGCCAGATCACAGCGAGTTCACCGTGAACGATGTCCGCTTATGTGTTGGATCCCGACGTATTCTCGATGTTATGGATGTCAATACACAAAAAAATTTACAAATGACCATGAAGGAATGGCAGCAGTATTACGACAATCCCCAAAAAGACCGTTTACTTAATGTCATATCATTGGAATTTTCTCATACGAGATTGGACAGTTTTGTGCAGAGTCCTGATATGGTACGACAAATAGACTGGGTTGATGTCGTTTGGCCTAAAAGTTTAAAGGACGCTCAAAGGGAAGGCACTAATCTTTTGGGTAACATGATGTACCCGAAGGTCCAGAAGTATTGTTTGATGTCGGTGAAAAATTGTTATACAGACTTTCATATCGATTTCGGTGGAACGTCGGTGTGGTACCACATCTTAAAAGGAAGCAAAGTCTTTTGGCTTATACCACCAACAGAAAAGAATCTGCAACTGTACGAGAAGTGGGTGTTGTCAGGAAAACAGGCTGATATATTCTTCGGAGACACTGTGGAAAAGTGCGCTCGAGTTTATCTCACTGCAGGCAATACATTTTTAATTCCAACCGGCTGGATACATGCTGTATATACCCCCACAGATTCGTTGGTATTCGGAGGAAATTTCCTGCATTCTTTTGGCATTGTGAAGCAGTTAAAAACGGCACAAGTGGAGGATTCTACAAAAGTGCCACAAAAATTTCGCTATCCATTTTTCACTGAAATGTTATGGTATGTACTAGCACGATATGTTTATGTTCTGCTGGGACACTCACACTTGGATGGAGAACCTTCAGTTGAGGAAAACGAAATGACTACCAGGCCACATATTCATCTGACACATTACGAACTATTCGGACTGAAAGAAATTGTTATGTATTTATATGACTTACCACCTAATAAAAAGAATGTTCCCGAACTGGTACGGGACCCAGTCGCTCTAATTAAAGACGTACGTACGTTGGTCGAACGTCACTGTAAGGACAAGCCCGAATTAGCTATTACTGGTGAATCTGTTTTGAAACCGTCTGGAATTATGCCTACCATGTATCAGGAATATGACCGTTCTCGTGTAAAGCAGGAAATCAAACAAGAGATCGCCAGAAAAAATGCTGAAATTATACGGGAACAGCAGCAGCTGGAAGCGCAACACGCAGCGGAATCGTCAAGTGGTCAAGTCGTTTCCCATTTGGCCTTTAGTGGTACCACCACCGTTACTACCGACAACGGAATAACAATAAAAAAGGAACCGGTTGAAAATGGATGTCTCTCAACGATGCAGCAGAATCAAGAACAACCACCCACATTTGTTTCCCCAACGGATAACATTAAGTACCGTCCCCCCAAGAAAATGCATTTGGCAAATGCTGTTGCAGCAGCTGCGGGTAATAACGCTGTTAGTGTGATAGCCTCTTGTTCCAGTTTTAGTTCTAATCCGCCAACAAATAGCCTACCGCCTATACAAACATCTCATAGCAGTTCTTCGAATACGGAAAACTGCCATTCGCCCAACGAGTCCTCAAAAATTTCTCCAAATGTCACCGGACTGGGTCAACCTCGTAGACGTCGTACACGATGCAAAAATTGCGCCGCTTGCCAACGATCTGATTGTGGCGAGTGCAGCTTCTGCCTGGACATGGTCAAGTTTGGCGGTCCTGGCAGAGCAAAGCAAACTTGTATGATGCGTCAATGTCTATCTCCCATGCTACCTGTTACAGCGCAATGTGTATTTTGCCATTTAGATGGTTGGCGTCAAACACCTGTATCACCGCAAACAAAGCAATTGGCGTCATTAGACGGACCATCGTCACTAATGGAATGTTCAGTGTGTTATGAGATTGCTCATCCTGATTGTGCGCTATCAGCGTTAGATGGTACGGAATATGCAGCTGATGCAAAAGGAATTGTTAATGAAGACTTGCCGAATAGTTGGGAATGTCCTAGCTGTTGCAAATCGGGGAAAAATAATGACTACAAAGTAAGAAAGTTGTTTTATATTAAAAAGCTCTTATATTAAGAAGAATACGTATCTTTTTTTTATTTTAGCCACGACATTTTCGCGCCAGACAAAAGTCATCGGAAGTAAGGAGAACATCTGTAGGGGGAGCTAATATAACCACCACTGATCTCATCGAAAGTCACATGCCTTCAAACATGGGCCAGTATAATGATTTTGTGTTCACCAGTGAATCTGAAATGGAAACAGGACCTTCCAACACTGGAAACAATAATTGGAAGCATGGAGTGAAACGACATATGGCCATAGAAGTGAAAACGGAAAGAAACTATGACACTCCGTCGCCCGGCATTTCGCCGACTGCCGTTGATAAGATTAAACGGCGTAAGAGTGATGACGGTTTAAGTATGTGCAGCAGTATGCAGGACAGTATTGACGCAAACGCTTCCGTAGACTGTCACGCGGTTGGATCAGGAGGAGGCAACGGAAGCCACGTGACGCGAAAAAAGAATACGGTACGATCTCAATTGGCACAACATATGTTAAACTCTTCTACGAGGGTGTTGAAAAAGCCGCAATACGTTGTCAGACCAGGTTCCCATGCTGCCGCATACGGAGGTATGGGCGGAGGATATACGGGCCCGAATCTCGCTTTAGATGCAACACTTCTAAAAATAATATTTCGTTATTTGCCTCAAGAAACGTTAGTAAGCTGCTGTTCTGTGTGTAAGATATGGTCAAATGCAGCCGTGGATCCCGATTTATGGAAAACTATGAATTGTGCTGAAATGAAACTTTCTGCGTCACTGCTAACTGCTATTGTGCGGAGGCAACCTGAGCATCTAATCTTAGATTGGACGCAGATTGCCAAACGACAATTAGCATGGGTTATTGCACGCCTTCCGGCTCTGAAAAATCTATCGTTACAAAATTGTCCCATACAAGCTGTTTTAGCACTGCACACCTGCCTATGCCCTCCTTTAAAAATATTAGACTTAAGTTTTGTCCGTGGTTTGAATGATGCAGCCATCCGTGATATACTTTCGCCGCCCAAAGATTCCCGACCAGGATTGGCTGATTCAAAAACAAGATTAAGAGACTTAAAGACTCTTAAGATTTCGGGCACAGATATTTCAGACGTGGCTTTACGTTACATAACACAATCATTGCCACATCTTGTACATTTAGATGTATCCTCATGTCAACGCATAACCGATGCCGGAGTAGCACAAATAGGAACATCGTCCACGGCAATCGCAAATTTAGTTGAACTGAATTTGAGCGCATGTAGATTGGTATCCGAGCTGTCTTTAGACCATTTGGCAAGGTGCGAGCAATTAATCTGGTTAGATTTGAGGCATGTTCCTCAAGTAAGCACACAAGCAGTGATAAAATTTGCAGCAAAATCTAAGCATGATTTATGCGTCAAAGATATTAAGCTAGTGGAGAAACGTAAACCGCCTCAAACACCTCAATCATCAGGAGGTGCTAGTAGCAACTTCTCTGCGTCCACAACACCCATTTCATCAGCTGCTGGATCAGCAAGTAATTGGAATGATTGAACACCATGCTAACTAACAGAAGACAGTTGTAACACAAAAGCCAAAGATTAACAATAATCTTTACAATTATCTCATTTTGTAGTTTATAGACCCGAACCTCTATCCTCTCATTCAATGCAGACATCGCAAATAGCACTCGTTTATAAATGTAAATCTTTAAGAAAGCATTCCCCCAATAGCATCTTCTGTGTGTAGCTGCAATAAGCCCAGTTTTAAACTTGCAATCATAGTTATAACCAACAATTAATATCAAACAGGATACGAGTACTTCTTATTTTAGTAGTTACACAATTTGTCCTCCATTTCAAGAAACAGACTATCTATCACCTTCTTCAATGCACATTTTAGGTGTCATATTTAAAATTTTATAAATTTTAAATTATCTTACAAATGAAATTGTATTATATTAATTAAATATTTAAAAAAGATCTATTAACAACTATAAGAATTATATTTTAAAATTACGTATATT
The DNA here is from genome assembly GCA_963513945.1 of Hydrotaea diabolus. Classification (NCBI taxonomy): domain Eukaryota; kingdom Metazoa; phylum Arthropoda; class Insecta; order Diptera; family Muscidae; genus Hydrotaea; species Hydrotaea diabolus. The sequence goes on from OY740716.1 coordinate 9,432,700, forward strand.
TAAGCGAAAAAAATAAATGTATGACAAATTAACTTTTTGTTTATTATTTCAATGTCGCGTAATTTTCAACAATTTTGAAGGATGAATTTTGTTAAGGATGATTTTATGCATGTCCTGGGTGTCGTTACTACATATTTAAACTGTTTCTTGTCTGAGACTACAACAAACTATAACAAAGGAAATAGCATTTAAGCATGCGGAATAATCCGCTTGAAATTCCTCTAACGTGATGATTTCAGACCGTAATCAAAAAAATAAAAGATTTTATTTACTTAAAATGCATTGAATATAAGCGTCAAAGAAACTCTGCTTTGAAAATTTTAAACTTTCAGAACAAAATTTGATCAACAAGAAACGTTTACTTTCTTGCCGGCGCAGAACGGCTGATGCATTTTTATAGAAAAGTTTGAGATTGATCTCCTACTCGTAAAGTCGGCGGAATTTACGAAGTGGAAACCCGTTAGGTGTTAAGCTCGTTTGTTTTATTTCGGTTTTTTGCTTTTGCACATTGAACAGGGATTAACCGGCTCGAGACCTCTTGCATCCACATTTTAAAAGATGACAAATTATTTACAAAATGGCAAAGTGACATTGATTTTCGTGGCTGTACACTGCTAAGGTGAATTGTATTTGAATTGTTTGAAGAAAACTCGAAAAGTGAGATAACAACAGGAGATCTCAAACGTTCGGCGAAACCTGGTGTTAAAGAGTTCGGGTCGGGTTCAACAATTGCTGCGGTTAAATCAGTGTGCAGCCACGAAAATCGAGGCAAAATCGTGTTATATATTACTATGTTCTATGTTATATATTACCCTGTTCATTGTTAGATGTTCTTACCCGAAGTTGAGCCTGGGTTTATATGATATTCATGGTTGTGAAATTATCAACTTCGCAGGATTTTATGCGATTTTTTTTCGCTTGTGTCTTTTTGGTTTTAAATTGTTGTAACTAGAATAAAATACAACTATGACACTTTCTCCTACACTTCAGTTTTTAGTACCTTTTTTATACTACTTTACTACTATGAATAAGCATCTTTGTATTGATCTCCACTGCTTTATAACTTTGCTGCAGTTCAATAAACGAATTCAAACCAACATAAATAAACTTTACAATTATGTCCTGCATACGTTTCCATTTCACACTAAGCCGCTCTGCAAAAAGTCTTTTTCCACTAATTTGCCACCTGTTCGTAAAGTTAACTTAAAAGAAATAGTATTCGTTTTTCGATTTTATACTTATTTAATCAAGTGAAAAACATTAAGATTCGCTCCAGAGGTAGGAAAAATAACATTTATCAAATGTATGTCCTTCTGCGACTTTAATAACCGTTTACTGGGTTATCGGATCCACGAGACCACCGACTAAAAACATAGTTAAATTTTAAAAATATTTATATTACAATATGCAAATGGACAATTGGTCGCATGTTTTGACTGGGAGAGCCTTTTTTATGGTCCATGAGTCAGACTCAATCTCTGTTTATTTTTAAAAACAATTTCATATTTAATTCGATGGTTCGATTTTAAAAAACGTTTTTAGGTGCTACTGAACATTGGTTCTGTTTCAATGGTTAACAATTGGTTCATAATACATAGGAACAAAAATATTTTTAATAATAAAATGCACTATATAAGTGTTATTCAAACTAAGGAAAGTCATAAAAACTAAAAAAATTATGCAAACAGAGCTTTCAATGTTTTGATATTTTTTTGTGAACCGTTTTTTTTGAGGTTTTTGGTACATTTTGATATTTTTTGCTAATTCTTTCGGTCTACGGTTCGCTTTGCAGACAAAAATACTTATAATATTGTTCAGTTTAAAACTGTTTTGGTTTCGGTTTGCATCCCTGTTTTTCAGTTTGTGCCTAAGAGCAGCTCGAAACGATTTGGTTTTTAATCTCGGCGAATATGTAACCTGTTGGTGTTGTAGCGATACATTGTGCCGGGGTGCCAGCCCTTGTCCAAAGAAATGCTGCACAGAATCTTGGGATCGAGCAGTTCATCAATATATAAATAGTATTATAAGTAATGTTTGTCTACGGGGGATTTGCTTCGAATTCTAGGTGACGTAAACGCGGCATTTGTACAGGATGCGTCCAAAGAGATCTGGGGGCAGCATGTCATGTGTTTTAAATTCCCAATCCCAGCTGAGGCAGAACTACGTGCGCCTGCCGAGGTAGCTTCTCTCCGGGAGAAGTTGCCCAAGCACTACAGTTAAGCTGCAACTGGACACTGCCGCTGCTACTTCATCTGTGTGAATGTCATATAAATTGATAGTTTCGATGATCCCAAGGCTTTCTCTTGTATCGCTGGACCTCCGTCTCGGCTGGCGGAGGCAACATGTCCGTGGTTTGGGGTAACTACTGCGGAGACACCTAGGAAGATACTGCTGAGACAACAAGAAATTCTGTCTGCGTACTGTAATGACTGGGCGGCTTTCTAGCAAGTCTGAATTGTTTTCACTACGTCATACTCACGTTCGCCGACTACACCGGTGCTACGTAGTTCGCTGTATCCTGACTTATTGCTTTGTAAGAGGTCCACACGGTTTATTTGTCTGTCCCCCAAGAACTGCCAGCAAGCCACTTGGGGATCTTGTTCCTACTTTTCAATTTATTACAGATAGCTGTAGTATGTGCAGAGTCCGAAAAAGTCTGTTCAGTGTGACCCCAAGGATTTTTCGGTAGTTAGTAGTCTGGATGTTTACGTCATGGACTTTCACATTGAGTTAAAACCGTACTTTTGCGATCTGAAAAAAGTCCAGGTCTTCCAATTCATAATTGTTTATACGGATTTTTCCCGTCTTGCTTCATCAATGAACAATTTTTTTGCGTTGCTGATGTTTATGTTAAACCCAGCCTCTTTTGCGAACAAAGTGTCTAAAACCAATACTGAAAACCCGACATTCCGGTTTTTATGTCCAAACACGACAGGTAATGTCTCAAAAAAGGCTAAACCCCGACAAGTCAGTTTACCCGGTTTTTCATCAATCGAAGGTGTGTAAAGCGGGCTAATAGTGCGCTTAACAAATATTTATAAAAAAGTATGAGCTTATAATTATATAGATAGCACTTTACAGAAAAATATGAATGACAACTATGTAACGTCCGCAACAGAATTACTTTATTCTAAAATTATATTTATTGAAAACAACAAGTGGGGCCATGAGTTTTAGAGTTAAGGTTTAAAGTTCAGGGCATACATAACTCTTCGCGGCCTTGATATTATGACCTCTTATCAACATTATTTTCACACAATGGACATGTATTGAGAATAGTCAGCTGGTCTTGTGATAGTACCACTAATTTTCAGAACCGTTGCCTGCAGCATGACTATTTTAATGAAAGACAATAAAGTCGCTTATGTGGGAGGTACTAAAACGGGCCCACTATTGTTACCTTTATTGTTTGTATTTACATGTCGGCTGGGGAGCCATTATTGATATATGTTAGTTAATATTAGTATTGTTCAATTGAATTTTATTATATACAACTAAAATGTAAAAATTATAATTGAATAGACTTGTACTATGTTATAAACTAGATTATTTGATTTTATAGGCTTTGTATATTTCAATGAAATAAATAAATAAAATGGGGCGTGACAACCATTTTTGTCTAATGCGTATATAAAGGTAAAATAAACAGATTGCAAAATACAGGCGAAATTCATGCATTAGGTAATCAGTTATTTGTGTTTCAATTCAAGTCCCTTGTGTGGGAGGTACATTTTTTCAATTTCTCGTTAGATAGTGTACTTTATTGATTTCCTATTTTAAAATATTATTTAAATATTATGCGAATACTTAAATTGGGCGGAATTGTTCACGGGAGGTACTCGAATGGGGAGTGTATATTACATCAAAATAAATAACCAAAATGAGTGCGTCCAAAAATGTATTTTTTTTGTCACCAAGTTTACCGAGTTTTAAATGAATATTGTGTTATTTACATAAATAAGTAGTAAGAAAAAGTGTACCGTCAGCAGAAACAGACGAATTTAAAATTTTGGACGAACTAAGTAATTTTTAAACATCATTACAGCTAATATCCTCAAAATGTTCCTCTTCTTTGTATGTATTTCGTTTTTTATTTTGGGTTGGTGAGAACCTGGTCTTAAAGAGTTCAGTTTTCCTTTCAAAAATTACTGCGAAGCTTTGACATCAGTTCAAAAGGTTAGACTTGTTTATTATGTCGAACCGATTTTACGTTTTAACTTTAAAAGCCGCATATTAGCATCCAGTTACATCTAATTATTGATAATAATTGGTACACTTCATCACTAAAGGACTCTCCCCACCCATTTCAATTCCGATTTCGAACAAGTTTTATAATGTATAATACGATGGATAAACAACCAATCTTGGATCAATTAAGACCATACAGACCAATGCTTTGTATAGTCCCTATACAAATGGTTTGGGGGCGTAAAACGGCTTCCAGTATACATACATGGACATAAAAACAACAGTAGATTAAATTAAAAAATAATTTTTCTTTCAATATTGTTTTTTTGGGTTACAAAAATACAGTACAATTTTTGATCAAATTTAAATCTAGAGCTCGTTCCTGTTTTCATTTTGGTTTTTTGCACATCCAGTAAATTGCGTTCGGCCCGGTTTCTAGTTTTTTTTTTTCAATAAAAAACAAATTCATTTTCGTAGCAATTGATAAATTAGATTCACTAATAGGGTATTTCATGGACGAAATTTACGAAAACAGTTATACCACTAAATAGGTCTTTCCACGTAAGCGGTTACGTCAATAAGCTATATCAACGTTTCTGGGGACCTACAAATCCACGTGAGATGTGTTGTGGCATTCACGCGGGAGGAGTGATTGGGCCGCATTTTTTTAAGGACTTTAATACGGTGACTTTTTTTTGGCAAACGCCGAAATTGCATGAGCGGGGTTTGGTGAACATGTGTTTTAATTAACAAAACGTTGCACTCGCACACCCAACGAGAGCCACATTATGAAGTAAAAGTTTCGGCGATTTGGCATGGCCAGCAAGACCGCCCGATTAACCCAAGCCAAACTTCTATCTTTGGGGCTACTTAAAGTCGCGTTTTTTGTGCCAATAAGCCTCAGGCAATCACAAACCTTATGGATAATATTCAACATTAATGTTAACAGTTACAACCGGAATCTTGCGAAGTCATGGAAAATGAGAGTTCACAAATGTTAGATTTGTTAAGTAATGAAGTTACGAGATACAAAATAAAAGTCAATAAGACGTGGATCGATCTGGTGCTCACTCCTCTAAGAATAACTTGATCGTGTTTTAGCTGATCTAAATCATTTTTGTCGATTTCAAATTGAATAATATTTTCTTTGCCTTTCCGCTAATTTAATCTCTGGATAAAGGACCATCTGCTCTGAAACCAATTAAATAAATTGTTATTACTTGAAAACCCTCAAAATAATAGTGTCGAAGTGCAAATATCATGAACAAGAATACAAAATTAAAAAAAGTCAAAATAAGATAAAAAAATTGGTTTTGAAAAATGTTCATTAGAGTAAGCGAACTCACTATGAATATAACTTTTTAATGTTTAACTACGGTACTGTCACAGTCGATTTTACGCAATATTTCGTTTTGGTCAAAAACTAATATTCGGCCAGGCTCCACTAAAACAAGACAAAAGATATTGTTAAGTATATACATACATATGTATATTATTTATAATAGTTAGCATGATTTTGTTGAACAGCACGGTGGTGAGATTTGTTTCTTGAAATACATATTTATTGACATTTTTATTCCGAATCTTTATAAATATATATAGAAAATAATTTTTCATGATCGATTGATTGATGCAGATGAACTATGAGAACGATTTGATGACATTGTCATTATTTTCTTAGTATATTTTACTTAATCCTAATACTTGGATTGCTTATAATCAGGTTCATCCGATGACGTCTTTGTTTTACGTTTTTGTATAATACCCTAAGAAGAAGAAATTTTAAGCTGGTAAAGTTATTTTTAAACCATGAAACAGTACCTGAATTTTTTGCCATTCCCTGTCTAGTTCTGCCTTTTCACTTTTTTCTGTTTTATTTTTGCGTGTCTTTCGCCCATCCTGCATTTTGACCCCATACTGGAAAGCGGCCTTGGGTAAAGCTTCTTTGGTACTCATGTAATCGGAGTACTCTTCTTGAGTATCGAAGTCCCAGCGACCAATTGGACCTTTCTTATTGCCCAAATCCATTTTCGTGTAGTCTACTTCATCATCGGAATCGTCAATGGCATCATTCATTTCCTCCAATCCAGGATAACATTCGGCATAGCCCTCCGGCTCATTTGCAAAGCGTGATACTATTGCTTTACTTATCTTGGGAGGTGCTGGTATAGCGGTGATAATGGGTTCAGATTCATCCGCTGCTTTGTTTGAATCATCGAAGTATGTGGCAGGTTTAGACGTTGCTGTAGGTGATTGTATATATTTATCCGGTTTTGATTTATCAGTTTTCGAAGCTGGTTGATAATCACCAACGTCATCGTATATGGAATCACCAATTGGAGCTTTATTCAAGGATTTCGAAGCTGAATTTAGCTCATGTATATCTCTTTCTTGGAACAATGGTTTGTCTTTATCACGTTTCTTGTTTTTCTTATTTCGTCCACCCGCTCGGAGGTAAGAGAGAATTTGAGATAATTTGTTAATGACAATGTCGTTCGTGGTTAGTGTCGCTGCATCCTCACGATTGAGGGGCACCTCATATTTAGATCGAATCAACGTTGTTGGTATATCCGTCTCTCCGGTATCATCTTCCAAGTCAATGACATAAGCCATTCTTCCAGGGGCAAAGAGATCACATCGCGGTATCTCTTTGGATCTTCTCGCCTGAATTATATTAAAAATATTACGTGCCATTGCACCCTTTATATTCATACTATCCTCTGCTTCTCTTCGTTCCGCTTCCAAACGTTCAGCTGCGGCAGCAGCCTCAGCCATTTTCTCTGAAGCAGCTGCTGCAGCAGCAATTTCCCGTTCTTCTAACTCCTTAACTTGCAGCTCGGATCTCACTTTTTGCAGTAAAGCATAATCCAACCCCTTTACCAAATGAGTGTGCTCCATGTCACCGCCCAAGAATTTAGATTCTTGAATAATACGCCTTCGTCTTTCCGCAGCGTCTATGCCAGACTTCATATCTGGTGCTACAGCGCGGTAGGCGTTGGTGCTGCTATGGCCTGGGGTTCCAACATTTTGATAATCAGGATTCGCACCATCTCTTCTCTCACGAGCTCGATCCCTGTACTTTTCCGACAACTCCTGCAACTTGTTATCCTCTTGTTTCTTTAACGCAGCATAAAAGTTTTTTTTCTTACGTCTTAAGTCACTGCGTTCACTGCTGGTTCCATGGCTGCTTTTCTTTTTCTCTGCCGATATTGGAGTCGCAAATGTGGCTGTGGCCAAGGAACCGGAACTTGCAGTACCACTTTGAGGCGCTCGAGGGGTGGCCAAAAGTTTACGAAAATCATCATTCGTTAAACGGACCGATGGAGGAGCCTCCATATGGGCGGATTCCAACATGTCTTCCAATTTTTGCAGAAATACAGTTTTACAGTATAAGCTAACAAGAGTTTAATGCTGATTCTGCTTAAACAGCCGCCGTCGGTAGTCTTTTGATAACCGACATCGATTTTGAAGTTAAGCACAATCAAACACGCTGGCGACGGCATCTTAACAAGAAAGAAGGCGGCTAGAGAAGGGTTCTTACACCGTCTCACAACATTTACCACCAAACTAAATTTCCGAAACAGAAATTTCGTATGCTTAATTATTTCTTTTGAGAAGCGAAAATTTCGTTTTAGATGAATACCATGCGTAAGTTAATACTAGGCTTTACGTGTATTTTTGTATTTGTTATGCAAAGCAGAAGTTTGCTTGAAGTAAATACCGACCACTCCCAGTATACTTTACATCTGTCAATCGACGTCTACCAATGCACAGTGGCTCCGTTATTCGATCCGGTCCACAGAACAGGCTGTCGTGGGATTGATAAAAACCTGGGTCTTGTTCATTTATGGGGGGTCTGCTTCGATATCCAGGTGGAGGAAACGTTTTAAACTGGGCGGAATGGACGTATCTTCAATGTCCTCGAATAGAGTGGCATGATTGACCGTGTCGAAGGCTTTTGTTAGGTCAAGAGCCACCGTCCTGTCGTAAGGCTTCTTCTGGTTAAGGCCGCGACTCATACGTAAGTTGATGGCGTGTAAAGCAGTTGTTGTGCCGTGCTGCTTGCGGAATCCATGCTGATGATCAGCACAAGGAAAGTGTTCGATCAGGCTGGGGAGGAGCAGTGCTTCAAGCGTCTTTGCTACTGGAAAAAGCAAGGAGATCGGCCTGTACGAATCTCCTTTACTTGCGTCTTTGCCTGGCTTCAGTAGCGGAACCACTCTGTCCATTTTCCAGGCATCGGGAACTAAGTGAGTGACAGATTAAGCACTTTGGTCATGTACTCTACTCCCGGGGTATCCAAGTGCTTTAACATCAGCATTGAGATTCGGACCCAGCGCCTTTGAAGACTTTGCGCTGCCGATGACATGGGCAACTTCACCAACGGTAAATTGTGGTGGTGCCTCTTCGACTCGGAGAGCGCGGATAACATGGTAACCTGTCTTGCTGCTTCATTTAGAACGTATTAGTACCAAATTGGGTTAAAAATTTATCGATTGATTTTTCTAGGGATGGATTAAAAGTAAATATCCCAGTATCATTAGCCTATCCGAGTATTTCTATTTGCAGGGGTACGGATAGCTCTTTAATACACACATTAAAACGGAGGGGGCTGAGCACCGAGCTATGAAAGTAAATAACCAACCGTCTGTTACAGGAGGAAGCGAACTTAACAAATTCATAGTGCAAAAGGCATAAAATTAAGTAAAAATCATATTATATTTTGTAACTCGTTGGACTTAGGCTTTGATTGGTCATACGTTTTCAATTTTCGGGTTTTTAATACGAAAAAGTTTTACTGACAAAATAGCGATATAAAATTTTACATAATATGCTTCTATAAAAGTATCCACTTTTTAAGAAGTTGTCAATAAACCAATTTTTAACGTTAATACTACTCTTAATTTAAGTCCCAAACATACGAAGTAGTAATCGAAATATATTTTAGGCTGTGACATTTAATGCAATTAATTCATATTATAATACTGTTTAGTTAAAATTTAATGTTTTCTGGATTTCTAAATTTAAGTTTTTAGTCAAATATCATTACACGAGAAAAGAATATATATTTTTTTCTTTGACACCCACGTGTAAATACGTTAATCGTTTTGAGGTATGTAACAGGGCATTCCAAGTAATTAAATAATTATGAAGCAGTTTGTTCTTTTTCCTCTGTTACAAAATGTAAGCAGTCGATAAAGTTACGTAGTACTATCAGAAATACAAATTGATAACGACTTTGACAGCTGCCTAATTTTGACTTCGACATCCGTAATAAGGCTGAATAAAAAAGGGTCTACTCCCGGCAGTTCTCGTTTAATGGGAATTTGCCACTGATGTTTAGATAAAAAAGACTTGTACCAGTGTCTAACCTGGAAAATTTTATGCTCAAAAAATTTGGAAGGAATCTCTAAAGGGTATTGAAAGATATATATTTGCATCCTTTTTCCTTTGCAGTGATAAAACAAAACTATAAAATAGCCCCGAAAAAGAAGACCTCTTTCATATGACATTAATTTGAACATCGTAGGATAAACAGAAACAATTTAAAAATATTTTTAAAAATGTAGTCCTTTGAAACTTAAAAGTCCTTTAAAAAGGAAACTTGATGACATAATGAAGAACTGTAAGTGCAGATTTACTCCGCTTTGCCCCTGCTTCAGTGTATACCGTCCGGTTCAAGTGCAATATGTACTGTCGGACAGTGTAATAGTTCTTGGGAAATTATTTAAAAATAGTAAAGAAAAATTAGCTTGAGAGGTAGGGGTGCTTATGGGCGGGGTAACTATTTGAATATTCCTAAATTTTCATATAAAGGCTTACCTAATTTTCCTTTAAACATATTAAAAATCTAAGAAAAGAATTTAAAATATGTGATTATATATCTTACTTGCTGTAATATCTATTGATAAAAACTCTAACCTGTTCATATGTAAAAACAAACCCATGTAAATAAAGATGAATTAATAAATAAAAAAATTATGGGCGGGGTTTTACAATTTTTAAATTTTCATCTTGATATTTACCGATACCACAGCAGCCGGTCCATGCACCGGATCGACCCGAATCAGCAATTCTTCAGCAAAGAGCTGTTACACCGGCACTACGAGCCGCTACAACAACTCCTTCTCTTTATTTATAATCAAATTAACTTTGCTATAGTTTTGAAAAGAGAGAACAGGGACGTTTTTCTTTATTTTCACAATTTTTAATGAAAATTACCTAAATTATAAACCTATGTATAAATACAAATTATTTTAAATAAACTTGTGTCTATTTTGTGTAATCAGGGCATATTGCGAAAATTCGTTGATGGTGAAAGCCGAAGTTATGATGTGAATTCAATCGAAATAGGCAAGCAAAGCACTTATCCATATTTGATTCTTCTATATCTTAAGTGAATATTTCGATTGAAATCATCCCCTTAAATTCGGCCCCTTTTTATTTATAATACGAATTGGTAAAATGGAGTGTTCATAACCACACTCGAGGAATGTTATATATTTGATTATATTACATATATACTATATAAGATCATCATTTTCTTAATAAGTAAACAAAAACCAAGCAACATACAACCTAAAATAATATTAAATTTGACTATCTTAAAATTAAATGAACTAGCGGCATTATCATAACAATTATTACCAACGTTCCTAAAATGCGTGCATAAATGAGAAATGAATTAATAGACATTTTCAAATTTTCCACAAATGTGTTCTTGGTCTCTTTCATGTCCATTGAAAGTTATAACTTAGATGAGATTGTGCAATAACAATATTGCTTGAAAGGCATTACATTGCAATATTCCAACAGAAGTTCTTCCAATTCTACCAGAGACTTGTTTGGGGAATGTCGGAAATTACCCGTTACGCGATTTCGCAATAAATATGAGCTTTGTACCAAGGCATGCAATGCTATGTTTAAATTATCCAATGCCAAACAGTATGGATGGACATGTAATTGGCTGCGATTTGTATGCAACATTGTTTCAACACGCTGTTGCATGGTCTTTAGCACTGTTCCAGATGAAAATTCCTCTGCACTACCGGCGGGAAACTGTAACAGAAAAGTCTCAATTTTCTTAACGTCAATACTATGGTTTAGAATCGTATTTCACTTACCATTTTATTGAGGGTAACGACAAGTTGATAGTAAAGACATAGAAATGGTGCCAGGGCTGTGAGTACGGAACGACTGCATTCATTTTGATTCACTTTTACAATGCCGGTATTTGGAGAAATGTTTAGTACACCATAAGTCTCCAAAAATTTCAAATTGCGCTTAAATTCCTAAAAGATAGAATCTATTTGTGAGTTTTGTAAATACAAGGTGGGTACATACATTAAAACAAACTAATTATATTCAAAATTCATTTATTTTATAAAAACATACTTTAAACTTACACTTAATTCTCTTATTACGTAAAAGGTGGTCCAACCATGGTTAATGTTAATTGTGTGCTACACCCTAACGTCAAGTTTTTTGGCCAACTTATTTTGATTTTTTTTGTTACAGAGACGGACAAATTCCACCATCGAGAGGTACACAATGGAGCAGCGGGTTAAGATTGTTGAAGCCTTTTACGAAAATGAGCGTTTAAATAAAAATGCATTTCGTGCACTTTCTGTATGAAATTGTTGTTCACGATATTGTGGCAGAAAAGCCGTCAACCTCGACTCGTCGTCGTGCCCAACAATTGAACAACCCACGAAGATCACTGATGAGAATTTTATAAAAAAAAAATTTGAATTTACACACTTAAAAGCTTCAATTCAACCCTACTGATCATGTCAAGCATCGTCAATACGCCGAATGGTTGGTTGAACAGACAGAAGTGAATGGTGACCTTACAAAGAAAATCGCCTTCAGGGAAGAGGCACACTTTCACCTTAGTGGATTCGTTAACAATAAGATTTTGGGTAAATAAGAATCTACGAATGATTCTTGAAAAGCCAATGCATCTACAAAGAGCGACTGCTTTTTGCGTATTATAGGCTGGCGGCGCAATCGGGCCGCACTTCTTCGAAAATGAGATTGGCCATGCAGTTACCGAAAATAGTGTTCGCTATTCCGAGATGATAACGGATTTCTTGTCGCCAGAAATTGAGGATATAGACATGGACGATACGTGGTTCCAACAGGATGGTGCCACACAGCCAGCGAAACAATGTTTTTTTTTGCAAGAAATTCTATGGCTGTGTTATCTCGCGTTATGGCGATGATAATTGGCCGACACGATCGTGTGATTTTACACCGTTGCCCTTCATTCTTCGGGGATATTTAAAAGAAAAAGTTAATGTTAGTAAGCCAGGAATGATGAGATAAGTCGGTCCATTAACGACATTGATCTCCACTTTGTCTCAGGATCATTGAAAATATAGACCATCGGATAGAGGTATGCCACCGAAGCCGTGGCGAGCATTCCGACGATATTATGCTTCACACATAATTGTCATAGATCCTTTCTTTATAATAAAAAATATTAAGATAATTCTTTAACTTTTTGTTAAAATTTTAGTTAACATCGTGCGGTTAGTTGACTTCCATATATTAATAAACAGAATTGGATAATTCAAACCGAATACTATATAAACAACGGCAAAACTATACAATATCCATACGAACGAGCATAGGAAATATGGGCGGTATGATGTTTCAATGTTATTTTAATTTTATTTGTTTGAATTTTCGAGAAATTTAAAAAAATATAAATTATCTTTTACAATTTTTTTCATGACCTAATGACTCGATTTTGTGCTTTTGGTTTAATTTTTATTTTTCCCACTATTTCGATTGAGTTTTTTTGGAGCTGTCACTAATATAATAATACAGTTGACTCACAGGTCTCTGTGAACGCATCCAGTTCAAATGGCGCGTTTTCTTTAACTGGATATCGAAGCAAATCCCCTATAGACAAACAGGACTTCAAAATAAAATATATTGTTGTTACAACAACAACTAATATAATACTCGCACTTATAGAATATAAAGATCCGTACTAATAGAAAGATTTATCAGCTACGCAGCAGCCGCTCGCCATATCCCTGCTGGTCGAATACCCAAAGTACGACCAAATTTCCCAGCAGAGGCAGCGAGAATCGCAGACGAGCGCGATGATATTCGTCGCTTCAACCCTACTGACCCTAGAATTAGGGATCTGAACTCTGAGGTCAGTAGGTTGGTCAACGAATATAAGCGGAAAAATCGGCTAGATCAATTAAGTAATGCAACTTAAGTTCTGGAAATGGTAAGTTGCGGTCAACGGTAAAATCGCTCTCTAACCTGAAAGAAAGGATTACCGGAAAGCCCTAACTTTCGGTGACGCTTTTTATTGAGCACCAGAGAGTGATAAGGCAAAAAGAACAGTAGTGCGTTGAATCCGCGCTCTTCGAGTCGAAGAGGCACAACCACAATTTGTCGCTGGCGAAGTTGTCTTTGTCATCCGCAGCGCAAAGTCATCAAAGGCGCTGGGTCCAGAATGAATCTCAATGCTGATGTTCCAGCAGTACATGACTCACTTAGTGCCCGATGCATGGAAAGTGGGCAGAGTGGTACCGCTACCGAAGCCAGACAATGACGCAAGCAAAGGAGAATCGTACAGGCCGATCTCCTTGCTTTTCTAGTAGCAAAACGCTTGAGGCACTGCTCCTCCCACCTTCCTGCACCTTCGGACGGCGTTGAAATTGTGTCGTGCGCTGATGAATGCACAATTCTCCTCCAAATCATCAGCCACACTCTGCGATTGCCACTTAATGTGAGAGTCGACGACGCCAACACCCCCACTACCAACTACCCCAAAATCCTTAGGGGCACATTTTTTTTTTTTTTTAGGCGAACGTTCCCACGCCACTCACACCCGCCCCTGCCGACCGAGGAGGCCACGTCCCCATGACGTAGGGACAACGTACACATTATGGACCGATCCATAATGGAGATGACAAGAAACGTCATCCATGTAAATTAGCAAAAGATATTTATCAACAGCCAATCGGTACAAAAAAAATATTAATAATAATCACTAGAAAATATGAACACCAAATTAGTACTTTATAATATAACCACCACCTTAATTTAATACAATAATACAATCCAATCAAAGTATGAGAAGGACTAGAAGCATGCAATACAAAATCAAAATATAACCACCACCTTTCTTTATTACAATATTAAAATCTAATAAAAATAATATAAAGCATAATATACGTAAGTATTTACGAATAATAACAATTACTAAAATTGTTTATAGCAGCCTAAATTGTTATGAAGACAATGAGCCTTGGTGGTGAGTTTAAATAAAAAATTATTACAGTTTTTAATGAATCAAAACCTAAGGAGAAATCAATTAAATGATATAACGAATTAAAATCAGCACACATTCTACGAAATGGGTCACTACATGCATAATTGCGCCTTTGAAAATCCAAGTGTAAGAACTGATAGTATCTAGTAGGTCTAAATGGGACGTTAATAGAAATTTTTGATATTAAGTATGTACATATACAGAAGCCACAACCCCACCATCATCGTATTCATCATAGTTCGCCTACTCTTCAATGAGGGCAATTTAATAAGATTTAACCTGCTATTATAAGAAGGAAGTTCATAACCAGTATTCCAGTGAAGACCTCTTAAGCAGAATATTAAAAATTTTTTCTGCACGGACTCAATTTTGTTAACATAGTACTCATTGGAAACCCTTTTTCTATACTCTGCACATGCTACATCTATCCGTAATAAGCCCAAAAGTAGGAACAAGGCCCACAAGTAACTTGCCGGCAATACTTGGGGAGCTGACAAAGAAATCTTGTTGACCTCTTATAAAGCGAACATCAACAGGGTTTCTCCTTATGTCTTATGATGCACCACATTTTTATATATGTATGCGATCCCATCTGTGTCCGATTTAAAATCATTCTCCTCTCATTAGGTACGTCAATAATGTTAAGCATTTCGAGAGTATATATTCATTTCACTTCTTTATTGACATGTAATTAGAAGCCCATTGGGGCCTATTAAAGCTAAATTACAATATGCATCAAAATGTTAAATAGAACATCATAAACTACTAGAGAAAATTCAGTATAAAATCAAATAAATAATATATATTAAAAAAATCCTAATATTTCCCAATAAAAGAGAGAAAAAACCTGATGAAAGCATATAAGTGATAATCAAGAAACCGAAGAAAAAAAAAAAACATATAAATAAAAGCATTACTCTGTACTTGAACGAAAATGTTCCATTAAATGTTTACGAAATGTCATGGAAGACAAATTAAACGTTTTTAAACTGCTTGGCAAAATGTTAAATAGTCGGGCTACTCTTACGAGGAATGATCGATCCATAAGCGGTGTTACCTTTGGAATAATTAACTGTCTGTTGCGAATTGAGTGACTGAAAACAAATGAATTAGCTAGGAACAAAGGAGATTGATGTTTGTATATCTTGTAAAAAAAATATAGCAACCGAAGGTGCACAAATTCCACAAAGGAACAGCCTAAAAAGTCATTCACAAACGGCGATATGTGAGCATACGGTTTAACAGAATATATATATATTCATATTACTTTGAGTAGTTCCTGTATATACCTCTAGACAGTACAAAATATTTGGCATAATTAAGCCATGAACCAGTTTTGTTTTTACCCAACGAGGTAAAACTAAATTGGTGTTGTATAGTTGACGGAGTGTGAAACTAATACGTGAAGCAATACTGCGAATATGCTGCTCAAAGCAACATTTGTTATCCAGTAGTATTCCCAAACACATAATACTCTGAACGAATTCTATAGACGTACCATTGTATTGCAAATCTAGGTTGATAGAAGATGATGATGAAAACAGTATTGCCTTTGTTTTAGAAGGATTAATACTAAGCTTGTTAGAGGACATCCATACGCTCAATAATTTAAAAACATAATTAGTTTTTGCTTGTAAACCATCCAAATACTGGATTTCTCCGCAAAACAATAGCTGAACATCATCAGCAAAAGAGTATGGTGTACACCAATCGCCTAGACTTCTGAAAAAGTCATTAATAAACAGCACAAACAAAATTGGACCAAGAACAGAGCCCTGAGGGACCCCACTCCTAACAGACAAAACAGACGATGCGACTCCATTGACACATACAAACTGCTTTCTACCACATAAATAAGAAAGCATTAAACTACAGGCACTTTTCCCAAGTCCATAATCGTCATGCAATTTACTTATCAAAATTCCATAATCTACCCTATCGAAGGCTTTTTCTAAATCCAAAGACAAAACCATACACATTTTTTGATCATGAGTATTCTTCCTTATTGAGTCAGTAAGGCCAATTAATAGAGCAGAGGTACCCCTGTCGTTCCGGAAACCACATTGACAATCATTAAGCAGCGATTTACTCTCAATATGGTCTAACAACTGCCGCTTAAGAATATTTTCCACAACTTTTGACAGAATGGGAAGCAAAGAAATGGGTCTTAAGTTGTCAGTAGAATTCGAGCTTGACTTCTTTTGAATTGGTGTCACTATGGCTACTTTCCAATCATTAGGAAAGCAGGAAGTCATTATAATAGTGTTCACTAAATGAAGAAGGTGATTTGATATAAACGGAAATACTACTTTAAGAAATTTAAGAGATATCTCATCACAACCAGAGGCGTTAGACTTGATTGACATAAAAGCCTGTATCAAGTCATTAGAGGAGACGTTATAAAAAGAAAACCCATCTTCCCCAATAATTTGGTTAAAAAAACTACTATCAGTCGAACTAGTCAGTTGATTATTAATAAATAATGTGTTTAATTCCTCTACGTCAACGTTGGCCATCTCTGGTGATGAAACATCTTTTAACAGTCCATTATTTCGAAGACGGTTCCATAGGGTCTTAGAACAATTGCTACCGGCAAAAAGAGCGGCATGAGCGTCCCTTTTTATTCTCCTAATATCTTTTTTGGCTTTATTTCTAGCTCTATTATATAACAATGGGGACGGGAACTATATGATAAGTCTTTGCAGATTTTACATAGCCAAAGTTTGATGTCGATTGGAGAATGTCAACCTGTGTCGCTGGAACCTCAAAGTTACAAAAAATCGGTTTTCACGTTAAGTGGCCAGTAACCATTTTTGGAGATAGTATCTAAGTATTTGTTTTCATGATACTCATATATGTATCAAGCGAATATTATTCCAACTAATTTATATATCTTAACATAACATAATTATTTAATGTTACTAATAGTCGAATCGACCTAACATTGCATGTATAATGAAAATTTAAGTTGATATTTAAGTAACTTAAGATTTAAGTTAATTAATGTTATTTGTTTTACTTTCTTATTTCTATATTTAATTTCTAAACAACTATTCGTTGTGATGTACTTCTCAAGAAACATCGTAGACCATCGCACTTCGACATGGTCAATC
Organism: Hydrotaea diabolus; assembly: GCA_963513945.1. Taxonomy (NCBI): domain Eukaryota; kingdom Metazoa; phylum Arthropoda; class Insecta; order Diptera; family Muscidae; genus Hydrotaea; species Hydrotaea diabolus. The sequence goes on from OY740716.1 coordinate 9,450,304, forward strand.
GTGCCAATTTGTTTGAGGACATTGAAGAAACGTCCCTTCCGCCCAGTTTGAAACGTTGGGTCGTAAACTATGTGTGTGAGCTCCAGTCATATGTAGAATTTACAGACAGGAAGTAGAAGACCCATAGCGTTAACCAAGGAGTTCCTCAGGGTGGAGTGATATCTCCGGCTCTAAAATTCCTGCACCACCAGACGGCGTTGAAATTGTGTCGTACGCTGATGATTGAACAATTCTGGCGTCAGAACCTAAAGTGGATGACATATGCGAGAAAATATACTTTTACCTCACTGACTTAGCACGCTTTTTCGCTGCGAGAAATATGAAAATATCCGCCTCCAAATCATCAGCCACACTGTTTACTGCATGGACCGCATATGTGCGGTTGTCACACAATGTGAAAGTCTATGACGACAACATCCCGACTAACAACTATCCAAAAATCCTTGGGGTCACATTGGACAGACTTTTTCGATCCTCGGCTACAGCTATCTGCGATAAGCTTACAAGTAGAAACAAGGTCCTCAAGTCACTTGCCGGCAGTACTTGGGGAGCCGACAAAGAAACCTTGTTGAACTCTTACAAAGCGATATGTCGGTCTGTACTGAACTACGCAGCCCCTGTATGGTCGGCCAACGTGAGTACGTCGCAGTGGAAGAAAATTCAGACATGCCAGAATGCCGCCTTCAGAACATCAACAGGGTATCTTCTTATGTCTTCTGGGGACCATCTACATGAGGAGACGAAAATCCTTGACCCCCAGGTCAAAATATATTGTTTTTTTTTTACGAACGTTCCCACCCCACTCACACCTCTGCCGACCGAGGAGGCCACGTCCCCATGACGTAGGGACAACGTACACATTATGGACCGATCCATAATGGAGATGACAAGAAACGTCATCCATGTAAATTAGCTACAGATATTTATCTACAGCCAATCAGTACAAAAAAATATTAATAATAATCAATAGAAAATATAAACACCAAATTTGATACTTTATAAAATAACCACCACCTTAATTGAATACAATAATACAATCCAATCAAAGTATGAGAAGGACTAGAAGCATGCAATATAAAATCAAAATATAACCACCACCTTTCTTTATTACAATATTAAAATCTAATAAAAATAATATAAAGCATAATACACATAAGTATTTACGAATAATAACAATTAATAAATATGTTTATAGCAGCTTAAATTGTTATAAAGACAATGAGCCTTGTAGTGAGTTTAAATAAAAAATTATTACAGTTTTGAATGAATCAAAACCTAAGGAGAAATCAATTAAATGATATAACGATCACATTCTACGAAATGGGTCATGCATAATTGTGCCTTAGAAAATCCAAGTGTAAGAACTGATAGTATCCAGTAGGTCTAAATGGGACGTTAATAAAAAATTTTGATATTAAGTATTCAGAAGCCACAACCCCACATATAATTTTATATACAATCATCGTATTCATCATAGTTCGCCTACTCTTCAATGAGGGCAATTTAATAAGATTTAACCTGCCATTATAAGAAGGAAGTTCATAACCAGTATTCCAGTGAAGACCTCTTAAGCAGAATATTAAAAATTGTTTCTGCACGGACTAAATTTTGTTAACATAGGTATCATATTGGGGATCCCAAACCATTGATCCATATTCTAAAATTGGCCTAACTAGGGAAATATAAAGCTGTTTCGTAGTATATGGATCAGTAAACTCTTTTGCCCAGTGTTTCACAAAATAAAAGACTCCATACGCTTTATTTACCATAGTAATGATATGGTTATTAAAATTCAACTTTCTATCCATCATAAAACCGAGATCAATAAATGAATCAACCGATGCCAATTCCGAGCCACATAAATTAAATTTAGTAGCCAACAAACTACATCTAGAAAAGTATATATGCTTACACTTTTTAAGGTTTAATTCCATAAAATTAAATTCACACCAAGTACTAAATCTGTCCAAATCATCCTGCAGTATGTGACTGTCCGCAAAGCTAGCATAAGAAGAAAATAATTTAACGTCGTCTGCAAACATTAGTAAAAAAGAGTTGATAATAAAGTCGGGCAAGTCGTTAATGAATAGTAAAAAGAGAATAGGTCCAAGGTGGCTGCCCTGCGGGTCACCAGAGGAGATACGAATTGATCTGGAAAGACTTTATTCAAATAAAACTACTTGTTCCCTCCCAATTAGGTAGGAGGAAAGCAAATTTATGAAATTAATATTAAACCCAATTTTGCTTAACTTGAATAGTGATAGTCTGTGGTTTACTTTATCAAATGCCTTACTAAAATCAGTATATATAACGTCAGTTTGCTTACGACAAATAAATGCATCTATAACTTCAGAGGAAAACTGAAGTAGATTTGTAATAGTAGAGTGACCCTTACGAAATCCGTGTTGGCATGGATGGAGTATGGGCGCCACATTATGTGAAACAAAATCTGTTAAAATCTTTTCAAATAACTTAGGAATTGCGCTTAATTTAGCAATCCCTCTATAGGTCGATACATCCAACAGACTACCAGATTTGTGAAGTGGAAACAAGCAAGACCGTTTCCATAAATCAGGAAAGTATCCCAATTGTATTGATGAATTAAATAATAAGGATAAGGGTAAGACCAGGGATTCAGAGCAGTCTTTCAATAATACATGCCAAATGACATCGGGTCCAGAAGTACTAGTGGGTTTAAGACGATGCATGTTTAATTCAATAAGTGAAAAATCTAAAAAAGGAGGAACTATTTGATTTACTGATGAAATTTTGTAAGGGTACGGAATTGCAGGATTAAACGAACGTAGTGAATATGTATTTTCGAAAAAGTCAGCAAAACAGTTTGCAATAGACTGATCGCTTGAGAACTCAACACCATTAAATCTTATTCTCGATGGCTTAGAAGATGTTCGACGTTTTAAATTAACAAATCGATAAAATGATTTAGGTTCCTTTTTAAAATTGTCCCTAACTCTTGTCCTATAGCATCGACGAGCCTCGATATTGTACCGTTGTCTCGCTATGGAATATCTACCATAATCAGCAGTTAGTCCTGTTCTTTTAAATCTTTTAAATGATTTACTCTTTATGTTTTTTAATCTACATAACTCCATAGAAGTCCAAGGCATAGTTTTTTCTGCAACAATGGGTTTCATAGGCACTGTTTTAGATACAAATTCATTTAGTATGTCATAAAATTTCTTTACAGCAAAATCAAATTCCGCAATAGTACTACAACAGCAGATAACATTCCAATCAACAGATAATAAAAGGAAATTAAGTCTATGAAAATCACAACGTTTGAAGCAAAATCTAGGAAATTCGCCAGCAGGACTAGGAGATGGTGATTGGTAAGGTTGTTATAACAACAATCGCATAGCGAAAGAACGTAGCGTGGCGTGCGAAAAATGTTAACCAAAACAATATCTGTTGTTGGATGGCACACGAATAATCGTGGATACCCTAAAAGCACTTGGCGAGAATCCTGGGAAGTATAAAGTGCCAAAAATCAATATCCATAGAAAAAATTCAGACACAAATAACGAAAAAAGTTCAGACTCAAATATACTGAGAACGAATAAATATAACAAAGGAGGAAGCAGTTGTAGGTGATTGGGACGGACAACTTTTACCCGACCTTTTAAAGATCGAATAGTTTTTTTAATGACTTATGGTGAAAATAAACAAATGCAAGGAGTTCCTTAAGCAGACAGAAGCACTGGCGAAGAACAAGCCCTGGCTGCATATGAATGAAATGAACTGGTCCACAACCCGATATATTTAAGAGATTCCATAACTCATGGACGAAGCTCGACAACATTATGAAACGGCTATCAGCAACTAAGCTGTGGAATAACATGTGCCTCCTAAATTAATTTCGAACGTATGTACTTGCGTATTTTAAAATTAAACTCATGGAATCACAACCCTTAGACAATTACAAGGAACTTCTTTAATTATTATTGGCATTGAATGAAACGAAAGAGCGAGTTTAATCTTTAGGTGCCATCAGTCGTGTCAGGTGGACAACTGAGTCCATCTATTGTCTAAAGATATTCCTATTCCACGAACAATTTAATATGAGTGTTAAAAACAAACTACCTTAGAAACTATCCGTATTTTTCTCGTTAGAGTGCATTGCAAAGCTTAGTTCATGCCCACAAACCTCACTCGCGATGTTTGTTGGACTATCGGGAGATTGACATTGTATTTCTGAAAGAGATCTGAAGAACTCTGAGTGAGACAGAATATTGAAGAATTTTATACCCCAAAGTAAAGAAATCTTAAATGCAGGATTATCTCATTTAATTAACAAATGGAACATAAATTTCAACGATGGTGGTAGTACGAGAACAGAGCATTTCATTTATTTGATTTCAAACAGTAATCGATCCTATTGGCAGTATATTGGTTTAAAATTACTTCGGAGATATTTAAATAAATATTAGATAAAATATGAAGAAATAATTGAATACTCTAGCTCGAGGCCGATAATCAGTGCGTCTGGCTTTCGAAATATCCATTAACAAGGCAATCGATAAGTGCTGCTGGTTTAAACTTAGAAAATTTTAATTACTATAATTTGTTGTTATATTATTCATTAAACAATAATTACGCACAATTACCGTATACAAATTAAAAAACATCAGATAGCATTAAATAGTGAACATAAAACTTCAGTAAAAAGATAAAAATAAATTTATGCTCTAATGACAAAAAGCAGTTTTTCTCATTGACATCATGCAGACTAAAGCCGTGTTCTAGTACTAGCTTAGTTTTCTAGTTAGTTAGCAATATGGTAAACTGGCAGCATCGAACAAAATAGATTATTATGTCAACATTGTTTCTCTTTTTATACCTAAAGAGAATTGAACATCAAAAGGGCCAATTCGGTAAATACAAAAATAAAAACATATAAATTCTAAAACAAATAATTGCTACAATTATTTTAAATTTTATAAAAATATATAAAACCTCTTTGAACTTTCAGTATGAGCTCATTTATAGTTTCACTTGTACCATCTCGTGCAGATGTACCCAATAGGAATTCGTCTATGAGACATCTTCTTGTTTAATTATGTTTTTGTATACTCGTATGTATTCATATTTAATTTTTGTTGGAAATATAAGTGTACAATTCCTACTCGTTTTACTAACGAGTTAAGGCCAAACTTGCAACTTCCCATACATATACTGGTATAGTCACCTAAAAAGAACACAGCTAATGTCTTCTGTTGGTGTACAGCCGCCCAGCAGCACTGACCAACTTTTCACTAGCAACACCGTTAGAAATGTTCGAAATTTATATTTTTTCTGCTATTTTTCCTTGTAGATTTGCCTTCACAGAAATTTGTCTACAAAAAAAAATTGCTATTTCTTTTCCGTATTGTAAATTGCGTAATTAAAGTCACCAAATTAGGTACAACGTGCGTTCTGCGTGTGTTTACGGTCATTAAGTTTAACGCAGTAAGCTGTTTCGCTCTATTTTTGTCAATCGTTATTTTTTTCTCTACAACTTTTAAAAAACAATCGGCCTTCGTCCAAAAAAATATTGCCAAGCCAAATTTTGGCAGATTACATTACTTTGGCTGAAGCCGATTAATCGATCAGGATCTAGAGAACTTTATACGACACATCGTTATTTCTTCACTAAATAAGCGATTCCTTAAAAAATATGATAACCAAAAACACACAATCATACATACCTCTGTTTCCCGGTTAGATTCAATTATAAATTCATGCTTAAAAATATCGTCCAATGTATCGACTCGTTGACACAAAGTTGAAATTGTTTCACCATACGTATCGGGTAATACTGCTTTGTCAGCTTCTTGCTCCTTTTGCAGTTGTAAAGCCGCCATAATTAAATAACCCGGACGTGCTAACCAAAAAAGACATGGGTTTATGTATAATTGTAATGTCATGCTAGGCACAGCGACAGCCATTGTACGTGGCGATAAGGCATGAGCTTTTAACTGATTCACATCAATTTGTTGTACCAACTGTTCTACGGGCACTTGTGTGAATTCAAGCCGAGCCTGCTTAAAGTGCACTACATTAGAATGTATTTCTACTGTTTCAATAATTTCTGGCTTAATGCAATTGATATCAGTGGCTACGTGAGCTCCAAGCACTTCAAACATTTGTTTGAGCAACACAATACCGCGTGAAAGCTCATCAATATTAACCGAGGTTTCATTGTAATATTGGCTAGTGTAATATAAACTTATTAGATTAAATGTGGTAATCACTATACGTCTTTGCTGTTGATATATTATCTAAGGGTATTAATATTTGTTAAACATTTTCAGATTGGAATAATAAAAGCACATTGATTACCTCTGTGGCTAATTTTTTGACAAGATCGACTTCAGCTTTGTTTAATTTTTGCAAGTGTGATCCCAGGGTAGCTCTTTTCATTCGACCCGATGAATAATTGCCAACGAATTCCTTTAAGGATATTGGTTCACCAAAATCTAAATACATTTTACCAAATCGTTCGTCAATAATTTTTAAGGCTTTCAAGAAACCCTTGGTGGATTCTTTAGGCTTTGGCACTCCCAACAGTTCATAAACGAACAACTGCTCTTCTAGAACGCGTTCATAGGACACACTGACGGGAACTATAGTTATATCGGATATTTCTCCAGTAAAAAATGGCAGTAACGCCATGGACAGCAGACCGATTTTAGGCACCAATGCTTTAAAATTGCGACTTCGCGTACCCTCAATGAAGAATTCCACACCTATATGGTATGCTCCGACCAAGGCATACATATATTCACGAAAAATATCCCAATAAAGTTCATCATTCGAGAAGGACCTGCGCATGAAAAAGGCACCAGTTTTACGTAACATTGTGCCCATGGCAAACATGGAATGAAAATCTAAAACAAATCAGCATATCCATTCATCAAGTACAATTTGAAACAATAGTATATTACATAAATAAACTTACCCATTCCTGCTGCTATTCCTGGTATTTCGATGTCATAGTGGAAGCATATGTAAGACATTAATATAAAATCCATATAACTCCGGTGTGATGGCAGATACAAGACCGGATTCTTCCCCAGTTCTTTTTTAACATGGTCCATGCTATCCTTGTTCACGTAAATGCCTTTGCAAATACGTTTACCAATGGCTGTTATAGCTATACCACACCAACGTATTATAGCCATATTCCGATCCAAACCAATTTCATCTAATATATCACGTACCTGATGTTCTATCACTTTCGTCGGGCAGTTTTGTTTCTCAGCATAATATACGATTAATTGCTGTATCTTTTCACTTTGCAGAACATATTTTTTGAGTTCAGTAGGATCGAAATACTTTTCCAATTTAAATGCTACCAAGGGATTGTATTCTTTGGTCATTACAGGTTCCTTGCCAGGTTCCAATATATTTTCAAATCCCATCATATAATTATTGCAATTTCCAGTCATTTCTCCTGAATTATGTACGTATGTATCTACAATAAAATCGAAAACGTCTATAATGTTAAATAAATTACGTTTGTTGGATAAAGATGGCAATACATCGAAATTGAGACTTAAGGTCGACTTTCGACTATTACAAATAATCAAATGACGACTTTTTAGTATAAAAAATGGAAATGGAAATGCAATATTTAAGAATAAAAAACAAGTAATAAATAAAGAAGATTGCTCTACGCATAGTTTGAAGGCTATACGCAAAGGGTAATTTTCATTAATAAAAATGAGTCTCCCGTATAAGTCATTTGATTTGTTGCATAAGTAATCGTTTCCAAAGACTGCTGAAGAAAAACCTTGCCGTGTTTAGAAACAGCTGTACAGTCTGCCTGGCAACCGTAGCAAATACATGTCACCAATTTCTTTTCACGTTGATTTTGAAAAAAAAAAACAACAAAAAGGTCTCGAACCAGAATAAAAACTGTTCAAGTCATAATAATGATAAAAGACCGAATAAATAAAAAGAAAAAACTCACTTAAAAAATATTAATTTTTTAAGCAGTCGATTAATATACTTATATATGCAAACAAATCCATTGATTTAAAAAAGATTATCATATTAAAATTATTTGGAGAAATTTTGGCTACAAATTTGATTAGCTATAAGTACTGCATGCGAAAATAATCTCTTGCATGGAATAGAAGACGCAACGATTGACAAAGTTTTTTTCGCTACATTTGCAATAAATGGGTACTCGCTTTCTATTGTTTTCCACTGGATTATGGTTTGTTTTAGGAAAACAGACGGTGTCTTCCCCTTTTTGAGGTTCTAAAAACTCAGAAAGACTTTTTTTATATATTCACTAACATCTTTTAAAACGGGCTTTAAAATTAGCTGTCGTAGGCATATTCACATCAAACGTTTCATAAATAATTAAATAATAAATGGGCGTGGTTATTGGGCCCAACCACCGAGCCCTAATGATCGGACACACGGGTATCCTGAAACCCTGAAATTTTTTGATTAATCCAAAAATGTACTCATAATTAATATTTGGGTTAATTTAGGACTCTAATGCTTTAAAGTCACTAGGTTAAGCTTGTCCATAACTGATAGTTGCTAAGCCCGGCAGAAGGACGTCCATACAGTAGGTAATTTTAATTGGGAAATCATATCCAAGGCACAGAGTCCCCTTGGACCAAATTGCTCCTGTTCATTATATTTCCCGAAAAACCCATTCTGTTTTTTATGTCACACTTCATAAACTTTACTTTTGCCCGAGCTGCATCTATGAAGTTTGTGATTTAATATCTTTATATTCTTTGAGAGAACGCTTTATTTAAAATTTGTCAGGAATCAACCAAAATTCAACTCAAAAAAATACAAAAAACTTCTCGCGTACGCAGATGGCACAGACATCATGTGGAGAAGTGTACGATCACTGATTGGTCCCTTCGCTTGTATAGAGGACTCGACAAAGCCAGGATTACTCAAACTTTGATTTTGGAATTGGAAGTATATTTGCTATTTTCCTTTTATTGGGGAAAGGGATGTTATCACGATATGTTTGAAAACATGTTCTACATAAGGCAGTAATAGTGGGAACAATGGATTCAAAAGTAGTGAATTGATTCCGTCTACAATTACAACAATTTAAGTGAATAAATGTATCAATTCATCTAAATTCAGAACGCTCCAGTTAGTATTCGCAGATTTACCGATTCCTATTTTTTAATCTCTTTTCTTCATTTTTTTAACTTATGGCGGAGGTAAGTTTATCCTTATAAAATTGTATTTTTGCTGCTTGATTGCATATGGTGTTTCACGCCGAATTATCTTATACTGTTCCAAGAGTCGCCCAGTCTTAAACATTTCCCATCTCCTGCATGCACAATCTAATCACCGAAATATGTTTAGGATATAATTATTCTCAAAAATTAAACCTTCTTATTAACCTCATTGAGGTAATATATTGCGACCTAACCGAGAAAAGCGGCTAAGTCTAATATTACGAACTTTACTGGAGATAAAATAATTTCTATTAATGTTTTACCAAAAAGTTCTTTAAATCTTTTAATACAATTGGTGCCTTTTATGCTTATTTTTCAAAACATTGTAATAAAATAAGAATTAACATACTTGATTTTATTTGAAGAGTAAATTACCCAAAAATCGAATTATCAGTTTTGTTGTGGTTTGTCGGGCGAACACAACACCGTCAGGTAGACGGTAGAGACTTATCAATACCTTTTCTGTACTGCCGACCGACCAGCTCCTTATTATTTATCGATCTACGGTTGTATACTTGTTAACCGACTCACTAATTGTTACCGTAATTGTCTAGATTTACTTGTCGGCTGGGGAGTTATTATTGTGATATTTCAGTTAATATTAGTGAAGTGAATGTAGACTTTAATTTAATTATATACTATTGGAATGTTAAATATACTTATTTTAATATACTCGTACTATGTAATATGGATTAATTGGTTTTTTACTCTGTGCATAAGGGATGTAACAATTGTGTCTTATGCGAGTATTGAAATTTATTTGTTGCGAAAATCAATATCAAAATATGCGATTTCGAATCCGAAGAGGAATATTAAAATATAAATACAGTTTTGCGAATGCGAATAATTATTTACTGTTTTACAAGTACGAAGCAAATATTTAAAAATTATATTGCTAATGTCAACATTTGATTAACATAAAAAAAATTTACCGAGGGTTTAAAATTCAAATTTGCTTTATAAAAATGTTCTGTAAAGTTATTGTATGTTTTTATAAAAACGGGGGAAAATATTTATTTAAGAAAACATACTTGAAAAATAATTCACAGAAATTCAAATCTAGTGTACCGCCACGGACCAAATATAAAAACCATATACAAACAGTTTTCAAAATTTCGCACAAATTTTTAATACTATTTAAAAAAATGTTGGTTGGAATTATTTTAAATGGGATAGGAGTTATTGTAAAAGCGATAATCTGGCAACGCCTTACAATTTAAAACAATGTGGTACATCGTCTATAGTGAGAAATGTCAACCATAAGGAAGGACAAAAAATAGGATCAACGGAAAATTGTATTACTAATCAATTATTATTTAGAAGAATAAAATTTTTTTGCCACCAAAAGTGCTTTGAAATGCTAATTAATAGAAAACTTTAAAAGATTTTTTTTAAAATATCTTACAGAGTATGTAAAAACAAAAATATGGGTCGTGCTATGCACTGTAGGGTAGTGAGTGTCATTCGAAATTTAAAAAGATATAGGTTAGATATAGGTTAAGTTCAACAAAGATCGAAAAAGTATGCTAAAAGGGCTAACCACATTAAGCTATTGTCAAATCGGAACCCTTTTAGGTCTTCCGGAGCGTTTAAAATGAGCTAAGAGGTGAAATTTCTACTATAAATTAAAGGCTCCGATTAGCAGAAAACATTTAATTCGGTTGATATTCCTAAAAAGTCATAGAGGTAAACAAAAACGACAGCAACAAAATCGCATACAATATATATGAGTACAATATCCTAAGCGAACTATTCAGAATGGAAAATATTTAACAAATATTGTATCCAACAGAACAACGACGCGAAAAAAACTTCGGGTCTCGTAAAAAAATGGTCCAGGATAAGAGAATTTATTACCATGTCATCCCGAATTTAATCCTGTAGAATATTTTTAGGGAAATAGTCAAGGAAGAATTGGACTACTAAAACATTGAAAAAGGACAAACTATGGGGGAAACATTCAATACGCATGGTATTCAATTCTGAAAAGGACTTGTCAGTTATTGAAGGCCCTAATGCCAGAAAGACCAAACTGTTTTACGAAATTACAGTTATAATACAAAATATTAGCTCATAATTTTTATAGATTCTTTATGTTTTTATTTTCTATTTTTTTTTTGTTCGAAATTGATGAATCTGTAAACGTTTTGTTTTTTATTTTTCTAAGTGAACTATTTCGAGCTTTTGTTATATATAATACGGATATATAAAACAAACAATCAAATAAAATGAAATAACAAAGTGTTTTGTGGATGTTTTTTTTAAATTTAAAGTAAATTCTGTTATTTGTTAAATGTAACGTATAATTTTTTTTCAATAAAAATGTGCCTGGGGAAGTTGGAAAAAGGCCAACGAAACATCGGAGGAAATAAAAAAGTAATAATATACTTGCGTTTTTAATTTATAAGTACATACGCACCGAAGAAGCCTAATACACAAAATAAGAAAAACAAACGTTTGATTGTTAAAAAATAAAGTTTTTTGTATCTTTTAAAATAACTTCAATGACCCTTTTTTTGTCCGTAGGTGTTAACATATTCTTTATTATTATAATCTTTTATTTTTTCAATATGTTAAGTTGCGTTAGGCTTGTTTTCATTTAAAAAATGTATCTAACTCCAAAAAAAGAAATATTATAAAATATTTAAGGGAAATCCTATGGATTTAACCTGGGAAAACAGAATTTAAATTACAATACATGCGTGATTTCAGATTTGTACCTCTGGAACTTAGATGCGGTGAAAGCACTGCTCAAATAAATAATTTATGTCAACACATTTTTATTGGGAATATAAAACATTTGGGATTTAATGATTTACCAGTCACCAATGCTTTGACTTTGTGCAGCCTGGATGAGACGAGCATTTTTTAATAAGAAATCCAGCCGTTGCTAAATTCGTACAGTATGCCAGGGTAACAGACCCTGGTTGAAAAATTGGCGCTTCGGATCGATCCGATACATAGAACCGGCTGTGGTTTGTGGGGTCGTAACCACCCGTTACATGCGTTGAATCTGAATTCAGAAATAAGTCTCCGACATTGCCTTAAAGAATAAGGTGACAATTCTCTCAAATCAGTAAACTGTGCAAGATATAAACCTTAATCCCACTGACAGGAACATACTACTTAACACCGGCTCCGATCGTCTTATGCATTTATAGAGACGTTTTTTTCAAGGTTTAGATATTAATTACTTACTCGTGAGACGCCGGTAAAAAATGGAAACCCGCCACTAAAGAACTTACCAGGGGTTTAACCTGGGTTTACTTGTATGATAGTCGTGCAGATAAACAACAACATCACAGTGGTCCACCTCATTCATAAAAGCATACCCAAAATATTTTAAAATCAAAGTAATTAAGAATGCACAAACTAAGGGAAACAATATAATAACTGAGTGGTCATGAGTGATTGAGGGTTGTGCTCTTGGTCATTTCTGATGACGATTACCTTACAACCCTGTTAAATGTCAATGTCATGAAGACTCGCCAATTTGATTAATTGATTTGCAGACCCCGATTTAGTTTATAGAAAAATTCGGATTACAGCTTTAATACATTAATAAGTTTTATTTTGATTTGACTTTCTTCCTTAGATATAAAAATAAATTATGTATTAAAAAGAATTTTTCATGGAAAATGCGTCACTTAAATGAAATTCTAACGGTGTTTTTATTGTAAACTATGATTTTTGTTTTTTATGACAAAATTAAAGAAAAAGCAAACAAAACAACTAATTCGGATTTTTGAGTTGTAACCAAATCGGACTGCAGAATCTCTAATGTATTTGAATATACAATTCGGATAACTGCATATTCGGATAAATTGTGGTTCGGATTAGTGAGACTTCACTGAATATTAGACAGTACCTCAAAAAAAAGTTCACTGTACTCCATTGAATATGAAGTATTTTTGCAAGACAGTTTCGACTATTTTTTTTTATGTTTTATTTTTTTGTCATTTACATTTTTTTTATATCTTCTGCATTTACAGCCGGATCTTAATGTGTGATACATCAATGTTTTTGTCTCGACGTTACCAATTTTTTTAATTCACTGACTTTAAGTACCCTATTCTGGTACTTACCCATCATATCTGAGTTGCTACTACCCTAATGTACCACCCTAAGAACAGAAAATGAAAGCTCTCACAAAATCATTAAACTTGCTTAGAAAGTATGTCGATAATTCCAGCAGAACAATTTTTAAAAATGTTTTTGCATATTTCGACGAATTTAGGGTTTTTAATAGTTTTTTTGCCTTTTTATTTATTCGGTCTTTTATTATTATTATGACTTGAACAGTTTTTATTCTGGTTCGAGACCTTTTTGTTGTTTCTTAATTCAGAATCAAGGTAAAAAAATGGCGAAATTTCAACAATTTTTTTACACTGATTCTGAATAAAAAACAACAAAAAGGTCTCGAAACAAAAAAAAAAACTGTTAAAATGTAATAATGATAAAAGGCCAAATAAATAAAAAGGAAAAGAAAAAAACTATTAAAAAGGATTGGTACGCCCTAATGTGCTTTTTGCATTTGTGGTTTTCAACGAAGGCCAATGTGAAACGGAATTGGTGGAAATAATATTGCGCGTTGAAGATTTCTCTACGCACAGTTCGAAGACAATACGCAAATGGTAATTCTCAGTAATTCATATGAGTCTCCCGTATAAGTCATTGGATTTGTTGCTGAAGTAATCGTTGCCAAAGACTGCTCAAAGAGCTGCACAGGCTGTCAGGCAACCAAGCTAATACATTTCACCAATTTTTTTTTACGTTGATTATGAATAAGAACCAACAAAAATGTCTCGAATCAGAATAAATACTCTTCAAGTCATAGGTTCTCTTTTTATGTTGTTCTTTGTATCTTCGGTGTTTACATTCAGATGTTAATGTGTGATATATCGAAGTTTTTCTTGAAGAAACAAATTTTTCTGTCATGTCATTGACCTCAAGAACCCCCTTTTTTCTCAAGTTTAGCACAAATGTGGTCCGTGCGTTGCTCATCGGTGACCGCCATGGATGATTCATGTACAACATGAACAAAACTACTATGAAACATTGTTTTCCTATTGCTATTGAGAAATTATCAAGCGCGAATCCAGTGCGTTGCCGATAGAGGTTCAAGATGTCATCCGTCCGTTCATCGAAAATAACGGATTTTTTTTCCACCCAGAGAATGTTTTGTTATCGATTATAACAGACCAAGATCAACTAGTGCGTTCAGATTAGTATGATAACATTTTATAAGTCCGCAAAGAATAACAGGATGTATTCGACAAATGTTTGGTCTTGAAGTTCATAATTTCAACAATTTTGATAGTGACTCATACTTAAAATTCGAATTGACCGAGCTGCCATGCTTGCAGTTCTATTCGCAAGAGCAGCTGGAAGCATTTCAAACTTCAGAAGAAATTATCGATTTACCAGGTTAGCACATGGAAAATAACTTAATTTATTTACTTTCTTGGCTAAAATTAATTATTATCACAGCATTAACATGTCATTCTCAATACACCATGACACAATAAACAAGGTATAGTCATTAGCCCAACACCAACTTGAAAGAAAGAATGCCAAAAATACATTTTTGTGAATGTTTGGGAACTTCAACAAACGCCATTGTCAAATTTCAAAATTGACAATATAAATTAAAACGAGGAAAAAAATTTAGGATTACAGCATAATTTTAAGTTGAGACACTGATAACGGGTTAGATAGAACACGTGCACGGAAATTTTCTTGTTTTGAAATAAGAAATTTGTATTTAAGAATTTATGAACTATGGTTTGGCCTTAGGTCAAATTCTTTGAATTAGACGATGGGTACAAGTACCCATTGCCTAGGATTAGAAAGTATATTCACTATAGAAGGGAATACGAAGCTTTTCTACAACAACACCAGAGGGGTAAGCCGCTCCCCGTAATAAAGATTGCGAAGGAGCTGCATGAAGCCTTCGAAAATATTGAAACCTACTTCATAACCAAGCGGAAGATTGCTTAGTAGCCGATCGCCAGCTGCAGGAGATATATAATATAGTTATCCCTTCTGAGCTCTGCGAAACTAAGGCTGTCGCTGAGATCCCGTCCGAGACGGCCTTTACAGAAAAATACATATTTGAGAACATCACCATAAAACATAAAGCAGAGTACGGGCCCATCAGCGGCGGCATTTCTATCACAGAGATTAAAAAATTTACAAAGCCAAATCCCGACAAGGCAGACATGCGGGTCGATATTGACTTGATCATGATCACATTTTCTGGTGATCGATTACCATCACACGTATGTATAGACAAAGTTATTTTTCCGATCAAACCTTTCATTGAAAGGATAATACAGTGCAAGAAATGCTGGAGATTCGGGCACTCTACTGCCGTTTGCAGCCGTCCGCGACAGATGTGCCCTCGATGTGGCGCTGCTCATGAAGGTGTATGTGAGTTGATACCCAAGTGTATCAACTGCGAAAAATCCCATGACGCTAGGTCCGGACAATGCGAGAAGTGGAGGCCAGGAGCGATGCGGAAAAAAAGACTCCAAAATATCAACTAGAGATACCAAACATATCTACGACAAACATCTTTTCGTTTGTTGAGGAAGAATTTCCTACAATTTCTATCAAACGGAAACTAGCCCGAAAGAGGGATAACACCAAAAAGAGGAAATACATAAACCAAGAACACGACAACCTACACTACCAGGATGAGTTCCTGGTAGAGAACCCAATCACCGAGGCAGAGGTCTCTACTAATCAAGACCCATATACATCCACAGCTGAACCAGCTGAAACACAACCTGAATTGACAAATATCCCAGATTTACCAGAGACTTTACTATCTCAAGAATACGATGAAGACTCCCTACACATTATTGACGACATATCAAATTCCCAGATGGGACAGTTAACATCCACCCAGAAGCACTCCGATAACAATGATATCACTCTTAATACATCCTTGGACCGATTTGAGACGTTTCAGATAATAATTCATGATCACAATGAAGATATTGCAGAACAACCTAAGAAGCATTAAAAATAAAAAAAACCACAACTTACGCAACTTCTCATCGACTCGGATGTAGATATTGCATGTTTATCGGAAACTTTTTTAGATAACACGGACGAACTCTCGATTAAGAATTACAATATTATACGCAATGACAGGAACACACGAGGTGGCGGTGTAGCCATTCTACTCAGGAAACCAATTAAATTTGACACGCTCAACATTAACTCAGTGAACCGGAGCATTGAGGTTGCGGCTCGTCAATTTTCTTCAAACATCGGATTTGTAGTAATAATATCAACATACCGCCAATAAGTTCAAAGTAAAGGCCAAAATGAAAACTTACCCCGACAATACATGGTGGAATACCAGATGCAAGCAGGCAAAAGCGGCACAGATAAAGGCATTATCGCAATTTAGAAAATCGCCATCCAGGGTTAATCTTTAAAGATTTATTACCTAACAGAAAGCATACTTTTACACAGTCAGACACGAAAGGAGACTAGGCTGGAAAAATATGTGTAAGAACATAGACGCCGATATTACCCCCACACAACTATGGAATATTGTGAAGAGATTCCGTGGAATGTACACTTCCAAGCCACATAGTATTCCGGAATCATGTCTAGACGGATTCTGTGATACCGTTTCAGGCCCAGAAGGCCCAATAAACAAGTCTCCCAGTTTAACTGATATACCAAGATAGAGTAAATTTACAATTGATGAACTTGAAATAGCCATTGATACCTCTAAGGACACATGTGCAGGCTCCGATGAAATTCGGCACGGACACATGAAGAAATTCAACTCTGCGATTAAAGAAAAACTTTTAGAAATGTACAACCACATATGGACCAGCGGAGAAATTCCAAAATCATGGATGGAGTACAGGGTAAAGGCCATTCACATAAAGGGGAAAAACCGCCAGACAATCCACTCTCATATCGATCAATTGCAATAATATCATGTTGGCGAAAAAATTTCGAAAAGATGATTCTCCGCAGAATAGACCACCAGCTAGAATTCGAAGGTAGACTTGAAGAGGCACAATCCGGATTTCGCAGAGGTAGATCTACACGTGATAACGTTGTTACTTTATGGTCGGCAAGGAAACAAGGCAAATTCATGATCGCAGTATTCCTAGACATAAGGAATGCCTTCGAGAATGTAAATATCGAGATATTAATCGAAAAGTATAAAAGAAATGGGATAAGCGATCACTGCTGTAATATTATTCACAATATTTTTCACCACAAGAAACTTCAAGTTAATACTGACGGCTATATCGTTGAGAGGTCGTCTTGCACCGGAACCCCACAAGGTTTTGTACTGAGCCCATTGAGTTTTAATATCTACATAAATGAAATTTTTAAAAACCTGGATGTGGATATATTAGGCTACGCTGACGATCTCGTCATTTTCTGCGCTGACATCGATATAGATAGGGCCGCTTCTAAGGTCCAACATGCTCTGGATGATATCATACATAGACTGAACAATATACAGTTAGATCTATCCTCTCAGAAATCAAATGCTTTATTATTCATTCCAGCTAATAGGAGACATGTAGTATACTACCCCAGAATTAGTATCGGAAATGATCCGGTTGATTACACAAACATCTTCAACTCTCTTGGTTTCATATTTGAGCCCAATCTGGACATTGGGCCACATATTGACAACATAATTAGAAGTACCTTCCAATTCATGAACATTCTCCGCGCTTTGTGCGGAGTTTCCTGGGGATGCAACCCACAGCACATCATTCTCCTATACATTGGGGTCATCAGGCCCAGAATTGAATATATGGCACCACTGATGTTAGATTGCCCAAAAAGCAAACTCCTGAAAATACAAACTCGTACAGAAAGTACGAAAGATTAATCGAGGCGAAGTTTTACCAATTTACAAGGATTTTCACTGACGGCTCCAAAACTACTGACAAGACCAGCGGTGCTTTCTGGATCCCGACAATGGATTTAGAAGCCTCTTTTTCCCTACACAAAACATGTTCAATATTCACTGCCGAAGCTTTTGCTATACTCGAAGCCTTACTGCTGGTTAGAACATGTGATCTTCGAAAATATTTGATCATAACTGATAGCAAATCTGCTCTACAGGCTATTGAATCAAGATGCAGCAAGAACATTCATCCCTACATTCCAAGGATAAAGAATGAGGTGTATGCATTGACCGAAGCAGGCTATTGTATGTAATTTCTATGCATACCTGGTCACTCAGGTATTGATGGAAATGTGTATGTCGACTCAGTCGCGGTTAATCACACTGACACGGGTGGATACCCCCCTGTATATCACATGGACTTGAAGCAGATTGACAAAAAATCAGCAGTGGAATCTTGACAGCAGAATCGGGACACTAGCATATACGGACGACGACTATACTCCTTTACCCCGACGGTCAACAGGGGGTCATGGTTAAGGAACCAAAACATCCCCCGCAATGTTATAACTACGACATGCCGATTGAAATTTGGCCATAACCAGATGAGACACCATCTACACAGAATTAACATAACCAACTCTGATCTTTGTGACTGTGGAGAGATCCAGACTATTGACCACGTCACATTTTCCTGTAATCGCGTAGACACAGGAATTCGACATTCCTTTATTCAGAAGATACAAATACTAAACATACACCAACCCAGCATTGACATGATGCTGAAGACAGACGACATCGATATATATATATATCTTACTCCAGAAGTACTACAGAGATGCAGAAATTCCAGTTTAAAGAACTACTGACAGACTATTAGCATTATCGGACACACAATATTTAGAGAAAGCAGTATAAGTAGTACAACAGAGTTTCCCCGCCTTAATATTACATTTCCCTTGAATTTAATACCATGAAAGTGGCAACGCAGACCATGTGTCTCATGCCACTTTTAATTTCCACCACACAAAGGGTGGAATAATGACATCCCAATAAGCACAAAGTCGGACTCGGATCTGATTCGGATCCGATTTGAGTCCGATATGACGGACTCCGCTTTCTCTGTTCCGATTCGGATCCGATTTGAGTCCGAGATGTCGGACTCCGCTTTCTCTGTTCCGATTCGGATCCGATTTGAGTCCGATATGACAGACTCCGCTTTCTCTGTTCCGATTCGGATCCGATTTGAGTCCGAGATGTCGGACTCCGCTTTCTCTGTTCCGATTCGGATCCGATTTGAGTCCGATATGACAGATTCCGCTTTCTCTGTTCCGATTCGGATCCGATTTGAGTCCGAGATGTCGGACTCCGCTTTCTCTGTTCCGATTCGGATCCGATTTGAGTCCGATATGACAGACTCCGCTTTCTCTGTTCCGATTCGGATCCGATTTGAGTCCGAGATGTCGGACTCCGCTTTCGATTCAGGTTTGCAGTAAAAATTTGGAGTTTTATTTTTATATTTATTAATGAATTTGTTTATTATTTTGAATTTATTACTTAGTATATATGTGGTGATATAAGCAACAATTAGATGAAAAGTAATATGACATTAAAATTTAATATATTAATAAGTATATGACTCATATGTAACAGACATCATATTAGTGTATAAGTGGTACAAAATACAATTCGTTTGTCAATTTAATTTTGAAAACCTTTTTTATATGTAATATGTTGTGCTCATTGGGCAAATCTTCAAACTCAATATTATTAGTCTTGAATATACAGTTTATATTAATGGTAATTGAAGAAGAAATGTCTTCGACTGATTTCAATGGATAGCCATGCACAATATAGTCCTGATCAACTCGTTTGATATATTTTATTTTAAATATTTTATCATTATAGTAATAATAGTTATTTGGGTGCTTCAATGAAAAATATTTTGCTGTTTGTTTATTTATTGTTATTTTAATGTATGTATAAGATCCATCTTCAAAATCGCCAAGAACAATGTTTGTAGTATCTTTACTGAGACTTTTTTTGAAATTGCTTTTCTCCACAATTCTTTTATATATTTGACTCGCAAATTGAGTTTTTTTCTTCAATTTGCGTTTGAGCTCTTGCAAATAGTTTTCAAATTTAAAGGCACTGAAGCTATTTAACGATCCGAAAGTTCTGCAATCCGTTGCCAAGTGCGTTAAGCAATGCACATTGTATGTTAAAAAGGACTCGTTATATAAAAAAAATTGAATTTGTTCCGCCTTATTATTTTATGCTAAATTATGCAGGATCAAAAATCGTTTCGGCAACGGATCAGAATTCATTTCGTTTTCGGATCCGACATCGTTTTGAGTTCGGGTCCAAACTCATATCTAAATCGGATCCGAACTCACTTCGATGTTGGATCCGACATCGTTTTGAGTTCGGGTCCGATATCATTTCGAAATCGGACTCAATTCTCGGTCCGATATCGAAGAGGGAATTGCTCCCGTTCTCGTGTCCGACCTCGGACCGAAATCGGACCCGTTCTCGAAACCAAATCAGAGAAGTCGGATCCGATTCGGATCAGATTCGGATCCGATGTGCTTATTGGGATATTATTAGTATGTCAGATGAAGTAGTAGTAGTAGTAGTAGAGAAAAAATTTTAAATCAACTGTTAGCATTACTCTACCTTCTTTACTGTACCAATACACCGTCATGTTGTACATGAATCTGCCATGGCGGTCATCGATGAACAACGCAAGGACCACATTTTTCCTAAACTTCGGAACCGTCAAAAATGCAGCCAACTTGAATCACGTTGAAATGGGATTGATTAACATTTTTATTATTTCATTTTACCTTAATTTTGTTTATTATTGTAGTTTATGTTGAGATATGATGGGTAAGTAAAAAAAGGGACTTTTGAGGTCAACGACTTTAAAAACAGAAAAATTGGTCTCTGAGACAAAAACATCGATGTATCACACTTTATCATTTGACTGTAAAAACCGAAGATACAAACACCAACAACCCCTGCATTCGGCAAAATAGGCAAAACATTTTTCGAATCTTCCTTGCAGCAATGCTTCATATTCGAAGGTGCACGGTAAACTTTTTTTACCTGTGGTACGCTCTACTGTACATAGATAGCTTGTATGGGGTGGTCCATCTAGAGATATTTATTTCAAAATAATAAAATTCAAATCAAGTGTGGAATCTTTATTGTTTATACGAAAGGACATTTTATGGCATTTATTTTTTAAATATAATTTCCTTCAAATGTTGGCAACTGTAATATGGAAATAAGCGTTCGGCGAAAAACAAGAAGATCCGCTGTTTTCGACTAAAATTGAGTTCAGAGATGAGACCCATTTCTGGCGCAACGGCAACGTCAATAAACAAAATTGCCGCATTTAGGCTAAAGAAGAACCAGAAGAGGTTCAAGAGGTGCCATTATATCCAGAGAAAACCACGGTTTAGTGCGGTTTATGGGCTGGTGAAATTATCGGTCCATATTTTTTAAAAAAGATAATGGTCGAAACGTAACTTTCAATGGTGCTCGCTATTGCTCTATCATATCGGACTTTTTACTACCTGAAATTGAAGCCCGTATTCTTGACGACATTTTGTTTCAACAGGACGGTGCCACTTGCCATGCAGCTGGTCAAACAATGGATCTAGTGAGAGGTAATTTCGAAGAGCTGCTTTTTTCACATTTTGGACCGGTGAATTGACCGCCTAGATCGTGTGATATCACACCTTTAGGCCTTTTTCTTTGGAGCTACGGAAAGTCCAAAGTCTATGCCGACAAACCAGCTACGATTCAGGTTTTTTTGGATTCAATACGACGCGAGTCATTCACGCTATACGGGTCGAAATGCTCGTATGAGTCATTCAAAATTGCACCCTCATAATGGACACTCTGAGGCGTAGTTGCGGCCAACATTTGAAGGAAAAAAGGAAAAAAAATAAATGGAATAAAATGTCCTTTCAAATTACCAATAAATTTTCCACACTTGAATTTGCACGAAATAGGAGGTTTTCGTGCATACAACTTCATTTTCTTTGTAGACCTTCTAGAAGGACTGCACCTATCGCTTTGTAAGAGGTCAACACGGTTTCTTTGTCGGCTCCCCAAGTACCCCAAATAAAATGTTCCTACTTTTCAGCTTATCGAAGATAGCTGAAGCATGTGCAGAGGACCACTTGAGGTCCGGACGCCAGAATTTTAGAGAGGTAGAGGTTAAACAGAGCAGGAAAGATCACTCCACCCTGGGGAACTTTTTGTTTAACTCTACGGGGCTTCGACTTCCGGTCTCTAAATTCTACATATGACCGGCGCTCACACACATAGTTTACGTCCCAACGTTTCAAACTGGCCGGAAGAGACGTTTTCGCAATGTCCTCGAACAGAGCGGTATGATTGACCGTGTCAAAGCCTTTTGTAAGGTCAAAAGCCACGAGAACCGTCCTGTCGTTGGGCTTGTTCTAGTTAAGGCAGCGACTTATACGTGTGGTGATGGCGTGTGAAGCAGTTGTTGTGCTGCTTGCATAACACCTTCCCTATGATCATCACAGGCTGTTCGATCAGGCTGGGAAGGAGCAGCGCCTCAAGCGTCTTTGCTACTAGGGAAAGCAAGGAGATCGACCTGTACGCGTCTTTACCTGGCTTCAGTTGCGGTAGCACTTTGCTCATTTTGCAGGCATCGGCAATTAAGTGAGTGGCTAACGACAGATTGAGCACTTTGGTCATGTACTCTACTCCCGGGGTATCCAAGAGTTTTAACATCAGCATTGAGATTCGTTCCGGAACCAGCGCCTTTGATGACTGCGCTGTTAAATAATCTCCTTGTTGCCTTATCACTCTCTGGGTGCTCAATAAATAGGCGGTTGAAATAACTCGCGCACCGCTTCGAATCTGTCACTGGTCGTTTACTGAACGTGACGGCTGTCCGATCATCCTTCTTTCAGGGTTAGAGAGCGATTTGACCATTGTCCACAACTTACCAATTCAGGAACATTTTAAGTGATGCTTTATTTAAGTGATCTAGCTTTTTGTTCCGCTTATATTCGTTGACCAACCTACTGATCTCAGAGTTTATATCCCTAATTCTAGGGCCAGTAGGCTTGGAGCGACGAATGTCATTACGCTCGTCTGCGAGTCACGCTGTCCTGCTGGGAAATTTGGTCGTACTTCGGGTATTCGACCAGCAGGGACATGGCGAGCGGCTGCTGCGTTGATGATGGCCCGGAACTTTTTCTCGGCTACCCGAACATCTGACGTAATGGGTAGATTATTAAAGCTGAGGTTGATGGCTTCTCTGAAGGCATCCCAATTAGCCTTTTTTAATTGAGATACGTACGGCGTTTAAAAGTTATAAAGTCAGATGGTCTTTTTATGGAGAGAATTATGCGAATGTGGTCCAATCCTAGTGAGACAAAGGGTTGCCAGGTGACGTCGTTGATCAGGCCAACCGATGCCATAGTTATGTCTGGCGAGCTATGGCAATCGCACATAATCCGCGTGGGGGCGTCCTCATTGACTTTGCAGAACGTAGAGCTATCAATTTTCTCTGCCAAAGCGTTGCCAAGGAGAGAATGCCACAGTTCATGGTGAGGATTAGTCACCTAGGACAAAGCTGTTATTGCCTTGTAGCAGATTGCTTATGTCAGGCAATTAACGCGGGGCACAGATACTAACCGGCGGGATGTATTCGTTGTACAGCTTTATCTCGGCAGTTCCAGACTTTACTTGACTGACTATGGGTCTCTAGGTTGAAGCTTAGGTGAAATAGGTCTGTAAAGCACAGAATGGTGAAACAGGAAAGCAAGTCCTCCACCTCCACTTCTGGTGCGATTCTTATGTAACACGTTGCATCCGTCACAGCTGTGCAGGCTGCAGGTGGCATTCAGCTTAGTTTCTTGGGTCGCAGCGATTATGTTTCTCCGACTTATAAATTCTATTACCTCACTGATTTTGTTGCGTAGGCCTTTGCACTTAAATTGCAAAATTGATGCACTGTCAGGAGTGGCAACAGCAATCTGTGGTGTAAGATGCTATATATGTTGATGCTGTTGCGAGGGCGACTGCGGGGGAGTCTCGTAGTTGGATGATGATGACGACGATGTAATTGTAGACGGCGATAATGACACCAAATCCAGAGACCTACTGCTAACTTCGTTGATACAGCACGAAGCAACAAAGTCCGTTTCGCTATACTCCTTAATGTGGTGTAGACCTGAACACCTTACAGACGTAGCACGATGGTGCATACGGTTCTAACAAACGGCGCAGATCCAAGGTCGAGAGGGTTTGTTCGATCCAGGCTAGGACAAGTAATATTCGGAGCAGGCATTCCGGGAAGTGTTGCTCCCACAACGAAAAAATGGACGAACAAAAAACACATATGGTTGTAGTGACTGCCCTAGAGTGTTTGCTTCGGGTCAATCCGGTACATAGAACCGGCAGTCAATTTGATTTAGGATTTAGCATAAGAATTTAACATATTGTGTGGTTACTTGACGAGACAATTGCAAGCAAATTTCTATTCGTACATTGAGGAAGGAAAAGCTGCAGCTAACCCATTAAGACACAATGTAAGATAGTATGCATTTTCCGATCCCAGATATACAGTTAACCTGCAAACATTTTCTATCCATTAAGATATTCATTTAACACCTAAATACTTTAGTGTCGTTCTTTGTGAGGTAAGGTATCCCGCAAAAGATACTTTCATCAAGTAACTATTTAGCCACTTGCAAAAGCGTACATAACAATCCTTTAGAAAATATCGTACGAGTATTAGAGTAATTTCAAAGTTACGAAAAATGTATTGTTAATGAGTCGAATTCGAGTCGTTTGAAAGACTATGAAAGGCATTTCATATAAAAAGAAAGCTTTTTTCCAAGTCTTGTATCATTTCACAAAGGTCACAATCCCAATTTTTTTGGCCAAAAATCCAATGTTTTCTTGCTTAAAATAGCAAACACTTTTTAATGTTTAAACATACATTTGCTTTTGAAAGCTCTAAGTATCCTATAGTTATGGTCGCGAAATAGTTCGAATAGTTATTTCTTAAAGTTGAAAACACAAACATGTGCGAAAATCTTGTCAACAGTTTCTATCAATAGTTTTCAATTAGCAGAAAAGGTTTTGCAAAATTCTATTTGGGAATTAAAAATGATTGTAAATATTTAAATTTTTAATAGTGAAACATTATAAAAAATGTGTTACTAACTTAAGTCCCACAAGTAATAAGGGGAACTTCTCCCGAATCAGTGAGCTATACACGATTCAATTAAATAACTGATCGACAAGAGGTAGCCGACCAAAATTGTTAAATAAATCAAGGCATGCAATTTAACTTTAAATAAAAACATTACTATATTACTTTTATACTACTTTATTACTTGTCCTATATACGGTCCATATGGCATAATTATGGCCCCTACATGTCCATGAGACCGACACTATTTTTCGTAAACTCTTAAGACCATTTTGGATTCAAAATGAAATTGTTTTAAATTTAATTACGAGTACGCATATGTCGACACACACAATTGCTTGCTTTTGTGTAATTGAATATTAATATCCCAGGGGTCCATTAGACTAAACCAAAATCTTAGTTAAATCAAAAAATAAATCCGTATGCGGATCTGTAGAGAAAATTTCTTTTATTTGAAAAACGGCGTACCCATATTTATAAATGGTCGCTTATTTTTAGCACAACGACCTTTTTCTAACCCTAAGATCAATATGTTCGAGCCAATCCTGAAAACACATTTAAATTCGAGTAATATGGAGATTAGATTATATTTGAATTACCATATACCCATATTTCGTCGCCTTAATAAAACAATAGTGTATACGCATGTACACCATTATTTTTTTATTGCATAATAAGAATCTACATAACTGATTCTATATGTGGTCAAAATTTGGTGAAGTTCTACTTCCACAAAGTGGGTCAAAAGATCAATTGAAATATTAGCGTATAATTGCGTGATTGAAATTTTTCATTAATAATTGTGTAAGTGCTGGTATGGTGTTTTATTTAGTTGTTACTCTAAATATAATTTCAAAGAAAAATAGTGTATAAAAAGCATACACTATTTTTATTATTCAAAACAATCCATTTTCATAACAAAATAAAAACGAAAAATGACGTATATTGATATACACTATTTTTTAACAATATATTATTTGGAGTCAATCCGTATGACACTTATACACTATTTTATATATCACACAACATTTCTCTGTGTGTTCTACGGTTGACGTAAAAAATACCTTAAAATCAGTTTACACTGTTATTGTCAACTTTTTGATAGATTGTAGAATTTTCTGAGAGAAGACATAGACTAGTTACATAATATGTAATATACTTTGTATCATATCTACTTTGTACAATATTTATCATTTTATTATAGTAACATCAAACCAAACCTAGTAACCTTATATCTATCATTCTTATTTTTGTGTATTGAATAGAAAAAAATAAAAAATCAGTTGTATTTGAAAAATCGACGAAATAAGTCTTTAAACAATTAAATAAAATAAAATTATTACTAATATACTTAATTGACTGGGCAATTGTGCTTTTGCTAGTGTGTTATTGTGAAAAGTTCGTGAAAATAATGGATCTATCAAGTTATGGTGAGTATTTACTGTGAAACGAAAACAAGTGTGTGCCGTATTATGACTATGTAAATGGAATTTCGACAGATTTTGGTTATGATAATGCGCCTGGTACGACGCACGAAGACGATTTCTCCACAGGATCTTCGGATGATTATGTTCCGGAAACAGATGAAGAGGCAGAAACAGATGCTGAGTCGAAAGCAGAGGAATTGGACATAGTCACTTCGGCACTGGAAGAGAACCCTGAAATAGACCAAGACATGGAGGGTCTGATTGCAGACGTCACCAATAACGAGGAGTTAGAGCTCAAGACACCAACTCGGAAGCGGAAGGTAAAATGTCACTAATCTTAAATAAATTATTTAAGATTAGTGACATAAATTTACTTAACGGTTATATTTAATGTTACAGACGGAGACGCATGCATGGATGCAAAATATTCGGAAGAAGAAAAGGCAGTCAGGAAAAGCTTACGTGACCAAAAGGGGGAAATTGATTAAGGAGCGACTGCCAAAATCAGTGAATTGCAAGTGTCGGCACAAATGCATTGAGCGAATTAACAATGAAGAACGTATTGCGATCAACGCCGAGTTTTGGGAACTTTCTGACTACGCAAAACAACAGTTGTACTTAAGCCAGTGCATTCAAATAAAGAAATGCAAGAGGGCTATTGTTGCCGGCTCCCGAAGAGACAAGACTCTAACATACACTCTGAGGTCTAAGCAAGTATGCAAGCAGTTTTTTATGAAAACACTGAATATATCTGATGGAGCTATTTCGGTTTTCATAAAGAAAAGTGAATGTCATGAAGTTATAGATAAACGTGGACATCATGGTTGTCGTCAAAAAAAGGATGAAGAAACTAAAAGAATCATTAAAGAGCATATTGAATCCTTTCCGGCCGTGGAGAGCCACTACACTCGCTCGTCATCAAAACGGTTATATCTTGCTTCTAATTTAAACATTTCAAAAATGTTTCAACTCTTTAATGAAAAGCATGAAGGCAATTCCATTAAGGAAAGTATGTACAGGCGTATTTTCTGCAACGAATATAATTATTTTTTTCATAAGCCGAAGAAGGATACATGCTACACATGCGAACGATATCGTAACTCTGATGACAAGGAGATTTTGCAGGAAGCGTACAATGAACATATTAAAAATAAGAAGATGGCTAGGGAAGAAAAGGAGGCCGATAAAGAAGATACAAAAATTAATAACAAATTGAGAGTATTAACTTTTGACTTACAATCTGTTTTGACAACCCCATGCAGCAATGTAAGCTCATTGTATTATTCAAGGAAGTTTGCTAGCTTCAATAATACTTTTTTCGATCTTGCGTCGAAGGAAGGCTACTGTTTCTTGTGGGATGAAACGCAGGGACAAAGAGGTTCGGACGAGATTGGGACCTCAATTATCAAAATGTTGAGCTCATTTGACGAAAATGTAACGGATGTAATTTTGTATTCTGATTGTTGTGGTGGGCAGAATAGGAATCGTTATATTGCAGCACTGCTATTTTACGTAATTCGTAAGTTGAATTTAAATACGGTCACGTTAAAGTATTTAGAGAGCGGCCACCCACAAATGGAGGCGGATTGTATGCACTCGACAATTGAACGGGCCAAACGAAATATATCCATTTACTCGCCCGAGGAATGGCCAACGATTTTGCGATTGGCCCGAAGAAAACAACCATACATTGTGAAAAGAATGTCCTGGTACGACATTTATGATCTCAAGGAATGGTTCAGCAGATTGGGGCACACTTTGAAAACTAATAACGAAAACAGCTCAGTGAATTGGTTGAAGATTAAGCAAATTAAAGTGGAGAAAGTTAATCCTAATTTTCTGATCTACAAAGAGAATTGGGACTCCGAGTGGCAAACAATTGACATTATGCAACGTAAGAGGAAGAAATCAACCACTAATAGCTGTGATACCCGAAATTTGTGCTCTAAATTTAAGCAACAGCTTACTATATCTTCCTTAAAGTACAAGGATCTTAAGGGGCTGTGTACCAATAATGTCATTCCCAAAGAATTTCATTATTTTTATATTAATCTACAACACAGTGGAAATAAAAATTGCTTGGATGAGCCTGATGTGGAGGAGGATATTTCCGTAGATGAATATTGATGAATATTGCCTTTTATTCATGTATTTTGTAATTAATTAAAACTGCAAAAATTTTATTACAAAACAATTAACAACGTGTCATTGCAATACCAAAAAATGACTGTGAATTATGAATAAAATGGATTGTTAAGCACGAATGCTTTGTTTTACTGCATGAACATTCGTCAGACAATTAAAATGTATTTCGTGATAAATGGTGTAAAGGATTCAAATAAAATAGTGTATACCATACAAAATAAAATAGTGTATAATGATTTTCATACATATTATAAAACAAATAAAATAGCCTAAGTGACATCATGGTACTTTGAATCCCATTAAGTTGCAAATAAAGCACTTTTAGATTAATCGAATATCATCTACTAGTAGCCTGATTATTCCTCCACATATTGAAATGATCACAACTTTCAAACATCGATTATTTTCTCAAAAATTACTGGTTTCCCAGATGTCTAATAGAACAAAAACTTTAAACTCTATTATCTCGAAACGGCAAAAAAATTATACACTATTGTTTTATTAAGGCGACGATTTGTTATATTTATAAAGTATGTTTTTAGGGCCACTTTGGCCGTTGTTTGGGACACAATAGATCATTGGTCCATAAACATCCACTATTTAAATGGTTTATGGACCGAAAAAAATGTTGAACAAATACTAAAAAAGTGTACTTTTTTCTGAGGTTCTTTAAGTGCATTTTCCCCTTTTCGGCCGATATCGTTCATTTACAATTTTAACCATTTTATGATTATAAGGACGCTATCATACCTCTTACCTTTCATCATGAAATGAGCCAAGAAATAAGCTGGTGAAATTTGTCCAGTCGTGAATGAATCACCCTGTATATTGCAATGTTTTAAAATTCCATTTACGTCGTCCGAACAAATCAAATACGATTTAATTGTTGACCTTAAACTATTATAAAAGTTAATATTTTTGAGAACCGTAATTCTCGATATCCAAGAAGATAATATACCAATTAGATGGGTATTTCAACATGAAAAAGACCCAAAACCTACGGCAAAATACACACCCTAAATCCGATTGAAAATTTGTGAAATTATCTTTAAACAGATTTGTAAAAAGTACTTGCTTTTCGCCAAATTTCCGTATATTACGACCACCACTCTGATTTTATATATATATATTTCGAAATATAAGGCATTTTTCAAAAAAAAAAAAAACAGCTAAAAAACTATAAAATCGGTCACTGACCCGCATTGGGTAAACGGATTTCGATGATTTATCTTTGGGAAGGCCTTCCCACCTTTTCTAATGATACTCCAGATCGAATGTATGTAGCAGTGTTATAGCTTATTAAGTGTCATAACTTTAGAGGTCCGTAACTCGGAAAAGTAGCCGCCCGACTTTGTTGTTGTTTTCTCTTTTTATTTTCTTCTTTTTATTGCCTAAAGGGCCGTATTTTTTATGTTCTTGGCCCGAAAAACAGATTTGTTTCCAGATCGGAACATTTGTAAATGTACCAAAGCCCTAAATAATCCGCGGCTTTATCACGCTCCTTTTGATATGGATACGATTCCATGACACAAAATGGAATGCAATGCAAGTATTAACAACCACCCCCTTCAATCATTCAAATAACAACCTTCATTATTTACATACATTCCAGATACGATGAATGTGTGTGTGTGTGCGTATGAGCAAGTGAATTTTTCAAATGGTTTTTGCATGCTTTGGGAATTTTATTTAGTGTCTCATGTCTCAAGTTTTATATTATCGTAGCAAACACCATCTACTACTTTTTGATTGATATTTTCTTCATTAGCCGAGTCGACCATGCAAACTTCGATTTCTATTGATTGATTTCACCGCTTATATATTCATTCACAGTTTTATATTGTTTACGGCGTTAAAGTGCAAGAACTAATTTAAAAATTATAAATTTAATATATCTTTTTACCTGGGAAGATAATAATTATAAGTTAGTTGTGCTATTTCTTCAGCAACGCAGTTTATATACTTTTGCAAATTTTTATAAACACAGTATGTCGCTGAGAGAGACAGAGAGTAGAAACATGCATACATATAAGCATGTATGCAGAGAGCAGATACTCACACTACAAAGACGATGAAGTTGATAAAGAAATATCTTTTTTCTGCAACTATTCAGCCCACCAGATGGTGTTATCGTCAAAATTAGTCAAAACACGCTGAATTATAATTTAAAACCAATGAAATGTGTTGCCCTTCGTATTCACTACATTTTGGCAGTATAAAAATGTCAAAATCCATATACATAAATTTACAGTGAATGAACGCATGAAAGCACTTTTTAAAATTGATACTCTTTGAGTTGTCTACTACGAGTATTATCGGTGTTGACAGTTATGTTCTTATGCGCTGTTTTTTTTTTTGTAAATGTAATGTAAATTTTTACATGCACTACCAACCAGGGATGATAAAAAGTTGATACTTTGGTACTTTTTGACTGAAAAAGTACCGTGGTACTACCGCAACTCATTTGATACCTCTTTCGGTATTCCGAAAAACATGAATTTTGCGCGATTGAAGTTTATTTTTAACGTGCTAAATATTTCTTATTGCTTGAATAAATTCTTAAACCAAAAAAAATATTTTTGAATAGAATTGAAATAGCAGGTAAATAAATGGCCGCAGGGCTATTTCAAAAGCTCGGCAAATATGGTCGAACTTTGTTAGGTTTGGTTTAAGTCGCTCATAATGTCCTATTCTAAATTTGAATAAGATCGGATATAACATAGGACTTGTAAATCGGGCCTCGGCATTTACCTATATATGGAGGTTACATGAACCGATATTTTCCAACATTACTGAGATTGTTAATAGATCTTTCATATTGCACTTACTAAATTTGACGAAGATCGAATGTAAAATGTGGCTTGTGGAATGGCAGGACCTCAAATCTGGTACATTGGGCGATATGATCCAACGTACCATGCAATGGTTTTACCGACAGATCACGAATCAGAAAGATCTTTTGTGTAGGGCTATCCAAAAACATGGATTAGTGACTCGTTACGTTCTGTACAAAATTAAGTCAGAGTTGGATGTAGTATGTGGTTTTTCAGCTACATGGCCCTACATTGACTAATTTGAATAGGATTCCCTCATTGGAACCATATAACCTACCACAGAGTTGTTTATAAATGCTGTATCTTTCCGTCTTAAAAGTACTGTTTTATCCCTTTTTTTGTACCAATTCGCCGACCACATCTATCATGCATGCTACCAACCAACAACTTAACAACTGATTTGATTATAACTGTGTCATTTTTGATAAATTGTGGCACTGTTGCCAGACTGAAATATCTAAATGCAGTAAGATTTTGTTCATATACGACAGAGTTAAAGCAGTTTGGGAGGAGTTAACGAACGAGTTAATATAAAACGATTGACATGAATTGTTTCAAAGCTGATTGAATAAAAGCCCGGACACACTGAAGTTTTTTTGTTACCTTCCGGTTGTCTGAAACCACTGAAATATATGTTGAAAGTTTACAAAATATTAATGACATTTCATTGTCGACTTAGAAGAGCCCTGCAATCAAATTTTGTGTGGTTCGAACGATTGTTTCAAGGATTTTAAGATTATCGGATGTTTAAAAAAAACGCAGCATAAGAAAAAAGGTTCAGTGTACCTGAGCCTAAAAGCGTAATTGTTTGTTTAATATTTTAAAATTTGTTTGATGTTCTTTTTTTAAAGAAATTTTTTTTTTAATAATGGTGTTTTAAGAGCAGTGCGTAGTTTTCTGTTTTTTTTTTTATTTTTAACGCTGCATAACCAATTACGCGTTGGAATTAATAAGCGTTGGTCTGCCGGGGTCTACATTTTTCGAACATATAAAGAAAACAATCATAAAAAAAAATTAAAAAAGGCGTGTTGTATTTGAGAAAATAATCCGCTTGTATTTCTATCGAATTACCTGTTCTTTGTTGCACCTTCCCATAAATAGTTCGCTTTACTGAAAATACATACAAAAATACATTCTTTTAAAAGTCTGATAATTATTGTGAATGTTTGATTTATGTTCAATTTTTACATCACGGAATTTTTTGTTTGATATTTGTCTCCATATAAAACACAAGTGTTTGTGTGTCCTTACAAAAACCAAAGGAAAAATTTCGATTAGCTTTTTTGTCAATGGTACGCAGTAAATCGTGCCAGTGGAACGTAAATAAAACGAAAAGTTTTAAGAGAATTATATAAATATAATAATAATAAAAGGATCTATAACAATTATGTGTAAAACAAAATACCGGCCAAATGCCCGCCACGGCTGCGGAGGCATATAGTCCATATTTTCAATGACAAACATAATAGAGGTTCAATGTCGTCAATGAACCGAATTACCTTATCCTTTAGCTTTTGAGTCGATCTTGAAATAACCTCAAAGAAAAATATTCCGACGGTGTCAAATCACAATCGTGGCGGCCAATTAACTTCGCCACGACGTGAGATAACACGCCCAATGCATTTCTCGCGTAAAAGATCCATTGTTTTGTTAGCTGTGTGGCAAGTGGAACCATCCTGTTGCAACCACATGTCTTTCAGGTCCATATCCAAATTTTGGCCACAAGAAGTCCGTTATCATCCGACCTCATTTTCGAAAAAGTACGACCCGAGGACACCAGCCCATAAACCGCACCAAACAGACACTCTTTTTGGATGCATCGGCTTTTCACAACCACTCGTGGATTCTCATTTGCTAAAATGCGGCACTTCTGCTTTTTAGCGAATCCATTGTGGGCATATTTGGTCGATTATGCTGACTTAAAAAAATGTGAATCAAATGCATTTTAAATTGAACATCCATTTTGGAAAATAAATTAAACAAAATTAACTCGCTGCTCACTTGTGTCCCATGCCATGATTGAATTTGTCAAACACTGAAACAAATAAATGTCAAATTAAGCTGAATGAAAATTTAACGGAGAACTTAGTACTGGCCAAGTACGGACGCTCTTAGCGCTTTGTTAAAAAGTATTTTACAGTTTTTTTGTTTTAGTCTGCTAGAGCATTTCTGCGCTTGACTAACAACAATGATGCAGTGATAAAGCACTATTGTTTAGCCTAGCATTCACATCTAACGGAAAATCGCTCGATTTTTTTGAAAAAAATTTTACTTTTGTCCGAATTTGGGGGTTTTATTTACATAATTATTGCTTTAGTTGTATTTGCCCAATAGTATAAAAAATTTAGTAATACAAAACTTAAGTGAGTTCCGCGGGAAAAAACTTGTGAGGAAGATGGCTAATATGCCGAGTTCTTACTAAAGCCTAGTATTCACCTGAAACGAAATTTTCGCTTAGGAGTTTTGCATTTATCTCTTCACGAAAGAACTGTAGAGCAGAGTAGAGAAAGCAGCATTTAAAAAAAAATGATTTTAATCATATTCATTTAAATATCCTCAAAAACGACTTCACCGCATTTGTTAATTTATATTTTTTTTGTAAATTTCAAAAATTCCTTGACCAAACAAATTTCAGTACATTAATTTTCGTTTGCAGATGGTGAAAAAAGTCTACACCGCTCTTATAATCATCCCTGTAACAGTTGCAAATTCCGCCACCTTCTCGTTTTAGATGAGTTAACCCAGTATTCACCTAAAACGAATTTTTCGCTTAGGAGTTTTGCATTTATCTCTACACAAAAGATTGTTGTGTAGAGCCGTGTAAAGGAATCAGCCGTAATTCATTTTCAAAAAAATTATTTTAATCATATTCATTTAAATACTCTCAAAAACGACTTTACAACATTTGTTAATTTATTTTTTTTTGTAAATTTTAAAACTTCTTGGCCAAACAATTATCAGTACATTAATTCTTATTATCATCCCAGTAACAGTTGCAATTTCCGCCACCTTTTCGTTTTAGCTGAGTACCACCAAACGAAAATAGCTAAAAGGAATTTACCAATAGTAAATTTCGTTTGCTTTGCTTTATGTATTTCTTATGGGAGCGAGAATTTCGTTTTAGATGAATACTTGGCTTAAATGCATTAGATGTATTGATTTAAGTCTAGTATTCACCTAAAACGTTTTTTCAACCATGTTGGTGCATTTATTATTAAATCGAACACTTGTTTCTAGTCAAAAATAATATATCGAAAACATTTCAGGATTTTTAAATTGGTTTAGTGCTAGTTATCAAGACTTCGTTATAAGCAATAATATTATAATTTTAAGTCTTCGTTTTGTATTTTTAGTGGGATGTAAGTACTGAGCTATCTCAAATTTGAAGTATTTAAAGTCATCAACTTATAATCTTTCTAAGGCAATAGTAATACATTTTCACTGTTAAAAACGTACACCTTCACGTTTCTTAATGTCTTCGTAACTGTCTTTTAATTTTTGAAGATAGTAAATTTAGCTACTGATTTGACGTAGGCAGCCAATTCGATTTATTTATAATTTATTGTTATGAGATTTTGGTAAATAATATTAAAATATTAGGCGCGTTCTATTGGTTGATTTAAAAGAGTAAGTGGTTGCTGAGGCGATAACTTCATTACTTTATGAGAAATGTTTTAAGTTTTTTTGTATACGTTTGATTTAAAAATTTGTAATTTGTAGATGAAAAGTTATTCAAGAAATACTAGAAACGAGTAATAACCGAACCCGCTTAAACTCATCGAAGGTTATTCTTGAATTAAAATTTAAATTATTAATACAAACGGGGTTTAGCTCAAATTGTCTGTAGTTTTCTGTAAACAAAATAATTTTTATATTTGTGTACATTTGTGGCGTGAAGTTATCGCGTTAGCAACCTTCTAAGCGATATAATTTAAAACACGGCCATTGTTTGTAACAATGTGAAAATAAAACCAATACGTTATCGGAGCCCGGAACGAATCTAAAGTGTATTGTCTTCATAATTGTATAGACGCCAACTTCACATGAACAATTAATCTGTGTTTTGGCAACTAATATACAGTTGATTCTGAGATGGTTGGTTGTTCCAAGCGGGAAAAATAAAATATATTATACTTTATTATTTACTATACAATAAATCTTTATAGGACCTTGAAAGTCTTTAAATTTTTTTTAAAATAATTATTTGTTCTTCAAAAAATTTCCTACCAAAGTGTTCAAATAGCATTACCCTGGTGGTCCCTAGTACTACTTTCAATTGTAAATACACAGTATTCCCCTGTAAAATCTAATATTCGCTAAAATTCCAAACCAATCCTGATTTCAAGCAATTCAAATGTGATTAAACATTACAAGAAGAACGTTCACACTTAAGTTGGTCATTCCCCTCTGTTGTTTTTTAAAAAGATAATAATTACTTTTAATACTTTTGCAAGTGTTTTTTTTTTGTTTATTGCAAGTATAAACTTCCAGCTTAAGTCAATTTTGTACCATATATTTTATTGTCTTCGTCATTACTCTGTTAAATGTGTCATTACCCTGGAGGTCATATTTCTAAATTGTTGCATGATTCCGTTAAAAATTAAAATTTTAATGTGTACCTTTTAAAAATGACTAGTCTTTCTTAGAACTAAGACATCCAAAAATGATGTCAAAATTGGCCCATAATCTCAGAATCACCCATACTTATATATTCTCAATTGTCATTTGATAATTGATCCGTGTAAACACATGGTAAGGGGGTTTACACGTCTGGCACCACTGTCCACACGGAAAAATTTTCATATAAACCTGTTTAGAAAGGAACAGCTGTTTAGTTTTGTTGTTGTCTTGCAGTTTTTTTATTTTCCAAAATAGTGAAGAGATTGAGCCGCCGACGATAATTTAATATGGACTTCAAACTCTGGCCCAATTCCAGAAGGTCGAAGGTGGTGACGTTGCGAGCAAGTCATGGCAGAAAGCTCAAATAAAATAATACCTGCTGTGCTAGTCTTAGTTCATGTAATCCTCGATCAAATATTAGAATTTATATTGAGTTGGTATTTGGGGCCACGACAAAAATGCAAGCCCCCGAAAAAAGAAGAGAAGGTTATTGTATCTAAAAGTGCATTGGAGTTATCCGTATTAATCAGAGAACGCAAAATAAAATCATTTGATGTCGTAAAAGCGTATATTGATCGTTTACATGAAGTTAATCCCCAATTGAATGCCGTTGTTGATGGTCCCTTTACGGAAGCTTTGGATGAGGCTAGAGAAATCGATCGCAAATTGGATAATGGTGATTTTACTGATTTTAATCAAAAGCCATTTTTGGGAGTGCCGTTTACGACCAAGGACAGTACATATGTTTGCGGGAAATTGCATACATTGGGCTTGATATCCCGGAAAAATGAAAGAGCCCCTGAAGATGCGGAGTGTGTGCGACTGATGAAAGCAAGTGGTGCTATCATTATAGCGACAACTAATGTTCCAGAAGTCAATAAATGGATGGAAACGCGCAACATGCTTATTGGACAAACGAATAATCCTTATGATTTAAGACGGTCTGTGGGAGGCTCGTCAGGAGGTGAAGCTGCTCTTATATCAGCCTGTTGTACAGGATTCGGCATTGGCACTGATATCGGAGGATCAATACGTATACCAGCCTTTAATTGTGGAATATTTGGCCATAAGCCCAGTAAAAACGTCGTCAACATGCGGGGTTGCACATTTCGTACGGGAAACGAGGATAATACTATGGTTGCTGCAGGTCCTATGACTCGATGTGCAAAAGATTTAAGACCTATTTTCAAGGTACTGGCTGGCCCTATAATGTCTGAAAAACTAAAGCTAGATCATCCAGTGGACTTGAAAAAAATTAGATATTTTTACATACCCTCAAATCATATGAAGCAATGTAATCCAGTAAATCGCGAAACTCAAATGGTAATGCATAAAATTCGAAAACATTTCCAAAACCTAACAGGTGATGAAGTCCAGTTAGCCCAATTGCCGAATCTCGAACTAAGTGGTAAAATGTGGCGCTATTGGATGACCCAGGAACCCGCCAATTTTAAAAAGCTTTTAGGAAATGGAGTCGATCTCAATCCATTTGTAGAGCTGTTCAAGAAATTAATAGGTCAAAGTAAATTTACGATGGCAGCCATATACACATTAATTGACGATCTCTTGCCAAAAGAAAAAGAGGACCTTATTACATCAGCAACAGCGCAATGTAAGAAGGCACTTCAGGATCTATTGGGAGACAATGGTGTTTTATTCTACCACAGCTCTCCTCGCACTGCGCCATTCCACTACTATCCTCTTGTGAAATTTGCGGACTTTAATTATTTTTCCATTTTTAATGTCCTACATGGTCCTGTAACACAAGTTCCAATGGGTTTGGATGCCAACGGTCTACCTCTAGGCATCCAAGTTGTATCTAACGATATGAATGATAGATTATGTTTGGCTGTTGCGGAAGAATTGGAAAGGGGCTTTGGAGGTTGGGTAGAGCCATATTAGAGCATGAGTAATAACTTCCTAAACATCTATAAATATGCAGCTATTAGTTATAGAGGTAGAGACTAAAAATAATAAGGGATATAATTATATTATGTAGAACTCTTTCAAAAAAATTGGAAAGTCTTTTTGGGGTAGGGTATAAAAAAACTAGATATTAATTACAGTACAGAAAGATATCACTGCTACAAAAAATATTAATCAGAGTCGACAAATAATTTATAATTTTTTTGTACTGATTTTCTAATGTACAATAAATAAGAGATTAAAGATGGTAAAAAGAACAATGAATTGTTTATTGTTTTATTCTGTGGGGTTTAATGGTAAAAATAAACGGCCAGGCTAACAAACCTGTCCGACAAGACTGGGCAATACTATCAGTTAAAAATAACTTATCTTACATTGTTGAAATTCATCCATCCACAATGAAGCTTCTTTAGTTGTATCGTTGGCTCAGAAAATTAAGGCTAATCAAACATCAGGAGAAGCAAAATTGACATTCAATTTTTGTAATAGTTGAAAGTGTTGATTGTTGTCAGTCAAATACATACTAACTTAGGTTGTGGGCACTAAGTTAGTATGTATTTGATTCCCACTAAGGAATCATTGACCGGGACCTACCATTAAACGCTGACTCCGAACAGCTTATGTATTTTATAGAGAAGTGTTCAGATAGCTTAGAGATAAAACTCTTAAAAGAAAAGTCGCCACCTTTGAAGAGGTAGAAACACGAAGCTGGAAATTGTTAGAAGTTCTTACCTGGGTTTGCTGGCGTGATAGTCGTGCACACTTCCATCACCACGGCGCACGGTGGTTCAGAATTTAATTTTAATGGCCAAAAGTGGAATTGTTTGTCACCGGTTTCTAAAATTTGTCAGCCATTCAATAGAAAATATATTAAAAATAAGGCAGCCAAAAAATTATATCAAAATATTTGAAATTGTGGACGTGGTGTGCTGCTGAAAACATTTGTTTTATGTTATGGTATTTTAGAAAAAAGTAATTTGTGTAGAAGGAAATTGCCATTTCTCGCAAACTATTATCTATAACAGGTTAATTTATTTTGTTAGGTAGGTAGGATAGTAGTCTTTAAGAAATGGCTTACAATACTGTTTAAACGCGCTGTATTGTTTTGTTTCCACAAGTACTATATTTTAGTCAAAGACATTTTTACCAGCAGAAATGTGAAAGTTTTATCTTTACTTTTGTACCTGCCCAGCTAACCAAACGTTCAGAATTCTGTACGACAATCGACGAAATGCTACGATTTCGGATCAGAATTCTTACCGAGTTCGTAACGACAAACACATGAGAGGATTGACACGAATTAACCGTTGCAATGTGAGTAGCAAGATTAATCTTTATTCAATAGAAAAAATTTCAATTATGTATTTCCACTGCTTTCTCATCTTACCTTTTCGCTCCCATAGCAAGATGGAAAAAAATGTTTGTAGTCGCAAACCAATTACTTGATCCGCAACAATTTTCTGTCGGATATTAATCGGATCCATTTGTATGATAAGTGAATCACATTCGTATTATGAATACGAATTTTCCGAATCCGACCGTACCGACGGCTTACGCATATTTTGTTTATTGACAAAAGATGATGAAAATTGGAGTAAGTGCTCTTAAAGTTGCGACCACAGACTCAGTGTTTCGGAAGTAATTTTTAATGATTTCTAAACGTTGACTTCGACTATCGTTTTGACACTGAAAGATCAGATGAATGATGTTTGAGGGTGCGTTGACATAAAGATACGAAATTGTTATGTCTCTATTGGCAAAACCTTCACCAGTCGTATACACCGATAATTTTTCTGCTGCGTTAGGAACGCGACGCTTGCGCTATAAATTAGTACAAATACAAAGTTCAGATCACCTCCCAATAAATTTAACACTAGATATAACTACTATATAACTAACAAACCAAATAAAATTTTAGTAGTGAAAATAATTATTCCATTGAAAAGTTAAAGCAACAAAATAACTTTAGTGTGCATGTGGTAGATGTAGCGCGAAAGGTACGACTCTCGGAGCAGTAGCGTTTTGTCGATTATCGCCTGACTAATCTCTACTTTAGTCGGATTTGTATAAAAAACTACTTGGAAAACTTCTGGCTCTTATAAGTATGAGTAGGTCCCTCTGCACCATTTCCAATTAAATTGAAAAAGCAAAAATCGAAATCGAGGAAAATACAAACTAAATTGGGAAAGTAGAAATTGAAATAGAGAAATGTAAAGTGAAATTGAGAAAATACAAGTTAAAATTCAGAAAATAACTATGCGAATCAGAAGGCAGTGTGAGGGGTTGTGGTTCGGTGGAATACTCTGATTATTGTAAAAAACCATCCGTTGCTTGGGTTCTGAGGATGGTGAAGATGCGTACATCGAAGCTTGATGCTTGAGACTCAAGGACCGAAGGTATCCAAAAATAAACGGGGACCTTATGGCCAAAGATAGAGACCTACAGTAAACATAACTGGTTTCATTCCGACTCCAAATATGAATTTATTTTGAAGATTATGCTATGATTGGACCCCAAGGCTCCTAAAAATTATGCGTTGATATGTTCCAGTTTCACTAGAGTTAATTATAATTCGCTCATAAAGGACCATGTAAAATAATTTACGGTCTGTCTTCTATTATTGAACGATTCTAAATCGGAACAACCATTTAAGTGGGACCTATTTGAAGACACGAACTTAAGAGTATGCCGCAATTTCGCCAGAGGTAGGTGCTGGACACTCAAAAACTGTGCGAAATTTGGTGGAAACTGAATATAATAAGGGCCTCTAGAGCAAAAGGTTATGAAACCGGGAAGAACCTTTGTTTGGGTGTTACACAAAATTGTGGATGTTTATGGTT
Organism: Hydrotaea diabolus; assembly: GCA_963513945.1. NCBI lineage: Eukaryota > Metazoa > Arthropoda > Insecta > Diptera > Muscidae > Hydrotaea > Hydrotaea diabolus. The sequence continues at coordinate 9,491,441 of OY740716.1, forward strand.
CAGATGCACTAGAGTTAAATATTGGTCGCCCTTAAAGTGGATGCTATTGAAAAACATCTACCGATATGGTTCAATTTAAACAGAGATATGTGTTGGTTGTTGGTAACGCTTTAAGTGAAATTTGGTGCTTTAAGTGCTGTAGGTTCTGAAATCCGGAAAGATCTTTGTACGGAGCTATACGAATTACACTTAATTGATCAATTTTCACCAAATTAAAAAGTTGTACTTTTATTTAAGGGAATTTTTAGTGCCTTCAGGTTTTTCTACCGATCATTAACCAAGGCCAGCAAGTTCAAGTCCACCAAGGCCAGCCAAGTTTGACCGAAGCAGTAGGCAATTGCAACGGTAGCAAAGGCACTTGCAACAATTAACATTTTTAAGAGGTACAGCTTCATGTTTTTGGAGGGAATGTAAAACTTGTTCTGATCAAATATTTATACTCAAATAGGCTATTTCAAGTTTTTTACACGTACCCTTTTATTATTTATTTTATGACAATGTCTGCATCGCTTCATATATTTGGACTGTGTCAACATGCGGACATTAACTTTTAAGCAAATATGAAACTTCTTAGCCTAGCACATAAAGCGCGGTATAAACAGAAAAAAGTTAAGTGTTTTGGAAACTTCCATCTCTGCTATGAACACGTGTTAAATTTTGTTTCGATCTGGCAACTCCTTCATATAGGAACAGGTGTTCACAAAAGACGCATCCGCGATTTTTTTACAATGGAAAAATTAGAAATGCGTGGTGTCATTAAATATTTACATAAAAAAGGTTTATCGGGACAAGAAATTCATAATGATATGGTGAATGTGTTAGGTGAAAGTGCTCCTTCATATGCAACAGTAAAAAATTAGGTTGCTGAATTTAAACGTGGTCGTACAAGCATTGAAGATGAACCACGTAGTGGACGTCCAAAAACAGCAACAACAACAGAAATTGTAGCCAAAGTGCATGATATGGTATTAAATGATCGACGAATAAAAGTGCGTGAAATAGCTAATATCATGGGCATCTCAAATGATCGAGTCCATTTAATTTTGCATGAAGAACTACAGATGAAAAAGCTTTCTGCAAGAAGGGTGCCGGACTTGTTAACAGTCGACCAAAAACGCATAAGAATGAACATTTCTCAAGCTTGTTTGGATCGTTTTCAGCGAATTAAAATGGATTTTAAGCGTCGTTTCATAACTGTTGATGAGACATGGATCCACCACTACACTCCAGAGACAAAAGAACAATCCAAACAATGGACTGAAGCTGGAGGAAGTGCCCCAAAGAAGGCAAAAACAATTCAATCGGCTGGTAAGGTTATGGCAGCGGTTTTTTGGGACTTCAAAGGTATTTTATTGATTGACTATCTGCAAAAGGGTAAAACAATAAATTCAGAGTACTATTGCAACCTTTTAGATGGCTTACAACACAAAAAAATAATTTTTCATCAAGACAGCGCACAAGAGTGTTTTAACAATGGCTAAAATCAACGAATTAAAGTACGAGTTGCTTGACCACCCACCTGATTTAGCTCCCAGTGACTTTAACCTGTTCCCAAATCTAAAAAAAATCCTTGGTGGCAAGCGTTTTACCTCAAATGAAGATGCAATTACTGTTGTAAACCACTATCAAGGGATAGAATTGCTAGATAAGCGTTGGACTAAGTGCATTGAAGTTTCAGGAGATTATATTGAAAATTAAAAATATTTTTGAAAAACTAACTATTCTCTTTCATTGATAGGCTAAGAACTTTCCGAACCGCCCGTTCCGTGTCAGCTTATTTGATGCAAGCAATAATGAAAGCTTAAAATCCACTATCTTTAAAACAAAATGAAATTTTGCAAAAAAAAATATAATAGATTTTGGGGAATAAATACTTTACTTTACAGCATATAATAGAAAGGTTTTTGAAAAAAAAAGAGTGAAGGACAAGGGCAGAAAAGCGCCTAATAAAATTTTAACAGCGATGAACGATGACCGAAAACCACAAGTTATCAGCACAAAAATTGGCAGACGAAGTACGAAATTCTCTTGGCAAAAACTGTAGTGCTTCAACAATTCGACGTATACTGCGGTCACATGACTTTCATGGCCGAGTGCCACTCAAGAAGCCATTCATTAACCAAAAAATAAAATATCCAGATTAGCCTTCGCAAAAAAGCATATTTCGAAGGGCTTGGATTTCTGGAGAAGTGTAATTTTATCCGATGAGTCGAAGTTTAATATACTTGGTTCTGACGGCAGATCTTTCGTGTGGCGGAAGCCCAATACGCTGCTGCAATTAAAGAACTTGCGTCCTACTGTCAAACACGGTGGAGGAAGTGTTATGGTATGGGCTTATATGGCAGCGTCAGGAGTTGGCAACTTAGTTTTTATAGAAGGAAATATGGACAAAACAATGTACCTAAACATCCTTAAAGAAAATTTAAGGGAAAGTGCAGAAAAACTGGGCCTGCGACGTATCTTCCGATTTTATCAGGACAACGATCCCGAACACAAGTCTGGTGTGGTGCAGTCCTGGTTAATATGGAGCTGTCCCCATCTAATGGAACCACCTGCACAGTCACCAGACTTAAACGTGATAGAAAATTTATGGGCATTGTTGGAAACGAACATCAGAAAACATAACATTTCCAGCAAAGAAGGATTAAAAACGGCATTGTTAGCTGAGTGGGGTAAAATAACGGCATAAAAAAACACAAAAACTGGTTCAAAATGGTTATTGCACAAAATATTAAAATGATATAAAAAATCAATAATATTGTTAGTTTGTAGTTCCATTTATGTTGCATCAAATAAGCTGTTCAATTTGAAAAGACTGTTTTTTTGTTTCTGAAATATTTTGTTACAACGAGAATAAATATTAAATAAATGAATATCCTATTTTAAAGTAAACATAACAAATTAAAAAATGTATTTTTAAATTTTTTTAATATCTCAATTGGATTAAAAATTATTGAAGCTTAATGTATTATTTTCGCTTGCATCAAGCTGACACTCACTGTATGTAGGTTATATTACAGTGACGTTTAAGGGTAATCGACCTGAACGTTTTACAAAAAAAGGCATATTAAAAGTATGTACAACCAAGTAAAATCGTCGCTAAGTGTGGCCAGGTTACATCATCAGCCAAATTAAAAAAAAATCAATATTTGGATTCTTAGTAAGATCGACTTTCACAGTCACAATTTTAACAATGTTCGGTCGGCTACAAAAAAATACGATTTTTATGAAAATACTCAACAAATTGTACTTTTTTCCGATGTACCAGAAATTATTTTATTTATAGGGTCTTCGATCAATATTTCGAGGTTTGAACACATTTAATATACACTCCTTCCTTCGGTGGAAGATTCGAAATAATATTCGTTCATTAATTCGATGTCGGAAACTCAGTCCTCTTAGTAACTCTCATACAAGTGACCCGGGTTTTATGTGGACATACGCGAATTTAGCTAGCGTTCTGAAAATTTGCATGATTTCACCAAAACCGGTTTAGATGGCCAAACCCCAGACTCGGATTTCCCAAAACCTGAAACGTCGCGTTTTTCGTTTTTTTTTTGTTGTTTTTAAATCAAAGTAAATTCATAAATACATTACTAGTATTTGGCTATACCCAGTTTTAAGGGTACCGATAGACCCAGAATAACCAGTTAATGCATTTTAACTATATCTGCCTATCGTCCCGTTGTCAGTCTGCTATTTAAGTATCTCACTCTAAAAGCCATATTTCAAATCCAATCTTTAGAAAATTTGACGGAACATTTTTTTGGACAAAGGACAGAGGCTGTTGACTATTAAGAAAATCAGTTAAAATTGAGATATAGCGCCCACACAAATTTTTACTTGTTACTTGTCTTTACCACCTGAAGTCACATATTACATCCATCTTGATCTATGATCAATCATTAATATAAGTTAGAACAGATATTCTAATTTTAAGTATACACATACGTATTTAATTACATTATAAATTCAGCTGAACTAACTACACACAAAAAATAATTAATCGAATGTACAGTTTTTAAATCAATACCCGCATACAAGTTAAGAGGTTTCGCGGAATTAGTTATGAGAGGAATTGTGTTAAAATTAATTGCGTAATTAATTTTGAATTGAATTTGAAAAAAAATAAATAAAAATGAGTCACACCGATCACAGTTTTTTTAGTTAAGCCCCAATATAAAAATGCCAAAGATACATACAACCGCTCTAGATTAATCACGCAAAGGAAAAATGGTCTATGAACTATGAAGAAATCTGACTATGAACTTAGTATAAACACAAAAATTTATTGTATTGAGAAAATTGAAATGGTGTAGTTTCTGGATAGTAATTGCAATTTGGCGTTTTTATTCACTAGATTTTTTTTTTGGTTAGGAAACTTGGCAACCCTTGTCGTCATATGTTTTTGGAAAATAATGTGTTTACGGAAAATAAATGTCTGATTTCGCTGATTTTTGCATAAGTAAATAATTATGTACCGAAGGCAACCTAATCATATCCAAAGATGGTTGGTACAATTCGAGGCGGTGCTTACGAAAAATTATGCTACGAAAAAGCTGTCGTCACAACGAGATGATGTTGGATTGCCTCAGGAATTAGGACCAAGCTTTTTTGCTAAAAACATAGGTGCGTATTGGCAAAAGTATTTTATATCCATCAAAAACAACGACGAGTATTATGTACTGTTAAAGATTTGTTGAATTTACTAGAATAGTGCATTAAATGTTAAACTCAATGCGCTTTGGCCATTTTCACGTGCCCATCAACTGGTTTTATTTTTTCTCTGTAGCCACAGCTCCTAAAGGGAAAAATTGAATTGAAGAGTTTCATCAATATACCTGTACCAGTGATTAAAATCAGAAGTCTGAGTCTTTTGATTAGGCCTGTCCATAGCAGAAAACCTTAATCTTGGACGAAGGCAGGCCACAATATAAATTCATATTAGAAATTAAATTACAGAGCATAAAAAATAAACTATTCCAACCAGCAACTATAGCCTTTCTGTGGTATTATGAACGTCTCAACTAGCATACCGAATCTATCCATTTTTCGTCTACAAAAAATTATAATTTGTTAAATAAATACATAAAATAACGTAAGGCTTTAAAGGGAAACTTTTCCTCCTGTGCCGATTTAGACCATTAACAATCCCAAACAGCTTATGACCATAACCCATTTTCATGCTAAATGTGACCAATATTAATCTTTCAACAGAACCATGGAAGAAAATGGCTAGATCATCTTAGAATTTTACGAGGATCATTTATAGCCCTGATGACGATTGTCGAAATATGACACGTTAAAATACACAAATCGTATATCGACAACCGTGCTCAGGGTAAACATATGTATATACATTATAAGGTTTGCGATTAATATTTCGAGACAAATTTCGTACATTTATTTCATCCTTCGTTGTGCGGAATGAAAATAGGAATATGGTCCATAGTACTGCCATATCATGCCGGCAGGTACACTATTTTTGTGGGTTTAAAGAGAGGTGTGAATACTTTATTCCTCAAATTAATTTTTTTTACCCAAATTCCTTTTTTTAATTAAGACCAACACTCAGGGGGTGTCCCCTATATATGCAGTGCATTGCATCGGTCAAGGGAAGATAGGTTAGGGTAGGGAAGGAAAGAGGGAGTAATGTTTATGGACATTTAATTTGAACCTGTTCATATCGTACGTGGCAGGAAACACCTCTGCAGGAAGTCTGTTCCACATACGGGCAACGCGGCTGAAGAACGAATTCTCCCTGTAATGCGTCGTGCGATCAGTAGGCCAATTAATAACAAATGGATGCGAACTTCTAGACAAGTGGGTGTTACGGGCGAACACTCTGACTTCCGGGATGAGGTCGCCTAGAGCACATCCCGTTAAAGTACCGATAAAAGAGTGATACGCAACCAAAGAAAAAAAAACATATTAGTAAAAGCATTACTCTGTACTTGAACTTAAATAAATGTTTACAAAATGTCATGGAAGACAAATTAAACGTTTTTAAACTGCTTGGCAAAATGTTAAAAAAATGTTAAATAGTCGGGCTACTCTTTTCATACACTGAACATCAAGAGCATCAGACTCCTTGACAACAGTCCCATTCATCAGTATTGCCGACGACGTTAAGCCCGTCGATCGTTTATGGCTCAACAACAGTAAGCAAAAGTTTAAAAAAAGTTTCGAGTCCCTACGGTAGGCCTGTTTATAGCAGAACGCTTATAAGCACAACACAAGCAAGTTTTAAAAGCAAAAAAGAACGGATTTAGACTCGTGAGCTTTAGTTTTGAGTTTAGTTGCAAATTGTAGATGTGAGTTAACATGGTCGGGCGTCATGATAATGTTTGTTCCTTCGGTGGTGGCATTTATAGGCTGAACTTTTGCCACCCTCTCGGCTTAAACGTCGAAGATACTCAGTGCCGGGAAATTGTAATCTTTTTTGAGCAAGTGTCTATATTTCTCCTATAACTTCCTGGGTGGCGGTGATTGTAAGCTATATGCCATTACGTAAATTTTTCAAGTTCACCCGTCAGGTAGATAGAGACACCTTTCCAGTAAACTTTAGCATTCCATCGCGGCAGATCCTGTCAGTGGTTAATATTTTTCTGAGATATTCGTTAGGTGGACAGACGCTTCCTTTTAGTCAAATGCTCAGACATTCAAAGAAACAGAAACGTTTTGGCACAGCGAGATTTTCAACGTTTATTTGTTTATATCATTTTTTCTACTTAACTTACAGAAAAAATAAGGACATCATTTAAACTAAGGACCATATTGCTAGTGTAGTTTTAGGTAAGGCGGATAATTAAAAAATGCTTTACTTTTAAATCAAAAAAGTTTAGGCACAATTAGTTTAAAAATTAGTTTTGGTTTAATGTTAATCAACATCGGTCCGCATGTGCCCATAACATGTACGTTGTCCCTACGTCAGTGGACGTGGTCCTCGGTCGGCAGGAGCGGGTGTGAATGGCGTTGGAAACGTTCAACAACAAAAATCGTCTACGCGAGTTCGATGTATCGTCTGGTTGGTTGGAACATAAATGGTTTCCAATTTAATCCCAAATTCTTGGTATTTTCCTATAAAATATTTAGGTTACTGTGCGTGACCATTTTTCCATCAATAAAGATGAGATTTTCCTTTTCAGATGCCGTTTTACAACCCCAAACTATGACATTACTGCCGCCGTGTTTAAGTGTTTTAATTATATTATTTCCTTGCAGCTCTTTGTTTGGTTTTCTCCATTTTTGCTGTAATTTTCCGGTATTCACATAATGATTTATACTATTTCGTACACTCGAATATGACCTTAGAACAATATTTTGTTTCTATATCATTCAAAAGAAGCCAATAATAATCAATAAATAGTCGAAAAGAATTAGTTTATTTGAATTTGTAGTATATAAGATTCGGCCAGGCCAAACATAATTTTTCCACTTTTTTATTTTGGCTCGCGACTTATAAAGTACTTTTTAGTCTCACATTCCAGTAGTCTTTAGTGTTAATTTTTCATTATTAATATATATCTATGTACTCTTTAACAATTACAACAAATATCTTCAAATATTTATATTTTAGGCGCAAACTATTGGAAATGGTATCCGTTGTTAGATAAGCATCCTGAATTAAAAAAGTTAAAAAGTAAGGATGTAATAAACACTACGAAGGCTTTGAACAAGTTCAACTTTACGTGCGATGATATACTGACAAAACCCATGATTTTGTATATGAACGAATTGACCCTGGAGAACCGATACAGTGTTCTTAAGGAATGTGGATTCGAGAATATAACAATTTCCCTACTATCGAAATACGTGGCTGTGATGAATAGAAGTGTAACTACATTGAAATCTTTAGGTCATATACCATATAACACAAATGTTGTAGAACGTTTACAAAAAACATTTACTGATATACAGGTAGAACTACTCGAGCCGCATACGTGCCATGAAAATATGGAATTAAAATTATTACGGCAGCATATGCTTAATTATTACCTTCAACAGCGATTGAATATGTCTACGAGTGTCTTGGACAAATGTTGGAAAGTATATAGTCGAATGCGTCATAAGAGTTTTAATTCGGTACAGAAGATGGTGCAGATTCTCCTGTTGGACCTGCAATTCTCCAAAGAACGCATATGTAAAAATGCATTTATGCTATACGGTGATGCAGATAATGTAAGACGCATAATAAATGAAATCCCAACCATTGATGGCCATGATATCAAAGAGATCTTACACAGAAGACCGAAAATTATGATGTCCTCTTGTGACGCCCTACTAACCACTCTTCAACATATTAAACATTTTGGTATCGGCGAAGATGCTATACTCCGATGCGTGGAAGTACTAACATTAGGTCCTGATACTGTACTAGATCGTTTAAGGGATTTGAACGAAATTGAGGAATTTCAAGTCCTCAATACAAATCCCAGAGTTCTGAGATTGGTTCACTACCAAAATAAAGCTCGATTAAGATTGGACTACTTAAATCAATTGAAAGTTAGATGCGCATCTTTGCACATTTTATCCTGCGGATCGGAAGCATTTGCCAAGTAAGAAATATTTCGTGACCACTTCAACATCTTTATACGTTTCTATTAATTTCTTTAAGGTTTGCTCGCGATGGCTCTGATCGAACGAAAGGGCGCGACATTGTTGTATATTTGTCTAACATCATGGATAGAGCAGAAAGTGACCTTCGAAATTTACTTTCCAGACATCCGAACTGGTGTCATATACCAGCATTACAAGTCAAGCATTGCTACGAGTTTCTTTTAAAAAAGAAGTTCGCCTCGAATGATATCTACAATAACATCCATATCCTACTATACCCAATGTAAGTTGAAAAATATAAAAATTTATTTTGAGTTTTTAATTTATCATCTATTCTTGTCTTCTCTTGAACAGAAAACGTATAGAAGACAAATTGAAACAGATAAATGCTTTAGATTTCTTGGAAGATCTGCAGTTAAAAGGCAGCAGTCAGAAATTAAGTAAACATGAAATACTTACATTGGTTTTATATCTTATAGAGAGTGAGTTTCATTTTACGGGCGATGGTATATGGACTGAACAGCATACGCAAAATGTTGAAAATTTTAATAATCTGTTGCCTGATTTCCCCGAAAGCCTCAATAAAATCTATAAATATGGCGTCAAACCGACAACATCATCATCTAACAAAGATTCGGAACCCATAAAAGAATATATTGTAAATTAAATAAATTGTTTATGCATATAATTTGTTGTACAGTTTTCACAATTTTTCTTTTCTGCAAAATATTGAATACCATTTTATTTAACAAATAATATTCTTATCCGAATTTGGTACAGCAGATTTATCTTCGGTGTTTTGAAGTTCTTCCTCGGTCTCATGTTTAATGGTTATAGCCGTGTGTTTAATGGAACAATTTTTTAATTTATCCAATATTTCTTTATAAGCAGGTGAAATCGGTTTCTGTATGACTTCACGATAGGAATACTCTGATTCTTCATTCAGCTGTAATAAAAGAAAGAAAAAATATGTGTGAATGAAAATAATAGCGACATGTAAACAGCAAGACATATTCTTAAGATCTGCCTGAATATTATACACATTCCACAATGTGGTGTCATCCACAGTATAATGGACTGCGCTCACACTTCTGACATGCGCTACAATCATTCAATACTGAGAAGAACAGGGCTACAAAAAAGAATAAGTTGAAATTTCTGGGAAGTGTAACAATTTTTTTTGTAGTTCTTGTCTAGTACTACAAGATTTGGTTTGTGAAACCCCAAAAATCTTGAAACCCGGTTCAAACTTCGTTTTGCGTACTTATAGGCCTGTACTTTAGTTTATTATCAACCACCGTTAGTTTGTCTTTGAAGTAGCCGGGAGTATTCTGAAATAATTTTTATGATCTTATATCTAGGTTTCAAAGATGTTTAATTGCATACATGAAAATTTGTTGTCATCAGTTTTAATCGGGTATGCGACTGGGATTAACTTACAAAGTAATGAAAACAATTTCGGCTTGCAAGTTATAGCACACAACAAATGAGTTTAAGCAGACTTTTTTATTTGGTTGCAAGGAGGTAACACAAGGCATCTGCCTCCCTTTCTAGTTTTTTCCACCGTTTTTATTTGTTTTGACGAATATTAGCTACTTTCATTGGTTCTTCCTAAATTCGTTCAAATATGAGACATGTGCTTTTTAAACGTGTTTTGTTGCGCAAAGCAATAATGTTCTGGTTATAAAAGAAGTGACGACAATTTAAAAAATGTAATTAATTTTGAAGTGCTTAATGTGAATTTATTTACTGCATTCGGATTTGGACTTCTTTACAGATATCATTCATAATCCAGTGATGAACAATGTTTCCAAACATGACAAAAAAATTGATTTCAGTCGCAAAAATTCTCCAAGCGTACCAGTTCACTTTTTTGTTAGTTAAATGTAATATCAAATTTTGTGTATTGTTGTGTTTTAATATTGTTTTGTGTTCTCGTTTCATTCCCTGAGGCTGATCGCTAAAGTCGATCGAAATATTAGAAAACAAATATTATAAACCAAAAAAAAACTACAATCTTTCTAATTTTTGCATGACCTTAACCCAGACAATGCAGAAAAATATAAAATGTTTTTCTAAAAAAATGCGGATTCAAATATTCTTGAAACACTGCACATGGGCGAATATATTTTTTTCTTCTGTGATTGCCCTGTTCGGTGGCTAAGCTAAATTTTAAATACCGACACTTACACTTAATTTTAATCGAGGGTACGTCAATAATAATCTACATAAATCAACAATATTTATAGAAAGCTTCAAATGAATTACTCTTAAATATTCTTATTTTCTATATCGGGAGACGTACTCGTAATAACCTCTACTTACATTTAAGCTGTACGACATATCAGAGTCAAATCCTCTCAAATCTCCGCATACGACAAAAGGAATAATTGTCTTGTTCACTTCCGAATCTGTAGCATTTTGTATTACTTGAACATCATCGATCATTGGATTAATCATTTGCGGAATATACCCAACGGGGCAACGATAGTTTTGGCACACTACAAATGCCTCTATACTGGAATTTCGAGAACTTGCTGGCTTAGCTATCGAAACCTTTTCGAAAAATATTCTTAGTTGCGAGTACAAAAGGCTTGTGTCCTTGCCTCTAAATATTTTGGCTATGAAATTTCCGCCGGTCATTAAAACATGTGTAGTTATACTCAATGCCGCCAATAACAACTGGCTTTGAATATACTCGTCAATGTCATGAAGTCCAGTAACATCGGGGGCGCCGTCACATATTACCAAATGGGCCTTCTGATCGTCACCGCCAAAATAATCGATAATTTTCTTTGCTGTGCTCAATTTCGTGATATCTCCCTGGATTTGTACGACTCCATTTAAAGGTGCCATGGCCTGCAAATCGACAGCAATGATTTTCACCTGTTCTTTGTCCAAACGATTTTCATACAGACGTTTGGAAAGAACTTGCGACCAACTACCGGGAGCCGCACACAAGTCAACTGCTCGAGTAACGCCTTATAGGGGAAAGAAAAGGTCGCATTAGAATGTATTTACATAAAATTTGTGGTTTACATTTAGTTTAGGAGCCATGTTCATATTTATTTTAGATGTTAAAAACAAGTACAGCTATAACATAGGAGTGTTAACTCCTCTAATTTGTAATTTAGCAACGGCAACAAACTGTTTGCTTAGCCACTTGAGGTACTCTTAAACATAGACATTCCATCGACGAAAGAGTGGAGAAACCAATGCAAGATATACAGATTTCCTGCGCAAAAATTTAATTTGAGTTACTGCCCTTTTGCCGAAAAAGTTCAATATACCGCATTATTATCAAAATCAATTGGATTCGTTCTGTCGGTTGTTAACTTTCAAACAAATACCATTTTGAAACCCAAATTGTTTCGACATCTGCTTTTAGGAGGTAAATCAGTCAATTAACATTCATTACAAATGAAAGAACCATATTGGGCGAATTTAATAGATTGATTCCCATCGAATATGAAAATTTTAAGATGGCAAAATAAAATACGGCCCGTTAACTAGAGTAGCTTGCAAATAACTTCCATACCATTTAATATATGAAATTGTTCATCAATCTGTAACAACTTAAAAGCACTTCGAGCACGCCAACCTTCTTCTTTGGCTAGACGATAATAAATATCGCGTTTATCCTTGGAAGTTTTTCCCATTTCTATAGCAAGAATCCCGTAGTATTGTCGAATCTGTTTATTTCAAAACAAACCCACAGAATGGAGTCGGCCAATTCAATACGGCGTTAGAGCAAAAACCACGGACTTCAAACACTAATGAATTTGACTGTCAAAATAAATACTAATTGCTAAAAGTATTCCCAAATTTATACGAAAAAATTAACTTTAAATGTAATTTGGTTGGAATTTCAACGTTTATATGTATGTACAAACAAGAGGTTAGTTGGTGATTGCTTATGGGAACGAAATCCATCGGATTTCATTTTCATCCAATTTCGGCACGAAATCCGGTGATTGAGGATTGAAAGCGTGATATGGTCCAAGAAATCCAGTGAAGAACAGTTCATTGTATAAAAAATCTCTTGTGAGAAATCAAAGAAAATAAAAAGTATACCTACGAGAATCGTCTTGTACTTGTTTTTGCTGATGCCACTATCTTCGATCTACACAATCTATAAATGTCATACCAAAGCTACAAGACATAGAGAAGCTACATCGTCTATGCAGCTATCTAGCAGCATCGTTTTCTTAAATCATACAACTAGAACATTTTTGCAACAGTGGAATATGTAACCATATAACCCATACCATTAAACACACTTCTAGATGCACACCAGGCAACCGTCAAAATAAGATGTTTTGCTTGTTGACTACACACGTGGTGACTGTCGCCGCAACCTCAGTACTGTACAGATTTTAATATTTCGCAAGTCAACATAAATAATGAAAGTTATGTGAATAAAGTCAACATTGCTTTCATTATTTACAATTTCATTTCTTTCTCCTTTTTCCACTTTATTTTACTCCGAACGAACCTTTTTACTCACATGTTTCTGACGAACTAAACTAATATGTATTGTATTAGCTGCGCAATTATAGTGCTATTTTTGATTAAGTAGCGGTAACTAAAGGCTTGTCTTATACAAGCCGATGTTTCTTGTGAAAATATGTCAAACTCCATCTATTATGTGAACTCGCCGCTGAAAAGTTGTAAAAAAGAAGTACTGAGTTCAAAGTCGTTAAAATGTAAAACATTTGTATCTTGCAACATTGCATATTTCATGCTGAACCATAATAAAACCATTGTTCTGCATGGACAAATGTTAAAAATAATTGATGATTTTCAAATAAATTTTATAAAAAAAATTAAAAGCAAAAATGGAAACTACAAACAATAAAAAATGAGGAACATAAAAAGATTTTGTATTCAGTAATGCAAACAGTATAAAACTTCTTCGTATGTTGGCGTCAACAACACAAAGAAACACTAAAATGTCCACAACATATTATTTTTTTTAAAATTTTATTTTGAGAATCGACTTTTTCTATAAACATGATCAAAATTGGGCGTTTTTGTTAAGAAATTACTTTACTATTGCAGTTTTTCTATAGGGTATTAGTTATCAAGGCTTCACATAAAACGCACCTTATATATTGCTGCGGAAAGCCAGTACACAGGTTTCAGTTAAATTTTTATTTCAAATGTTAAATTTCGGTTTCATATTTAATTTTTTCGCATGTACTGCACACAAACGCGTATATTTTTTATGGCAATGTAAAATTTTTGTTGCGTTTTAATGCGTACCACTGGCAAAATTTTAAATTAAAAATATTCATTTGGGTTTCATTACAAGCACAAACTCGTGTGTTTCATATGTAGGCAAAAATTTAACAGAAAACTTTAACTGTCCTTGAGCATAGAAAATGAATTATCTGCCTTATAAATATATGTATGTCAAATTAAAGTATGCGTCTGTTAAAACTTTTTGTTTACTATACCAACAATTATTCACCCAATTTACATACAGATGTACATATTTCCCTCAACATTACATTAAGGCAATCTTCTCTTAAATTTGTAGGCTGAACGCTAATTAGTTCATACACTCACTGAACGGGTCCGAATACACTCACTGAAGGGGTCCGAACGGATCCGATTATACATTTTATAGAATTTTTAGAATGACTTAAGGATTAAATACTTATAAACTTAATACAATTAACTTAATCAATTCGATTTGAATCTTTTGTTCCAAAACATTTGTGTATGTTTAATACATTTATTTTTGGGTTAATATGTATGTGAAATCACGTTGACTTTTCTACAACGTTGGGCGGCGTAAATATACGCCGCCGAATAGCAGTAGTGATGCTCTGTACTCTGCACACGTGCTCAGTTATTAAAATAGTAAACATAAGTAACTAGAAGCAAAGATGTCTCTGTTAAGGATAAGGTAAAATGGTAAATAAAATATATAATACAAATGCTTATTTGAATTTGCTTTAAAGGAAGCCGAAAACTCGTAAGGGTAAAAAAGTTTTATTGGCGCGAGAGCCCCAGTTAATTGAGGGCCCTCGGAATATGCTCTTTTTGGATGGCCGTAAATGCGGAGGCGATGTCAAGTCGTGTATGAAGGATTTTCAACAGTTGAAAAAACCTTTAATTAAGGTATTGAACAGAAACAACGATATAACACCATTTGATGATCCGTCCTCCTTGGAATTGTAAGACCAGTTATAAAAACACTAATGCATTTTTTCATAAAATGTTTTTACTTTTCAGTTTAACGCAGAAAAATGAGTGTGCTATGTTTGCATTCGGTTCGACGTCAAAAAAAAGGCCCAACAACTTGATTTTGGGCCGTCTTTTCGAAAATGAAATCTTGGATATGGTGGAGTTGGGTATTAAGCACTATCAAGCTATGACCGAATTTAAAACCGAAAAGATTGGCACCTGTGTCAAACCATGCTTGGTCTTTAATGGTCCCAAATGGACGCAGACTGAAGAATTACGACGCTTAAAGAATCTTTTGACAGATACATTCCAAAAGGACAAGGTGGAGGCTATCCGGCTGCAGGGCATAGAACACGTCATGAGCTTTAC
This sequence comes from Hydrotaea diabolus, assembly GCA_963513945.1. NCBI lineage: Eukaryota > Metazoa > Arthropoda > Insecta > Diptera > Muscidae > Hydrotaea > Hydrotaea diabolus. The sequence goes on from OY740716.1 coordinate 9,506,564, forward strand.
TTGCACTGACGATCTACAAATTTTGTTAAGATCTTATAAGATTTTACTCAAAAAGTCGGGACAAAAGACGCCGCGTATAGAACTGGTGGAAATCGGACCTTCAGCCGATTTTTCCATAAGACGCACAAAAATCGCATCTGAAGATCTGTACAAACAGTCCCGTAAACAGCCTAAGGAACTTAGAGTTAGTAAAAAGAAGAATATCACTCATGATGAATTGGGCAATACTCATGGACGTGTACACATGGGTAACCAAAACTTGGGCAAAATACAGACACGCCGAGTTAAGGGTCTAAAAAAATCAACCGATGAGAAACGGGCCGATAGACAAAAGAAAAAGGAACTGTTAAAAGCAGCCGCCCGGGAATTGGTAACCAACAATGAATAATTAAAGAAACAAGTTTTTAAATAATATTAGTTCTAATAAAATACATCTATTTTTGTGTAAGAATATTTAATGTATTGCTTCTACTATGTTACGAATGCGCCGGGATCTAGATTCCATTAGAGCTTCCTCCAGAGAAAGTATCATATGAGTTAAGGAATTTAAATCTGTTTGTACCAGCAGATCCTTTCTATTCCTTCTTTCATCATCATGGATATCATCGGTTCTATTTGGCAAGTCATTCAACAAATCTCGATTTTCGTTTTTAGGCTCCGTATGTAAATACAATTTCATGGTTACAAAAACTTGGCTTTGCTTCATAAGAGTTCTGGAAGCCAAACGCACTTCAAGTCTCCATTCCATATTGACCAAACGGTAAGCTCTAATATTCGCCGTCTTTATAGAGCCCTCTATAAAGTTTCGTTTGCTTGTTAGAAATTGCGCAAGAATTTCAATAGTCTCATCTTTAAATCCAGCTATCGCCAAGGGTTTTTTGACTTCATTAACATCAACGTTAGTTTTGGTAGCTTCAATAAGAATGGAGATTAAAGCTTCAACAGATTGCTGTATTTCCAGCGGCCTGATTTGATATTTTTCTGCCAATGCTTGATAAACGGATTTTTGAGAACTTGGTCCATTATTTAAGTAATCGAAAGCTATTTTACACAAACTTATAACATCTGATGATTCGCATTTTGTTATAGGAAATAAGTGCGATTTCTCTAAACTTTTTATAACAAAAAACGACATTTTAATATTGTCCCAAACAACAAACGAACCGTGTAACAAACGAAGATGGACGTTCTTTCCGAAGATAGTAAACAAAAAAGACATGCTATATTCTCTACTGAGTGCCTCCAAGCTCGGACTCAACTGATAGCTAAGACATTTTTTACGATGCAAAAATTTAACAATTACTTGCGCTAACAACTTCCTTACATTACTTAAATAAATTAATGTAATTTTACTTACATTTGACAAAAACAAATCTGGTGTAAATAAACTATCGAATCAGAAGAGAGCATGAAGTATCTTCCTTATTATCTATATGGTGCTGCCATCCGTCGCAGAAGTATGATTTAAGGTTTAAATAAGACTTTGAAGCCGATGATGAATTAACCGGCGGCGTCGTGAGTGTTTTCGGATCGCGGCGGCAGCCTGATTTCTTTATAAATTCTGGCATAACAAAACCCGATAATCTCGATCAAATATATATAATTTTAAATTATTGTTTAGTTCGTTTGTTTTATTTTGGTATTTTGCTTTTACACATTGAACAGGGATCAACTGGCTCAAGACCTCTTTCTACATATAAATAGAAGACAAGCTTTTAACAAATATGGCAAAGTGACATTGATTCTTGTGGCTGCATACTGTTTTTATTGCTATCTCATGTCGGACACTATCTTTTTCGTGATATAATTTTTTTGCAAACAGCGTAGTTAGTTTGCAAAATGGTAGTCTGACAACAGTTTTCTTTTTGTATACACCAAAACTATAGGGTTCACAGGCGAATTTGTCAAAAGCTGACAACAAAAAACTGTAATATTTAATTTCGATTCTTTTCATTTGTAAAATTTCTTTCAACTAATAGCTTAGAATCGGATACACGATAAAATATCAATATTATGAGCAAATGTGTTAAAAATTAAATATTTCATCTCTGTCCTGAATTTAAATACTTGTTACTGGCGAATGTCGGTAGTTACATTTGCGAAACGCATTTATTTAACTTAAAGTTAATTTTTGATTTATTTTACATTGCGAGTATATACAATTTTTGATCGTGGATATTTGGCAGTGTAGAAAAAAAGAAGAAACCAAAACATGTGGATGATAGACTGACTTCACAAATGAGAACTTGCTTGATTCAATCAAAAAAAATGTTTAATTTTTAATGTGTGTTCATATTTTCATTGCTTTTGCCTTGCCATTCTTTCAACAACACCAACCATGCTGGTGCTTAAATCATTCTTTGTTTTTTATGATGACTTTTTCACACTCCTTTTTTATGTTGTTACGTGGCAAGCAATGAAATAAGCGATGAAACATTGAAAATACAACAACAATCACACTATAAGTTTAGTAATCGTTGATACGTTGAAAGTGGACTTCTCAAAAGTATTTATTTTTGCATGTAAGAAAAAGACTAACAAAAACCTATCAAAATTGCTTTCAACAGAAATATGACACAGAAAATAAAAAGAAACACCAAAACTCTAGTAATATTGTTCACAGATTTTTTCCATTTCCTACAGGCAACATTTAAAAAGCATTGGGGACAATCATGCCAACCGTTTTGTATTCATTGCGTTTGTGATTTAAGGTAGGATTAACAGAAGACATGCAATGCAATGTATGGTATACTTCTTTATATACGTCATACTCCTTTCTCTGAATGGCTTGATGTGTTATTTTACTGAAATGATGTGGTATGACGAAAATATTCAATTTTTTGTGATTGTATTCAAAAGCATGAAATATGGCACTCTAAGTGTTCTATGGTTTGCTTCATGCATCGTGGGCCTGACACATACACACACTTTTTCACTAATAATATCATATTGCAGTTCATGCATTTTGATCGTGTGTTGTCTACTTTAGATTTAGTTAATGCGTTTTGCAAATGTAACTACCGAATTAAGTCAGTAACAAGTATATAAATTTATTGAAGATTCTTTTTGTAACACATTTTCTCATGATATTACTATTTTAACAGCTCTGTCGATATTGATGTCCGCTTCGTGAAGCCAATTTTAGCCGTTTAAATCGGCGACGGCTGTGCTAAGCTAAAAGCTATCGGCGGCGGCGTGACGCCGTTTCGAGACAATGCCGCATCAAACTCTGGTATGGACACTACTTTATGAACGGGGAAAACAAACTCAAAAATTGCAAGTTTTCTCCGTCTGAATAGCGTTAAAGTGTGGCAAGTCTTTAGCAAATATGTACATAAATTATTCTATAAAACAAGACTAAAAGCAAAACAAAATATGGACAGTCCAGATGTAGAAAAGGAGTTTCCAGGACTATATGCATCTGAAGGAGCGGACGGCCGGAGGAATAAAGACGAAAGCGACTGTTAGTTTTGGAGAATATTTGTTTTTCATATTTGCAAGTAACTTTCTTTTTAATATAAAATCAAAGATAGTGAAGGTGATCATGATAAAGTGAGTAAGAAGGATCTCTTAATTGGTCGTCGCAAGGACAAAAAGGATAAGTCAAAAAGATATGCGACTCTAGCGGGAGAGAGCAGCCCAGAAGAAGAACTAGATGCCAAGTAAGTTTTAATAGAGTTAAAATCAGCGTACATAAATTCGTACATGCATTATATCATGTCTCGTTTCAGAAGTCCTTCGAAATCTAAAAAGTCGAAAGCTTTCAAATTCACTTCATCCAAAAGTAAGGAGAAAAGATCACGTGACAAGGAAAAATTCGATATAAAAGATGATGACAAATCAAAAGATAGGTTGGATAAGGAAAGAGTCAGCGAAAAAGAAAGGGATAAGGAGAAGGATCACAAGAAGAAAGACAAAGAGAAAAAAGAAAAGAAAGAAAAATCCAAGGACAAAGATAGAGATCGGAAAGATAAAAAGGATAAAACAAAGCAGCAATCTATTAGTTCCGAAGAAGTGTTGGAGTTATGTTCCCCCGTATTTGGTGTCTCGGTGTCCCTCGCCACTGAGCGCAGTCGTTGTCACGACGGCATCGATCTGCCTTTGGTTGTACGTGACTGTATAGACTACTTACAGGAGAATGCTTTAAAAAATGATCAAATTTACCGAGTTGATCCTATGAAATCTCGCTTATTACATTTTAAAAGGTTATATAATAATCGAGAGAGACAACCGGAATCAGATGAGTTCGATGTTCCAACAGCTTGTGGACTATTGAAACTATTTTTGAAGTAAGCAACTATTTTGTTTTCCAACATATTCGCCAAGATGATACATTATTTAGACTAGGCGTACTGATCTGGAAATTAAATTACATTGATACCTTTTTTTTATTTTCAGAGAACTTCCGGAACCCGTTTTAACCACAGAGCTAACAGCCAGGTTTGAAGAAGTATCCGCACACCCTAATGTCACTAAACAGCAGGAAGATATTACACTTCTTTTAGACCAGCTACCAAGATGCAACAAAATTTTATTATCCTGGATTCTACTGCACTTTGACTCTATTATACAAAACGAGAAACATAATAAACTGAATGCCCAGTCGTTGGCCATGTTATTGAGCCCAATTTTACAAATATCTCATCGATTATTGGTAACATTGCTTTGTCATTGTTCTTTGTTCGCCGATATAAAACTTGTCAAGTAAGTAAAATTTGTCTCTTCATATTTTTTTACGAAAAAACCTATCGCCGCCACTAACTCTCACAACAGGCGTCTGCGGATGCCACGCCCCCACAACATAAATATCATGGACCGGTCCATAACTGAAAGAACTTAAAAAGTGGGGTCCGAATGCAGAGAAAAATAACTTACAGGTTAATTCATTGGTATATTATTATAAACTCTATTCCAATTTATATGTTCTCACAAATTAAACAAGTATATCGAACATACCATGATTAAGGATGGCTTGTCCCATTAAAACGTTTGCTTTCTCTTATTACAGCTCACATTTCTCCAATAGTCAATAATTGTAACAAAATTATCAATTTAATTATCAATACTTTTCCATTGAAATGTAACCGAGCAATTTATAAACACTTTAGTAACGTATTCCGACTGGATTTAATATTTACTGGAACCCGTTTTCTATTAGAGTTCATCTTTAAGTTTTCTTAAATTTTTTGACAAAGTCCAGTATGAGATCTATAGACGTAGTTCTATATGATAGTATTTTCTTTTTATTACAAATAACGTTGTATGAGACGCGTTTTTTGATGCTTTTCTGAAAATGTATTCAAATTTTTATATTTTTATAAAATTTATTCCAAAAAAGAATCGAAAATAAAAAATTCTGTGTAGACAACTTCGATATGAAGACCTTCCAACAATTTAAAATAAGTAAGTTAACTGAAGTGGACATTTCCAGCATATGGATAAAGCATAAACAATGACTAGACCTTTTGGCTTGATGTAACTTTGAAAATAGCCTTTTTGATTTTGTACAGTTCTCAGAGACTACTGGTGTACATGGTAACAATCTGAAGTTTCAAATCATGTAGCTGTCATTTTAGAGGAGGACATTTTAGAATATATGTGTCGGCTGTACTTCAGCATAAAATTGTATTCAAAATTTTGGCTCTGGAGAAGTGTGAACATTTTGTTTGTGCAGTTTTCTTTGTACACACTGTTCACTCAGCAACTTTGTATTTTATACTTGCAGAGGATTTAAACATCAATAGCATTTTTGCATAAATAGCTGGTCTACTTTTAAAGAATTTTAAACCTAAATATGTTGTGCACAAGTTGCCTTCATTTATTTACTTATGTATGTCATATTGTTGTATATTTGCATGTGGATTAAAAACCAATCAATTGATGTCACTTATCGTGTGATTTTACATTTAAGAAAAACCAAAAACATTTTCATGAATCTAAAGGCCAGTAGAGAGTTATCTTTTAAATATTAATTTTAAATTTGGTTTTGTTTGAAATTGCATGTCTTATTTTCAGCATTTTGTTACATACCACTACAAAAATCAAATCGGGTACAAAATTTGGATCTGGTACACACACACAAAACGACGGACATTTCTTTTGAAGATCAAAATTTATGAGAAAACTCTGAACTTACCTAAGTTACAAAGTCTTTTCGTTTAATCAAGCCTTAAGTAATCATTTAGGAGGGCGACCGCAAAAGTAACTGGCCTAACATAAAAAGAACCTTTTTTTTGGAATTATTATTATTTATTTTTCAACATAATCTCCTTCCAACTCAATACACTTCATCAAACGTTTGTCAAGTTTTTTAATTCCATCCGAAAAATAAGATTTTTCAAGACCTTCAAAATATGACTCAGTTTCGGTAATAACCTCGCTATTGGACGAAAATTTTTTGCCACCGAGAATTTTTTTTAAATTTGGAAACAAGAAATAATCAGAAGGAGCTAAATCTGGACTATATGGTGGATGCGGAGCAATTTCAAATAGTAATTCGGACAGTTTTTGTTGAGTTAAAAATGCAGTGTGTGAAGGAGCATTATCTTGATGAAAAAGAACTTTTTTTTTCTAAATGCGGTCGTTTTATCTTGATTTCTTCACTCAATAATGCACAATAATATTCACTATTTATAGTTTTTCCTTTCTCAAGATAATCAATAAATATTATACCCCTTGCATCCCAAAATACTGTGGCCATTACTTTTCCTGCTGACTTAACAGTTTTCGCCTTCTTGGGACCACTTTTACCAACTTCTATCCATTGTTTTGACTGTTCTTTGCGTTCTGGGGTGTAGTGATGGATCCATGTTTCATCGACACTTATGAATCGGCGCAAGAACTCTATTGGATTACGCTGATAAATCGCTAAAAGCTCCTCGGAATTGGTTCAACGGACGATTTTTTGGGGCAAAGTCAACAAACGCGGCAAACATCTTGCGGATAGCTTTTTCATGTGGAGTTCATCATGTAAAATACTCCAAACTTGTTTTTCGTGTATTTTAACAATATCAGCAAGTTCTCTGAGCTTTATTCGTCTATCTTTAGTCACTTCATTAAATATTTTTCTAATGTTTTCAATAGTAGTAGCAGTTTTCGGTATTCCAGAGCGTTGTTCATCTTCCGTACTTGAACGACCCATTTTAAATTGTTGAACCCAGGATTTCACTGTGGAGTATGATGGTGCATTATCACCATGAACAGAATCCAATTCATCTTTGATTAATTGTGGCGTATAACCTTTCATATAAAAGTGTTTAATTACCTCACGAAACTCTTTATTTTCCATTTTTCAAAAATTATAAAACTTGTTTACTTCAATCACCTGTAACAAAGAAAATAATCATTAAATATTTCAGAAATTTTGACAGTTGGCTTATAAAAGATTGCTTTTAAATAACAAAAAAACAAAAAGTTGCTTGTAAAACAGAAAATGTGCCAGGCCCGTTAGTTTTGCAGTTACTTTGATGGCTTTCTCGAACACTTTGCAGTCATTATGGTGTATTGGTTACAGTTGTAACATTCTCACTCCAAATTCGTTGATTCAAATTCGTAACATTCTGAAGTGGCAACAACTTTATTGAAACTACTATAATTTTAGTGGCCGAACTTGCAATTCCTTTACTATTGACATGTACACATCAGATAATCCAGCCAAGAGCATTGATTTGACTTATTGCTCAACTTAAAGTCCAGCATCCCTTACTTATGTGCAGTGGAAAGAACTTTATTCACGCATTCTTCAACTTTGGTACAACCTTTTAATGTGGTTAAACAACTCCTAAAGGCTATCTTCATAAATTACTTTCCAAAGACCTAAAAACTTGCATATCAGTTGCAAGTTCAGTTCATCTTTAGATTTTTTTATTTTCAGTTTCTTCCGATTTTTAAAAAGCTTTCTACAAACCTTTCATTTGGAAATATGCATCGACTGAAAATTTTCTTATTCCTAAAACTCTATCTATCCAACGAAGCTTTTCGAACTATATATTTGTGGACATTCTAGAATCTTGTGAATTGTATTTATGTAGCACATGTTATTAAGAGGTATATCTACTTATATATAAACTTCCCCTTTATTCTTAAAGGCTCAAAACCTGATATTATGTTAAAAGTGGTACAACGAATGAAAAATTTATTTTTCTGTTCTTATGACAAATTAAGCCAATAAATGCAAAAATAATTGATTTCTAGAAACCAATTTATTGAAAGAACGTTATTGAAAAGTTCATTCTTATTCTTTAACAGCACGAATATCATACAAGCCGTGAGTGATAGTCTAACGGCTTTCTGGCTGGAGCGTTCTTATCCACTCGACTGACATGGTCAAGTCAGCACAATCATTGCACGCTTTGTCCGGCACATAAAATCCCCGCCTGCGCAACGAGGGCCGTAGATGTTACAAAGAATTTTCTGTCAAAATTGTCATTACTCTTTCACCCGCTTTAAATAGAAACGATGCTTTGGCGGCAAAAAAAAAACACTGGAAGTATCAGTGAGTAATCTTTGTCTCTGTTCCTAAACTGTTTTCCGCGTCAAAAATAACTCACGATCCTTCGCGCCAGTCTATCAGTCGCAGCAAAATTTTGGCCCTGCCCTCTTCTTCCATCAGACCAATTTTAGACTACTTATGCTTCTTGTCGTAGTCAATGTTTTGTAGGGTTCACCTCTAATTATATTTAGGATTTGGTGTCATTCTCATTGACTTATTAAGCTGGAAGCCACACTGATTGGATCATGTACGTTATGCATAATTTGCACCAATTGGTCTCGTCTCCCTTTTGTGAATTGGGCATAGTACGCTGAGATACCAACCAACCATCGGTTTGATTTTCCATATAATGCATACTAGCTGATGTACGCTATTTTCACCGATATTACTCGTATACAGCTCTGCCAGTATTCCGTCGGCTCCTGCAACCACTTTCTGAGTCAGGGAAGGACATTCCACCCCATCATCTGTTATTGTTAGCGTGAGATTGATATTGGCAAGGTCTTCAGTCGCTAATACTTTAGAAAAATGTTCTTTCCAGATTCTTAGAACACTCAACGCATCAGTTTCTTCCGTCTGGTGTTTGACTCGTTGATAAATTATCTGATGTCGTTTTTTTTGCCGTAAAACTCGAACTTCTCACATAGGCACGGCATGAACGGTTCTCCATGCTTTTCAACTGCCCCATGTCGCTTCTGCACTATTTGCGTCGCCATAATCGTCAGTGTTGCCTTGCCAGCCATGTTCTTCGCTTCTGTTATCCTCCTGATCAAAAAACGGAACCAATACAACTCCTTTTTGTCGCTTTCGGTAGCCGATTTCTTTTTCGGCGAACATAGTTCCAGCCCGTTGCTCGAGGCTGTTGTTGCGGCCCTACACTCCTGATCGCTTTGCTTTTGGTGGCTTTCCTATGTTGCCACTGCGCGCTGATTTTATCTAAAGGAGGTTTATTTCTAAGCCATGCAAAATCTTCTTATAACGCATTACCAGTCGAAGCCGGTATTAAAAAGTATATCCCGGTGAGTAAGTACGAGTATAAAATAATATCATGCACACCTCATTGAATTATGAAAAGTTCGCCCTGTGTTCCTTATGATTAGCTTATGAGCATCAGATGCGGTGTGGACTAGAGCTAACCTCTGAAAAAAAGACGGATTTTTTTTAATTAAACAAGCAAAGCACATTTTGACTGAATTTGTATATATAAGTAATATTTTAAGACCTAAACTTGTTTCTGTATTTTTTGAGGGTTTTTGAGGAATTGCAAATTAAAGTGAGCTTTTAATACGTATTGTGACTGCTTGTAATGCTAGGAGACATGAAAACATGTTTTAATAGTGTAAACAACCACAAAGAAAGGTATGAAAATTCGATTTACGATTACAAACAAGGTACAGGGTGGCTTCTTTTCATTAATGAATCTGGTTAATTTTTTTTTTATTTTGCAGAATGATTTTTATATTTAACAAAAATGAATAACTGGGACACTGAAACAAGAATTTGGATTGTCCGCCGCTATCACGCACTGGAGTCCGTAGTTTCAAAGAGAGTATAAGTGCATGTTTAACGGCAATCCTCCGAGCAGATGGACCATAATGAGACTTGTTAACCATCCTTTTAGTTCGGACTGAGGAAACAATCGCTGTTATAGCTAATGCCATACAAAATAATCCAAGAGTTTCGACATGAAGCTTATCTGTTCATATGGGTATTAGCAGCAGTCATAGCAGGCAATTATGCACAAAAATTTGGACTTACTCCCATATTAAATGCAAACGGCCAACAAACTGAACGCAGCTGACTTCCCGATTCGCTTGGAATTTTACCAGAAGATGCTTCAAATGGTGGAAGAGGGCGGAAACATGTTGAACTGTCTTTTCATGTCTGACGAGGCACATTTTTATTTAAACAGCAACATAAATATTCAAAATTGTCGAATATAGAGTGCTTTCAACCCACAGATACTTCATGAGACATTGTCGGGCCCTACTTCTTCGAAAAAAACGGTCACACCGTTACTGTTACTGGGGACCGTTACTTGAGCCATGTTGATAGAGTTTTTCTATCCAAAATTACGAATCAGAATTTCTCTTAACTCTGTGTGGTTTCAGCAAGATGGTGGAACTCCTGTTTTGGCAGAATTGTAACGAAAATTTCCCAATAGGCTGATATCCAGAAACTCAGCATTCCCATGGCCCTCAGGTCGCCTGACCTTACTACACGTGACTTTTTCTTGTGGGATTATTGCAAACAGGAAGACTACAAAGCAAAACAAACAAATTTGAATGAACTAAAGCAATCCATTCGAGAAACAATTGCGACTTTTCCTGTCTCTACTCTCCAAGCATTGATGAACAACTTTTTGGTACGATGCCGCACATGCATCAACAAGCAGGGGGCATTAATATTTCATTATTTTTAAAACTAATTAAGCTGTATTTAATAAAATGTTAATGAGCTTTAACATGCATAAAATAAAAATAAATTCCACTAAAACTAAAAAAAGGTTAATTGAGTTTCTTAATATAGCAATATTTATCAGCCACCCTGTACTTTAATTCATATGCAAATCTATCAAAACAGTTAAAAAAAAAGCAGCTGTTATTCCGCACATCTTTGCACGTTGTGAACTTTTGGGTCAAAGGCAAACCCCATTGATATTGGGCCTATAGGTTAATGTTTTGATAAATCCCCCATACAAACGTCCCTTTTGAATTTAATCTGGAAGCCTCATATTAGTTCCGACCTTAGGCATATATGTGACAGCGCATAGAAAAAGGGACCTAAGGGTAAACAAATCAATTTTCACTTTTTTTGATGTGGACAAAATTTGAGCATCGAATGATGCCCTCCCAGAGATATGCACGTTTTATGAAAGTGATGGTACACCAAAGATACACGTATTTAAATCCTTAAAATGGCTCTCGTGAACAAAACTGGTTTTTACCCTAAGGTCCCTCTCTATTTTGCGCGTCACATATGTATATGTTGAAATATATGTCCAAGTTGCGAATGTATTGAATGTAACTGTTGAAAATCGAGTAATTAGGAATTAGAAGACATATCGGGTGATCAATCTATATAGAATAAAAAAATACACAAACTCAAATCATGTGTGGAATCTTTATTGTTTATTCCAAACTACATTTTATTTTTCTGCAGCTACGCCTCGGGGTGTCCATTCTGAGGATTCAATTTTGGGCGACTCGTTTCGACCGATATGTAGTTAATGAAACGCGTAATGTTGGCTTCCAAAACCTGAACTGCTGGTTTGTCAGCATAGACTTTGGACTTTACGTAGACTGAAAGAAATATGTCTAAAGGTCTGATATCACATCATCTAGGCGGCCAGCGCACCGGTCCAAAAGCTGAAGTTAGCTCCATTCCATTGTTTGAGCAGCTGTTTGGCAAGTGGAAACCAAATGCCATCAAGATTACGGACTCAAATTTCAGGTAGCAAAAAGTTCAATATAAAGGCGCGATAGTGCCATCATCATTTGTGAAAAAATATGGACTGATGATTCCACCGGCCCATAAACCGCACCAAACCCTGGTTTTTCTGACACCTCTTTTGCTTGCTCTTCAGCCCAAATTCGGCAATCTTGTTTATTGACGTTGCCATTGAGCCTCATCACTGAACAAAATTTTGGTCAAAAACAGCGCATCTTCTTCGAGCTTTTTCCATAACACAGTTGCACAAATTGGAGACATTGTTGTGGTGTAAGTCTTTCCATAATGGAATGACAAACAATACTGAAAAGATAAAAAAATAAATAGTACAATAAGATAAACTGAAGAGAAGTGCGTTACTGTGCTATTAGTGTTAAGCTTTGCGGTGATTTTTACATTTATTTATTTTTTATTATTTTATTATTAAAAAGTTTCGTGATGTCCAGTTTTTTAATAGTAGTAAAAAATTATGACGAAGGAAATGTAAAACTAATTGATTTTCAAATAAACATCCCCTGAAGAATTTAGAAAAAAAGCTAACGAAACGTTGGGAAAACATGGAATAAATTTGTTTTATTTAATTCATGAAGGAAGACTTGCCAATCTGCCCAGTTAAAACGACATAAATAAAAGAAATACCCATTTGGTCAAAGAAGAAGAAAAAAATAAAGTTTAACACAACTCAAGCGTAATCTATGAAAAAAGCCCTATTGAAGAAATACCTTGAGATTGATCACCCGTTATATTCGAAACCCGAAATAGTGCTACCCAAAACATAATTTAAGTTTTTGCGAAAGCCTCGATAACTATGATTATCTTATCGTAATTGGCACATTGACAAAAAAAAACATAAAACAAATAATTCTTGTAGTCGCATTAGTACTTAGTTTTGGTACGAGCATCTATGAAGTAGTATGAGTAAATCTGGCTTCAATAGGCTAAGAACTTAAAACAGCTGCAACAACTTTTTTTAAATTTATTTTTTTCCAAGGCCTAGTATAAAGTTCGTCTGTTGGAATTATCGAAACTTCTTCGATTTCCCTTGAAAATGTATTTTTTGCAAAACCGCGTGTATGACTCATTTTTTAGCTGATGTATGTTTTGCCCCTGAACGAACTTATGAGTCAAGTTCTATTCAAGGTAAAAATAATCCAACTACAAGAGATTTCATTGGCAAATTCAAGCTCTTGTGCGTAAGATGGGATTTTCGGCAATATTAGACATTAAATCATTGAATGGTATTAAAATAATAAACGAAATGAAAAACGTTCTTTAACTATCTGATGAGTTGATTTAAACATTGAAACTTGTATTCCCATCTTGTGCACAAGAACCTCAGAAGTAGAAAATTCACACTATTTGATTGGGCGTTTCTTACGAGTATACTTGTATGTATGAAACGTTATTGCTACCCAAACTAAGTTATTAAGGCTTTCTTAAAAACACTATTATTAGTGGTGTTATATACGAAGCCTCAAGGGTTATGAGTATGTGTTTGTATATGCAAAATTTCTGAATTTTTGACACTAAAATTGCTTTAAATAGGTTTTGTATAATTTTTCCTTCCATTTTATAATTTATTACGCAAAATAGTTGCAAATTGTTTGTTAATTAGAATATTTGAATTACAAAGTAGAAAAGGAAGTTGCATTCCTAAACTCTTTAGTTTGTTAAGTCATTTGTAAACCATTATGTCAAAAACAATAAATACAAATTAAAAAAAAAAACCATACAGCTATTTTTGAAAAATCCTCAGGAGTTTTGTTTTAAAATATTTCTTAATATTTTTTTCCGAATTGTCTGGCTCAGTCGCAAATATTGTTCAAGCGTACCGGTTTACTTTTTTGTTATTTAAATTTATTATTCCCTGAGGTTGATCGTCGAAGGCGATTAAAATATTGGAAAAAAAATATAATAAATTAAAGAAATGACCATCTTTTTATTTTGTGCATGACCAATTTGGAAAAAATATAAATAAATTAACTATACTTAAATACTAACTTAAAATATTTCTTTACATATAAGTTTCTTCTACATATATTTTTCGGCTGATAATACACTTTTAAATCCCGGGCACACTGAAGCTTTTTTGTTACGCTGCGTTTTTCTTAACTTAAACTATAAAAACCACTGAAATATATGTTGACAATTTACAAAAAGTTGATGATATTGCATTGTCGGCATAATTATTTGTGTGGTTTGGACGTTTATTTTAATGGTTTTTAGTCTGCCGGAAGTTCGAAAATACGCAGCGTAAGGATATAAAGCTTTAGTGTGCCTTAGCCTTTATAGATTTCGAAACGAAATCGCAAAATTGTATCCTATCTGTAGTTCGGCACGAAAAAGTTGCAATAATTAGATAATCTTTGTTAGGACCGTCGTCAGCGTGGAAAATATAGTTGTCTACAGTTATATTTTCTGCAAAAAAAAAATAATAATTCAGAGGGTCTCGGTTGATAAAACTCCTTCTTTCATTGTCTATTAAATTGATTTCACAGTGGATTTTGAGGTTGGGAGCTATCTTCTATTATGACACAATAAAGCTCTAGTTTCCCTCTACAAGTGTGAGTGCGTCTTCCGACAAAGGTGTGCTGGAAAAAATATTTCCAGAGGATAGAAATGTTTAAGGATATCAGAATTACAATCATCAGCTAGAAAATGAACATTGCCAGAGCCTTCAAATCAAAAGTGCAACGTCGAAAAATTAAGGTGCTGATGGCCAGTACGAAAGTTATATGAGTCCGGAAAGCAGTGTTCTAGTTAAAGTGAACTAACTCGTTGATGGCATCAAAGTCCTGTATTTCGTTGCAATTTATCAAACATGTATGTGAGTCCTTACTAAACTGTATATACACACGTTTTACCAACCAAAATACCTTCTTATAATCTAGAAGATATAGGGTGGGAGATCTAAAATTTGAATCGGCTGTAAAAAAAATTTGCTGATAATTTTTTTAAATTTCTGGTTTTATTGGAAAGGTTGATCTTTGTCATTTAATAATGGAACACAATATCATTCATATGACTACCAGAACTGGTCGGTTGATCATCCGATCAACCCAATTTTTTAGAATATTTTCGATTGTTTCGGGCCGAATCTCTTCAATGCAATTTCGATTTCATGTTTTAACGCTTCAATTGTCTCTGAAAGCTTTGTGTAACATTTATCCTTAATGGCTCCCCACAGAAAATAATCCAAAGGCTGAAATCACAGCTCCGAGGCGGTTAATTGACATCACAATTTCGGTTGATTATTCGATTTTTAAAAACAGTGCCTAAAATATCGATGGTTGCGTTGGATGTGTGACATGTGACCCCGACCAAATGTTGTATATGTCATTCTCTTAAATTTTTGGAAACAAAAATTAGTTGAACATGGCTCGGTAACGCTAACCGTTAATGGCAACGGCGGCTCCTTGCCCATTTTCACAGAAAAATGATCCAATGATACCGCAAGCTAAAAATCCACACCAAACAGTTGTGGATGCATTGGCTTCCCAATAGTTACGTGTGGACCCATATGAGACCATTTTCGTCATTGAGACAATTTTCGTTATTGAGACAATTTTCGTTATTGGAAACATGATTTTTCAGTAAAAATCTTCATCTCCTGCCAAACAAAGCATCAGATGGTGTTCCATTATTAAATGAAAAAGTTCAACCTTTTCAATAAAACCAAAAAATTTGAAAAAAATATCAGCCATTTTTCTTATAGCCAATTAAAATTTTGAATGGCCGACCCTATAATATCGAAAACATTTCCTGAATTTATTTCCTGAAATTATCTTTAAACCAAAATACGAAAAGAGGAGGGCTATTCAAATGAGCCAAGAATTTCACATCCGATTTTAGGGATAATTTCGTTTTTATTCTTCAATTAAATTGAATCAATTTTATATTAATAAGTTTTGTAAAGTTAAATATATTTAATAAAAAGACAAAATATAGATCATCATTATTATTTTAGAAACAAAACACGCTGAGAAAAAAACACCAATGGGGACGCTATTCATGTTAGCGATAGTGTATTAAATTTGGAACCTGTAAACTCTTATGATTTTTTGAATGTTTTTGCGATAAGTTTTTTGGTTCTAGTTTATAATACATTTTTCTTTCACCTTGATATATATACTGGCTACTTAAGAAAATATGTAGTAGAATTAACCCTGAAGCAATATAAGTATATCTGACAGCGCATAGATGGATCTAAGGGTAAAAAAATCAATTTTTCACTTTTTTTTTGATGTGGACAACATTTGAGCATCGAATGAGACCCATTCCATGCGCGTTCCCTCCCAGAGATATGCACGTTTTATGAAAGTGATGGTACACCAAAGATACACGTATTTAAATCTTTAAAATGGCTCTCCTGAACAAAACTGGTTTTTACCCTTAGGTCCCTTTCTATTTTGCGCGTCACATATATGGATACATTTGTACACTCAGAGTAATTAAAGTTGTTCAAGGAGAATAGCATCTGCCAGAGTGTACGGATTAATTTAATGAAATGTGTCACTATAATATAGTATATTATACATATGTGTAGTAGCTCTCCCAGTACTTTACATAGAGAAAAATATCTTCATTCTCTCGAGATATATTTATTATAAGATAAAACCGCATCAGAAGATAAGAAAATTAATGGTATTAGGAATGTAATAACTTAGTATATGGTTTGATTTGATACAATCATGTTAAAGCAACCAAAACAGCGGTTTGAGGGAATTGTAAATTTTTTTATAAAGTACATGTTTATGAATACCATAATTTAAAAGAAACTAACTGAAATATAACTATCATTTATTAGGTATGTCCCTCCTCTGACATCCAGTCCAAAGCTGTTGCCCGATACTACGCCAGAAGAAATTCAAAAGGAGCTATGCAAACAAGAAAGTTTACTCAACCAAATACATTCAGAAATGAATGCGGGGTTTGTGTCGAAGAAACGTGAAGAACAGCTATGGGAAGTCCAACGTATTATAACCCAGTTGAAGCGAAAATTAAAAACCTTTGAAAAGAAGTACGAAAAATCTGTTGATGAAGCAGAAGGGGGAAATGATACAACTGATGCAGTCGCTACAGTATGCCCCAATAAACAAGCAGCTACAAAATCCGACGATGATCCTTCAAATGTACTCAAAAATGTTACAACTGATGCAGTTGATATAAGTAAATCTCCTAGAAGCAATGACAATTTCAAAGAGTCAAATGGCCGGGCTCCAGAGTCGTCAAAAGATGCGGAGGAATCAACAGCAACATCACCATTAGTTATAAGCACAAACAACCTTGATGGATTATACTATGACGCGGATACTGATCTACTAATGATTTCTAAAACGCATCCGGATTATTCCTCTCTGATTAGATTGCAATTAGAAAATCAGGAACTATTATCATGGAAGGCTCAACTTCAAGCGCGTATAAGTGCAGAACGTGCGGAAATGTTTCGACTGAAACAATTGCAACAACAAATGGGCAATAGAACGACCACTCAACAGAAAGCGAATCAAGCAGTACAAAGCACAGATGACTTTGAGCGTGTTGTAGAACATTTCACGCGCGAAAATGCTCTGCTGGAAAACAAAAAACAAATGTTGGCTAAAGAAATTTTCGAAGAGCATAAACAGTGTATTGCTTTACAAGTAGAGCTAGCCTTGCAGAAGTATTAATATAGTTTATAAAACATAAATATATCTATATAAGTACAAGTATAATCCATTAACAAGCTTTAAATAAATACTCATGCTTATACACATAAATTCGCAAACGAATAAAAAATAGATGACATCGACAATCTTCTAAATTCCCTTAGACTTGTAACTTTGGAGGTTTATTTTGCTACTTTCTTCATTATTTTGCACGCATTATGTACAAAAGAAAAATATTTTCTTTTTGTCTATTGCTTTAACACAGAAGCCGTTATAATCAGTTATTTATTCAGGTATCTCCTTCAACCTATCAAAATAAAGGTTCAGGTTCTTGGAAAAACAAAATGTATGTCTTTGAAAATATGTATTAATTTGATTTTTATATAAGAAGAATTTCGAGTAATAAATATTGTGAATTTTACAACACCTTTGTGTTTTTGGTGAAATTTGTTTACTGTAAAGCTCAGTACATAGATCGTTCAAGTGAAAAGCAGTAATGATCTTCAAAATGACTCAAAAACTATTATTTCCATGTGAAATAAAGGAAATGTACATTATTTCACCGGGAAGTAAAAAAGTTTAAACTATTGTTCACTGTGTCTCCGGTATGAACCAAAAACAATGTTACAACAATTTTGCTAAGTTTCTTTTATTGTTGTACACATTTTCCTAGGAAAAAGCAATCTTAATATGATAAAATTTAGTTGGTATTACGAAATGTTTTTTCAAGAAATATTCGAATTTGTCATTGTTAAGATTTCACTCGCAAACTTTTCGGTCAGTTTAATACGGACCACTATGACGGTGCTAGTAACTTAGTACAAAGTGTTAGTCATCAATAAAAATATTGAAAAAATACAAAGTTATGGCTGAAGGTGTAGCCGACTGTTATTTTATATTCACTTCTATTCTGCACTACAATCACGATTGGATTTTCTCCGTTTTGGTATATTTGGTATTGCGCGTTCCATTCCGTAGGTTCCGTTTTTACGATTGTAGGTATTCTGCACTACAATCGAAGCTACGTTTTTCTACGTTGACATTTGTGGCGTAAAGACGATCAAATTTGTGAGTATGATAACAAATTAAAAATAATAAAAATGTAAGTATAAAATGGAGTAGAGAGTAATATTTTGTATTATTTTGTGAGTTATATTTCATTTATTACAGGTCGAAAACAACAACACCAGAGCAATATGAGAAGCTGGCAGATTATATGGCCACAGGGCACAAAAAGTAAAAGTAAATAGCCAACTATTTCCTTCTCCGTCCCGATACTTCTGTTCTATGAAAGACCTCGCTTTGCTCAAGCTCCATATATGTGCATCGTGGTTGCATCCTGTATACTTTGCGTCAATAAATCTTATACACATTTCTTTATCGCACACCTAAAAATATATATTCCATTTAGAAGCACTCTAATTATTAAATCAAAATACTCACCACCATAGCATTAATGCTAAAATATCCCTTTCTATTGCAGTACAGGAACTCCTCCTCTTTATATGTGTGTCATCAACACAGATAGAGACCCCTAGCAGGAATTCGCATAAAAGTCACGCTTCGCTTGCGACTTTTCCTCCTCAGTCTGCTCAAATTTAATCCGCTGTGAACAATGATTTCGCTGCATGACATCCAGCAAAATGGATAGCGACTTTGTAGTATACTTGAAACACGAAAATAAAGATGAATACATATTTAAAATGAAATGATGGATAGCGAGTTCGACACAGTGGATTGAGCCATACCAACGTTATAATCGGCACCAACATCGTGTTGGTAGATTTCTTCAGCGAAGAATCTTAATGCCGCCATTACCCTGTTAAGCGGTAGTATCGATGTTAACTTATTCGCCCACGCTTCTAGAGCTAAACTTTCTAGCACATACCTAAAGGCATCTTTGTTTAGGTGGTAATAATTTTGAATCTGTGAAAGTAAATTAATTATATCATATCAATAGTTTTAAAATAAATTTCTTACCTTTGATCGACCACCTCGAACGGATTGCAATTGTCTCTTAGGTTCCGCTTTTCAAGCCTTGCTTCTGAATTCTGCACCACGTTGTTCTCCTCTTCCAACAAAACCGCCGCTGCTATCATTTCCATTACTACTTACCTTTATGTTTGTGCTGCAATGATGTATAAAATTAAAATACACCTCCGGCACGACAACAAAAGTTTGGCCACAAATACCTCTCATTTACGTTCTCTTTTTTTAGTACGTATACGTGTCTGCTTTGTTATGTACTTATAATTAAGGTTCTGCCTATTTTTCCTTCTTTACGTTTGTCTTTATTCTGTAAACACTAAATATTTTAATTCGTTTTTGTTTTATTAATCACTATGCACGACAATTTCACACAATGTTTACAAAATTGTTTGGTTTTCTGTTTCGATCTCACAAGTTCCACAGTTAAACAGCTTATTGTGAACACGCACTTATCTTCTTCTTATTCTTTCGATTACGTTTTTTGTTGGAATCCAAATTTTCGATCGATGCGTAACGTAATTGTAGTGCAGAATAGGGGTGATTACCTCTTTAAAAGAAAGTGGAAATTCATTCGGGAAGAGATCATTGTAGAGGCTAAGGTGGATTAGAAGGTACGTACTAAGCTCCACGATGCAGTTTGCAATCTATAATACACAATGTTTTGACGTGCTTGGGAAAGAACAATCCTATAAGTACCATGTATTTGTTGTTGTTGTAGCGGCAACTGTGTGCCGGGGTGACAACCCTTGGCTGAAGAATTGCAAAGGGAGATTGGACATGGATTTGTGCAGAGCTCTGCCGATTTGCCTGTATACAAAATATCCAGTCGAGCAAGGGAACACAACGATATACGTATTAACTTCTGCCGACGACATTTTGATTGCAGCCAAATCTCAAACTTCGAAAGATGAAGTTACGAAACTATTAAGTACACTTTGAGATAAGTAATTTTGGAGAGATTCGTCAATACTTAGGACTTGAAATCAGGATAGATGAAAATCAAAATTTTTACATACATCAGAAAAATTATATAGAAAAACTTTGCAAGATGCTTATATTTCAAAATTCCCAGTTGATCCAGCTTACGGTAAATCCTTGGTCAAAAACTTAGCCAGTAACAACGATAAGAAGCTGATTAGATTCCTATTACATATATACTGCTGTATACGCCAGGCCTGATATAGCTGCAATTATATCAACTTTGGCTCTGAAAACTAACTGTCCAACAAAGGAGAATTGGAATGACTTGGAATGAAAGAATTATACAATATTTAAAAGGCACATCCGACCATTCTTTAAGATTACGTGACTGTAAATCACGAGGCATCAGTTTAATAGTTTAGCCGAATAAAGGTTCAGTAAGTTGGTGTTTCCGAAAACAATCTTTGTGCTTTGAACTTAATCTATGGCAGAGGATATATAAGATTCGGCCCGACCACATTTACTTGTTACTCATTAATATTAATATTTTTGTCAATTATGTGGCCAATAGGCTAATAAGAATTATTGATTTGGAAATTTAAAAGTCCTGTGTGAAGAAAAATACACAAGCCTTCTATAATAATTTTATGATTATTTCTATAAATAAATTCTGAACCAATAAAGATATCGAAAAAGGTTTGATGGGTACATGTATGACCAATAGGACTACTAAAGGCAATAAAAATAATCTGAAATTTATACATTGGCTTCTGCTGTAAACAACGACATATTTGCTCGTGATTATAAAAACTATTTTAGATTAAAATCCAATGAGCCGATGTTTAAGCCGCTGCCGATTGTTAAAATTTGTGAAGAACTCAAGCAGTTCCGCCGATAAAAAAACACCTGCGCCGCCGATAATTGTCTATAGGCATCAAACTTTTGTTTATACGTGGGCCAGAGTTTCAAACCGATACTGAGTTACCAGCGGCGTCGGCCGCCTGTAGCACTAAATTTGAGTGCAAATGGCAAATTGTATAACTTCAACGTTCTTTAAAAAATATGTTAAGTCGCGAACGGGACAAAAATAAAAGTTCTTTTGCCAATATGTGGAAAAATTAAAAAATCAGGAAATTTTCATGCATTATTTGGTAGTAAAATTTGTTTAACTATATTGGACTAATTAATTAATCTTTCATGATAAAGTTATTTTTTTGAAATGTCGTTCGTTTGTTTTTAAGACATTTGTAACTTTCACGAACGGACATTAACAAAGAACAAAGACATTAATTATTCAACAGTATTGTTTTAAAATATTGAAACAGATTTTTTCTTAAACACTTTTGATTTTTTCGTCTCAGTCGGACATTATGTTTATCTAAGTCCGACTAATTTTTTTTTAAATAAACAATGAGCCGATGTTCCCAAATTCAAAAAGAAATCAAGCCGCTGTCGTCGGTGAAAAGTACCCGCATCGACTTTTCCTACCAAATTTGGTAGGGTTTTCTCTCATTTGGTTTGAAGGGACTGGAATTTGAGCCAATATGAGTCAACTTAGTCTCGGACTGGTTGTTGCTCCATCGTAAAATACTATACCAAATTTGATCGAAAAAAGAATTTATGTATAGGTGTTCTATAGCAGTCAACCGATTTGACCCATTACCTGAGGAGTTTACTGAAAAATTGGATTAATTTGTGTCAAAAGATCTTAAAACGATTAAACATTTGTTTGGGAGCTATATCTAAGCCGATGTTGTTAAATTTCAATAGCGACTGTCCATAAAACTTACTTCTGCCATTCTTAATATAAGTCGGACGTACATGATAGACATCGTCTAATCATTCGGTGTCGATCGGTATATTAATAGCATTCATATTTTTGGTAGTTACAGACATTTGCAATTAAACTATCTTATCATTTTGCATTACATCCTGTTGAATTTGTTAGATGACTTCACAGTTTGTGGTAGATTATAATTCAATTTGATAGGAAAATAACTTTGCCATTGGCAACACTGGTTCGGACATACTTTCTTTCTTACGCTGCGTATTTTTTAACTTCCGTAGTCTCAAATCCAAATTTACTTTAATCCCAGGACAACCGGTTCTATGGACCGGATTGACCCGAAGAGCAGTTCTTCGGCCAAGGGATGTCAACCCTACATAAAGTTGCCGCTACAACAACTACAACCCGGGGGAGGGTATATAAAGCTTCAGTGTTCCCGGCCCTTAACACGAACCTTAATTACATATAAACAAAGAAATACATACGTTGCTAAAACGACCACTAAGTTTTCGTCAGTCTGGATAGGCTTTTATCTGGTATTCATACTTTTGGTACCAAAAGTACCTTTTTGCTTAGTACCTATTCGCGAAATCATTTATCATCCCTGGTCTGCATTATTCGCGTAACGAAATGTCATGCTGTTTTTAGAACAGTCGAGAGAAGAGTGAGCAAGTTCTAGAGGTGGACGTACGCAATTTAAGGGACAAATTAAAATCAAAATGTTGAAGCAAGCTACCAAACAATTGGCTATCCAATCCATGAGGAGTTTCTCCACCACCAGACAGGTAATATGAACATAAACATATCAATACCATTATCGTGGACAAAACACGTATTTACCCCTTCAGATTATCCGTTGCGAAAGTGGTACAAGGGGGAAGATTTGATATTAAGATGACATTGCTAGAGTCTACATACTTATATTGTAACAAATGTACGTCATGTTTACGTAATGCAAAATATGTTTTTTCGTTGGAACATTGAAACAAATTATGTACAGATTTATATTTAAAAGTTAGATTATATAGAATTTTGCGATATTTTGGATACAACGGTTTTTTTGTTCTTTCTTTCTTTTTAGAATAACTTCAAAGTTACTGTCTGTGGTGCCTCTGGTGGTATTGGACAACCTTTGTCTTTGCTCTTGAAGCAAAATCCTTTGATAACTAAATTGGCTCTCTATGACATTGTCCACACTCCTGGCGTGACCGCTGATTTGTCCCACATTGACACCAAAAGCTCAACTCTTGGATTCATCGGCGCCGATCAATTGGCAGCTTCTTTAAAGGGTAAGCTACAATCTTGCCGACACGTTACAGTACAGTAAATTTTTTGTTTGTTTCAATACAATGCATATAATGTTGAGGTTATGTTAAACGGAATGTTTCTATTGTTATTTTGATAAGTCAATAACATACATAATGTACATATATATGTATGTATATAAGATATATGCATGGGTACATATAAATGTATACTTAATATGTCATTCGTTTGAAACGATACGAAATATTGATCGGAGACCCTCTAAAGTTTATATATTTTTAAGCTTATGTTAGATAGCTTTTGGTCATAAGGAGTTTGGGATTGTAAATTTGTCGAAGTCGGCCCAGGGGAAAAATAGATTTATTTTAAGGCACTAAAGGTATCTCGGAAAAAGTGCGCTTTTTGATTATTTGCTTTACAAATCATAATTTTTTTGTGAACGAACAGTTGTTAAATTGTTTGAGTTATGATTGGTACTGACTGTCTGTCGGGACGCACATAATACCTCAAAGAAGTACATAGTTGCTGGACGTGGTCCAAAAGACGGCCCGCACAGTCAAAGCGGGCGATCAATAGTCAAATTAAATTGCAGGTTTATTGCTTATATAGTACATACAGGCTACTCTCAATAACTACTCTGGTCCAGAAATAAGTTTAATATAATTTTGGAAACAAGTACCAATTTTCTTTTTAATGTGCGACTTTAATTTTGCTACATATAAATTTTCTTTTTAATGTGCGACTTTAATTTTGCTACATATAAATTTTCTTTTTAATGTGCGACTTTAATTTTGCTACATATATACGTCCAAAACGCTCGGTTTCTGTTTGAATTATAATAAAACGAAATGGAAAGGGTATTAACTAAAATTTACAGAATTTAACATTTTGCAAGAAAACGATTTAAAGTGTTCTTCTCTATCCGTTTTTTTATTCATTCATCCAAAGAATAACTGCAGGACACTGGCGATGAGAGTTCTTCCAAGCATTTAAATGAGCAAACACCGTCATATTTTCCTCTCTGGAAAACTGAGTTCATAAACTTTATCAGAACAAGTGTCATATGTAGAAAGTTATGCATTCTCAAGCCTAACAGATTTCGATTTATAAAAATACAGATAAATTCGATATGACAAATGGCACGGCGATGCACAGTATTTTACACATAAGTCGTGTTCAAATTTTAAGCGAATACGTCGTTGAGAGGCCAGAACATCTTAATGATTGTCGAAATGTCTAAAACTTGTATTCGTCTTTACAAATAAGTTTAAAGACTCACTTTTCTTCTAGATTTGGTAACTTTTTTTAAAAGTAAAATTTTTGGATCTTTGACAATGATGTTAATATTCGTGTTTTTTCTTAGTCTCGCTTACAAAGACGATAGCAAAACCTGATAGTTAAGTTATTTTGTTAACAAAGTGTCAATTTGTCCATGTACTCGACTTAGAGCGATCATCTCTTATTTACGCAATTCCCACAACTTCCCGTTAAGTGCCAAAGGGAAGCTTCCCTCAAATAAGTGAGCTGTGCACGATATAATTCTTATACTTCTACTTCAGTTTAACGCCAGGTCCGAACGGCTAATGCATTTTATATAGAATTTTTCCATGGCTTAGAGATAAATCTCTATCAATTTTGTTCATGGCTAAAGGCAAAGTCCTGCTGCAAACGGCTTACAGTAGTCTCTTAATTTCCACAACATCCTAATAAGTACCAAGGAGAAACGTCTCTCCATTTATTAAGCTGTACACCATATACGCCGTCTCCGAACAGCTAATCATTATATGTGACGCGCAAAAAAGAAAGGGACCTAAGGTTAAAAACCAGTTTTGTTCAGGAGAGCCATTTTAGAGATTAGGTCCCTTTCTATTTGCGCTTAGAATCGTCGACTTCACTTTCATAAAACGCGCATATCTCTGGGAGGGAACACTTTTGGGGCATGGGATCGGTCTCATTCGATGCTTAGCTGTTGTCCACATCAAAAAAAGAAAAAAAATGACAAATTGATTTTTTTACCCTTAGGTAAATGCGCTGTCACATATGTAGAATTTGGCTTAAATATTCTCTACTGTTCTTTATATTCATTTTACTATACTTTACGTTTCTAACGAGTTTTCTAGAACGAAACTTTTCTCCGTTATTGAAAGAAATGCTACCACAGCGTGTAATTTCGTCTACAAATGTTGCCATATTGTTAGAAAATGCAAGACTGATAATTCCATATCGAAAAAAGATCTATGTAAATTTTTTGTGAACATTTTGTCCAAATTTTGAGCAAAAACTGAAACTAAAATGACAATATCTCCGGCATTTAAAAGGTTAAATTCTAAATCAAAGGACCCAATAAAAGCTTAAATTAGGAAGAAATTATTACCTTTAAATAGGCAATTTTCCGAGTTTTGACCCATTTTTCACAGAAACTCGGGTCAAAAATATACAAAATGACCGCCCACAATGGGTTAAATGATTCATAAAATTTATATACCGTTTGAAAAGTATTGTCATAAGCTTCCCAACGCTAACAATATCGCCTATGTCAGATTCCAAATGTCGCAGATATATCCAGTTGTAGGTCCGAAATTGGGGGCCCCGTAACTCGGAAAATATAGGTTACCGCCAACTTTTTTTTGTTAAACTTATTCGTGTCAAATGCCCTACAGGGCCATAATTGTTACTAAACTAGATTTGTTCCTAGAATTTTTTAAATTGATAAGAGAAGAGATAAATCTCTCTACTTTAAGAGGTAAAAATCCCGCAGCTGGAAAAATTACTAGATGTTGGCTTGACTGGCATGATAGTCGTACACATTACCATCACACCACGGCGGTCATAGTGGCCTTTTATCCCACTGTAAAAAAATCGATCGCTTACTCTACTCATTTATCAAAAATAAAACATGTCACTTTTTGGGTAAATCTAGGCAAACAGATGGTAGCTTCTAAAGAATATTTATAGCATTTGGAGTTTTGTGCTACCATTTGTTAATCGAGTAAGATTTGTTTGTTGTTATTGCAATTTATACCTTTTCAGATTAAAAACTACACATAGACGGACGGACCTGACTAGAACATTTTACTACTATTAAAAATATATATACTTATAGGATCTCCGATCAGCATTTTTATGGCTTGCCAACGGAATTAAACATTTAGTATATACTCCATCCTACAGTTAAAGGTATAAATGCGTTTCGTACTACTTATACTTTTTGTTTTCTTCCCAAAAATTTCAACATGAAAAACAATAAGCCTTGCAGAAACATTTTTGGCGGTGTTATCTTCTAAAAACGTGCGTAGTAAGAACCGACTACGAGTATAATCAGTTGGTCTCGATTAGTGATTGTAAAATTTCTACCTTATCTTAACGTTTTTACAGTTTGTTTCTTATCACATTTTTATTAAGATAGTTACCCACCTTCACCCTATTTTTCGCATTTTTGCTGTTTTTAACGCATGGGTGGCGGATGGTACGTTGGCCACGATGATTTCCTGAGAATTGCTGAAAAACAAATCGGATTCCTAACGGAATCCATTCTTTTTTCCATTCTTTATTTCATTTCCAGAAAGATATTTTAAAAATGAAATGCACAGCATTTTCCCACAACAAAATCGACGTTCTGCAACGTATTGTTACAAAAAATAATACAAAACGGAAGATTTCTCCTTTTAACCCAATGTATACAAATATTTTTTCAGTAGAAACTAGATAATATTAAAAATTATTTTAAAATAATGCAAAGGTAATCGGCGGCGATTTGTAGCACAACCAAAGCTATTGGGTCAATTAAGAGAAAACTATTATAGCAGCAGATTTTATTTGTACAATAGAAATGAGAAAATAGATGAGATAAATAAAATGGAATTTCTCTTTTTAAGATTCCGATGTTGTTGTTATTCCCGCTGGTGTGCCTCGTAAACCTGGCATGACTCGTGATGATTTATTCAATGTGAATGCTGGTATTATCAAAGACATCGCCAACAGTATTGCCACACAATGTCCTAAGGCAATGGTAGCGATCATCACAAATCCTGTTAATACTTGTGTTCCAATTGCCGCCGAGGTTTTGAAAAAGGTACGTCACAACAAATTTTAAAAATATTTTTTTTTTATATTTTATGTGTTTTTATCCAGGCCGGTGTCTATGATCCCAAGCGTCTTTTTGGTGTTTCTACATTGGATGTCGTACGTGCACGTGCGTTTATTGGCGAAGCTTTGAATGTGGATCCACAAAGCGTTAATATTCCAGTTATTGGTGGTCACTCCGGTGTTACCATTATGCCCATATTGTCTCAGTGTCAACCAACATTCAAGGGTAGCCAAGACACAATTGAGAAATTGACCAAACGCATTCAAGAAGCCGGTACTGAGGTAGTCAAAGCTAAAGCTGGTGCTGGTTCCGCCACTTTATCAATGGCATATGCTGGTGCCCGCTTTGCTGGCTCATTACTTAAGGGCCTGGATGGCCAAAAGAACGTTGTTGAATGCTCATACGTGCAGTCCACCGTCACCGAAGCCGCTTTCTTCGCTACTCCCTTGGTTTTGGGCAAAAATGGCGTTCAGGAAAACTTGGGATTGCCTAAATTAAACGATTACGAGAAGAAACTTTTGGAAGCTGCTATTCCCGAACTTAAAAAAAACATTCAAAAGGGCGTTGATTTTGCTAATGCCTAAATTATTCGGCATCATTGTAGGGCATAATATTTGACTCTTATCGATCATCCCATCCTTATTATTGTTTATGTCATTTACAAAAATAAGCGTAATGTTGTCTTAATATAATGATGATTTTAGTCAAATTTTAAATGTCCTTGCATACGTTAGAAATTATGTAATCTTATTTTCGACTATTGGCAGGAAATGTAATCTTAGGCTAATTCAACTGATTTATTCTAGTTCAATTTCGAGATTGCATAAAATAAATGAAAATCTTTCCAAAGATATTATATAAAATATAAAGTGTATTCGAAATAAACTCAATTCATTATTGAAATTCACAACAACTGTTTCTTAAACGTATTTTTTAATGTTTCAATCGTCCCTAGTCCTGATGTCGTCGTCGAGGTAAGATGACGTCGTATTGCGCTGCACAGATGTATATAATGCAAAAAACATGCACATGAAGCTTGAAGTTGTGGTTTGTTTTTCATAAAAATTGGCGCCAGGGCTCGTTCAGATCATTAATCCCAATTTTTTTTTTATTATTTGTTGGAAAAACAAAATATCTGATCCAATATAGCGTACCTATAAAACAATTTCTGATATGGAAAAACTTACATTAGTTATTTGTTTATCAAAATTGGTCTCCAGCTTTGATACGGCGTCTGAACGTATCAGTTCATAAAAAAACGATTGATGATTATTTCTTGAACTATTTTAAGAATAGTATTCAAATTATTAAAATGCTTATGTGGTTCATCCTGCGGTTATGAGTTTCAAACCTTTAAATGCAGTCAGGAAATTCAAAACTCCTGGGACGTTCCAACTATTTTTCAATATTTAACGCCCTAAGTATATTCTTTCTAGCAACTTTAAAGCAAAATAGCAGTGACTAACTTCATTATTTTATTTTCAATTCTTTATTGACATGTAATTCGAAGCCCATTGGGGCCTACTAAGCTTAATTACAATATGCATCAAAATGTTAAATAGAACATCATAAACTACTAGAAAAAATTCAGTATAAAATAAAAAAATAATATAAATTAAAATAATCCTAATTTTTCCTAATAAAAGAGAAAAAACTGATGAAAGCAAATGAGTGATAATCAAGAAACCAAAGAAAAAATATATAAATAAAAGCATTACTCTGTACTTGAACGAAAATGTTCATTAAATGTTTACGAAATGCCATGGAAGACAAATTAAACGTTTTTAAACTGCTTGACAAAATGTTAAATAGATGGGCTACTCTTACGAGGAATGATCGATCCATAAGCGGTGTTACCTTTGGAATAATGAACTGTCTGTTGCGAATTGAGTGACTGAAGACAAATGAATTTGCCAGGAACAAAGGAGATTGAAGATTGTATATCTTGTAAAAAAATATAGCAACCGAAGGTGCACAAATTCCACAAAGGAACAGCCTAAAAAGTCATTCACAAACGGCGATATGTGAGCATTCTATTATATTCATATTACTCTGAGTAGTTCCTGTATATACCTCTAGACAGTACAAAATATTTGGCATAATTAAGCCATGAACCAGTTTTGTTTGTACCCAACGAGGTAAAACTAAATTGGTGTTGTATCGTTGACGAAGTGTGAAACTAATACGTGAAGCAATACTGCGAATATGCTGCTCAAAGCAACATTTGTTATCCAGTACTATTCCCAAACACGTAATACTCTGAACGAATTCTATAGACGTACCATTGTACGGCACATCTAGGTTGATAGAAGCTGATGATGAAAATAGTATTGCCTTTGTTTTAGAAGGATTAATACTAATTTAGGGCATAATTCACACATACGCTATCGAAGAAAGTAGCTTCGTTTTAAAATGTACACATAAAATCATTTTAGCTATAAGAATAACTTTGATCTATAAATAAACTGATAAATTAATAGATCGAATAAAACAGCTTAAATTTAAAAAATAATGCATTTTATATTTGTACTAAGTGAATTTTCGTGGTCAGATTGTTATATTACTACAGTAAGATTCAACTTATTAGTACACAAATTATACCAAATAAATTACATTTATTTATTTTTCTAAAAGCATGAGCTAGCAAGGTGAGCTAGAAACGTTATATAAATACTTTTAATATGTCACGAAAAAAGGCTTGTGGAGAAGTTGGCGGTGCCATACCCCTGTTTTTGATAGCGCTGTAATGCCTGCAATTAAGTATATGTAGGTCGATATCATCTTACAATTTTAACAGCATGCAAGTCTGGGCCGTCATATTTTCACAGAGTATAGACCGATGCGATTTTACAAAGGGTTGTGATCTGGCCCTCACATCCAAAAACGTTAAAACCGATGCAATGGGTGGTCCATCCAAAATGCACGATTTTAATTGTGAGTTACAACTTAATATCAAGTTTTTTGCTCAACTTAATTTGACAATTCTTTGTTTCAGTGTTTGACAAATTGTCATAGATACTCGTATTTCTATCATAATAAAATATATAAAGAAAATTCTTTGTAAACTTTTACAATTAACATCTGGCGTTTTAGTAAGACCACCTTTTAAAACCTATAATTATAGCAGAACGTTTTTTTACACTGCTTATTGTTTTGAGCCATGAAATTGGCAAAGTGTACGAGTATATACTGATACGATTTGACAAAAGAGTGGCACGACCCACAAAAACTTTCACCGGCAACAATGCAACTATTCCAGTTCGGAACACCTGATTTTGTGCATGAGATATTCGTGTTAAAACAAATAAGCCTTTTCACGCCCACTCTCTTTTTAGTTATATATTCCGATCGTTTAAAAATGCTACTGTGTTTCAGAAAATTGCTGTTTTCTTAGCCTCAGTCGCCAAATTGTTGGTCAAAACTCTCCAACAAGAACCGCAGTTATACTATGTCCCTCTTTCTTATGATGGAAGGTACAAATATACATAGAACGGATTCATTCAATCGGATAGAGCCAAAATATCGAAAATTCCGACATAAAATTAAAACTTTCGACTTTTTCGATTTTCAATAAGACCTTTAAAAGTTAAATTAGGGTGTTTTCATAAATTCAGTCTGGATAATTGCGAAATCACCAAAATATAAGTCGCCAATAGTTTTCGATGTCGCTATATTTGGCGAGAAATGAGCAAACCTAACAACCCTGCGCCACGCTCCGCAAAAACTCCCTTGGTAAAAAGCAAAAACAAGAGTGAAAAGAGAAAACAAATCTTACTTTTTAAGGTACAGCATGAAAAGAGAAATCCCACTCTAGAGGTAAACGAGTAAAAATTCCAACTTATAGAGGTAAATTCTAAAAATTCAAGTCCGACGTAAAGAAGTTCAAACTTCACTTAGAGTTTTTTTTTTTGATCGAAGTGTGCAAGGACCGCCAAATCCAGGTTGGACTGAATTTACCATAAACAACTTAAAGAAAACAGGAACGTGATTTGAGTTCGCGGTCTTTTCGCTGGCAGATTTTTTTTTTTGAGAGTTTCGCAGGTAATTCGGGATCTTTAAATTTCATATTACAAGGTTTGCTATATTCCTGGCCTAGGCAACACTAAGTATTGCCTGGAGCCATCTGACATTTCCATTGGAAAGTTTGACACTTTTCAGCATAAACGTACTCAGAACGTTTTGACGTACGAACATGTGTTGTTTACAATGACTTGAAAAAATCATTTTGGCAAGAAATTGAATTAACTCGTGAACATTTTCGTGTGACCATTTTTCACAACTTTCGACGTGGATTATCACGACAAGAGTGCATAGATGAACTTAAATCTTTGTATGGCGATGAAGCATCATTCTATAGCACTGTGAAAAACTGGTTTAAAGAATTCAATCGTGGCCGACACTCGCTCAAAGACGAACATTGATGCCGTGCGTGAACTGATAATGCAAGATCGTTATGTGACATACCGTGAGATAAAGGCATCCTTGGGCATTTCCTCCACCAGCATACATTCGATTTTGCTGAACACCTGGCCGAAAAAAGGTTTGATCTCGTTGGATCCCGCACAATTTGACAATCGCTCAAAAATAGACTCGTGTCGATTGGTGCAAAGAAATTTTAAAAAAATGCGATCGAGGTGCTTCTAAAAACGTTTATAAGATCGCCACAGGTGACGAATCATGAATCTACGCGTATGAGCCCGAATCAAACCAGCAATCGACCGTG
This sequence comes from Hydrotaea diabolus, assembly GCA_963513945.1. Lineage (NCBI taxonomy): Eukaryota > Metazoa > Arthropoda > Insecta > Diptera > Muscidae > Hydrotaea > Hydrotaea diabolus. The sequence goes on from OY740716.1 coordinate 9,538,925, forward strand.
TGAGCCTTCGAAGATGAGCCAAATCCAACGAAAGTTGTTCGTGGAAGAAGCACTTCGAAGCAAATGGTCGCCTGTTTCTTCGGCAAAACTGGTCATGTGGCGACTGTTCCGCTTCAACAACGTAGGACGGTCAATTCTGAGTGGTACACCACAATTTGTTTGCCCAAAGTCTTCGGAAAAATTCGAAAAACGAACAAGAAAAGACGAATCATTGTGCACCACGATGGGCCATCCGCCGTACAGCCCTGACTTGGCACCTAATGACTTCTTTTTATTCTCGCACATCAAGAAAAAAAAGCGTGGTCAGCGATTTTCGCCGCCAGAAGATGCCGTTGAAGCGTTCAAAAACCATGTTTTGGAGGTGTCCCATTCGGAGTGGAAAACGTGCTTTGACATTTGGTTTTAGCACATGCAAAGGTGTTAATCATGCTGGAGAATACTTTGAAAAACAATAAAACCATTTTTGATGATATATTCAGGCATTTTCATTATTAGGCCAGAACTATATATAGCAGGCCTCGTATGTTGTTGACAATGGCAATTGTTTTAAATTATTCCAATACTCTCTAACATTAACACTCAAATTTCGATTTTATTTAAACAAAGTGTGTACTACGAGTAAGCACTTTCACACAAGTAACATAAGTTCAAATTATAATATGAGATAACTCTCGTAGTCGAGTGAAAGCTATTCGGATGCGACATAAAATGGTAGGTTGAGCACAACTTAAAGTTTCGAAAGAAATAACCTCTTTTTACAAAACTTTTGAAACCTTTGACTCACATTCCACTAACTAAAGCTAACAGAGTGATTTCAAGGTCTTTAAATCCCAATCATTTCATTTCATTTGCGTAACTGTACTTCTTTGTAGTTTTTTCCGTCTATCCATCTAAAGCTTGAATTCAAACAACAGGTCGCAACTGTTTTCCGATCTTCATGAAATTCGGCTTAAGTACGTTTTTTGGATCAACGAGGCAGACAATTATTATTTAAGAAAATCGCTTCAGATACATTAGATACAGCTCCCACACATATGTTTACCGGTTTTATATTTTTAGCTCTTGAAGCCACATATTATTACATCCAATGAACTTTGGCGCAAATCAGTTTTTTTATGCGCCAAGGACGGAAGCAATTGAAATTGCAAAAAAACAGTTCAGATTTAGATATAGCTTTCATACATATATTCAGCCAATTTAAAGTCTTTAGCTTAAGAAGCCACATAAAACATCAAATCTTGATGAAATTTGGCAAAGTTCCTTACGATCGAACGCTTACCAGCTTATAAAAATGATACCGGTGCACATTTTGATATAGTGCCAGTACAAAGGTCCCTCCTGATTTTACATACTGGCGCTTACCCATTTTTATACTGATTTCGATAAAGTATATGACGATAGACAAACAACTAATCTTGGACTATTTAGGCCACTTTTTTATACAAACAACCATTTTTGGACCATTTAGTCCAATTTTTTATACAGCCCCCATACAAAAAGTCTGGCGGCCCTAAACGGCTTCTAGTTACATGGACATATAGGTCCTAAATAACTATAACATTTTCCCACGAAGCCAAAACTAAAATTACTTTCGATAATGTGGCTAAATTTGACGCAGCGCTGGCTTACAGACCATAGGGCCGAAAATTCGCCTAAATACAAACATGGGCGTATGGGTACCAAAAACCAACGAACTTTTTTCCAAAATTCAAATATGCCAATAGTTTAAAAATCTAGTTAAATTTTGAGAGCATCCAAGGGGGTCCAAAAACCTGCTTTCAATTGGTTTTTTTGAACATCCAGAAGTTCAGGGTATAATCTGGTCGGCCACGCATTTCTTCAGCTTATAACTAGTTTATTCTCGTAATGAAATATTTACTGTTACTAAAATATATTTGGGGTAGTTTTATGTTTTTAGTCGCCGACGTTCAGGTATTTGATACTACCGAATATTTGGCGGTTTTAAAAGCTTCGACGAAAATATTCGATCGGCTCCAGCCTTTAATGGTCATTGGCGCGAGATCTTGTAAGCGTGACTTCCAGTGGGAAATACTAAGATTTCGTAGGTCTTGATGGACTCCGTCTTTCCTCCGGAGACTCGGTGGGTACCTTTTGCGTGCGCTCACGAACTCGCAGCCGAAAATTTTTTGTATTCGAACATTTTCATCCATTAGAGAAAAACGTTCCAGATAGCGCAATCATTCGACTATGTCGATGTCGGCATACACTGTTCATTCGCCGTTACAGCAAAGCGGTCCACATATTTTTCGAAGAACCTTCCTCTCGAACACTCTTTACATCGCTTCGTTTACTTGCGTAAATACCAACATTTCAGCGCAATATAAAAGCGCAGACAGAATGGACGTGTTGTAAACTACAACAATGTAAAGTGTTCTTCTTTGGTTCTTCAAGAGAGGGCACATGTTAGCTAATATAATTCTTCGTTTAATTTTTAGGCTGACGCCATTTTATTTGTTGATAGCGGATCCGAGATGGACGATCTCGTTGGCCTACACGTAATTGAAACATCCTGCAATTTATCTTTGTCTTCATTCACCACCAATCCTAGCTCTGTCGACTCCTTCTCCATACTAAGAACGGAAGCAGCCACTGGTAGTACACTTCTCCCTATAAAGTCATTTGCGTTCGCGTGAAGCGAGGATCATGCTCTGAGATGGTATTGTTGTGTTCCCTATGTTCAACACCGTGTGGTTATCTACAATTCTTTGCAGCTGAATGTTGAACATCTGGTACTCAATCCCACGACAGCCTGTTCTATGTACCGGATTGACCTGAAGCAGCAATCTTCGGCCAAGGGCTATTACATCTTACTGCGCTGTCGAAGGTGTCTTAATAATCGACATACACGCAGAGAAAATATATGGTTACACTATGGTCACCGCAACAATAATATGTTCTCTACAATAAAAGCATGTTCGTCGCAACCATAATATTGTTTTTTGAATTTCATTTTAACAAAAGTATGATTGCGACAATATTGCTATTGTTCAAATCTAACAATAGTATTATTGCCAACTATAGAAATGAAAATATGGTTGTAGCAACCATATAAGCATGGTTGGTGCAACAAAAGTATTGTTGTTTAAAATTTACACTAACAATAATTTGATTACGGCAATCATACAGTATGGTTGCGACTATGAACATAACAAAACAGGTTTTATAGAGCATATATGTATGTGTGTGCGTATGTTTTTTTTCATATACAAAAAAACACATACACACGATACGGTGAATGGTTGCTGTCCATTAAAAAAACAACAACAATCGGAAGGTAGATCGAGGGATTTTTATTGTGTCTACTTTGTTCGGTGAAATACTCTAATACAGACTGGTTCTCGTTTAAATCTATGATAATGGTTTTATCGCATTCGTTACTCGGTGTCTACGGATGGTGAAGGAACACTCACTCCTGCTGGCAACTAAAAGTATTTTTGACCGTTGGAATATATATTTTTGTTTCTTAAATGAAATGTTTAATACAAACATGATCTCAATTCTGGCTATGAACTAATAGTAATGCAATTTAATATAACATACTTAATAAAAATCTCTATTTTTTAATAGTATGGTTGAGTGTGAATCATACTATGGTTGTGGGGATCATAGTATGGTTGCGTGTGAATCATACTATGGTTGTGAGGATCATACTATGGTTGTATGAGAGACATACTATGGTTGTGAGGATCATAATATGGTTGTGGAGTTAATAGTATGGTTGAGTGTGAATTATACTATGGTTGTGTGTATCATAGTATGGTTGCGTGTGAATCATACTATAGTTGTAAGGACTATGGTTGTATGAGAAACATACTATGGTTGTGAGGATCATAATATGGTTGTGAGGATCATAGTATGTTTGTGGAGATCATAGTATGGTTGAGTGTGAATCATACTATGGTATTGGGGATCATGGTATGGTTATGTGTGAATCATACTATTGTTGTGAGGATCATAATATTGTTGTGTCACATCCATATACCCAACAATAGTATGATCCTCTTCGAATATTTTCACCCCAACCATACTTTTTTTGAGCGTGTAGGGACCATATATTTGTTATCTCGCGATTTTTCACGATTTGGCACAATATAAATATCTGGTCAGTTGTTATTTACTACTGAAGTCCCATAGCATCCCATTAAGGAACAAAGAGGAAACTTCCCTCAAATCAATGAGCTGTACACGAATCCATTATTATACTTACTGACCGTGACCTACTGCTTAACGCCGGCGCCGAACGGCTAATGCATTTTGCAGAGTAGTTTTGTACATGGTTTAGAATTAAGACTCTTATTTATGAAATCGCCGGCGTTTACGAGTATAATATAGCCACCGCTGAAAATGTTGTTGATGGTTCTACACGGGGTTGAACCTTGTGTTAACTGTCATGATAGTCGTGCACACTTCTATCACACCACGGGGGCCTACTGTTATTTATGTACCAGGCCTAAAGCCACACTAATACAGGCCAAGGATGTTGTTGACAAAAGGCTTCAAACCGCGCAGTCTCCCGAACAGGAAACAGTTTTCTAAGGTTCCAATTACACTGTGGAACAAATTCAGGTTAGCAAAAGTTAGGTCGATTCTGAGAGTGAGGGGTGAACTTTGCAGTCAAATGCCGATTTTCAACATATTGTTTACTTACGTATACTCGTATATGTTTTTGTTGGCTATAACTCGTCGACTAATTGATATTTTTTAATCTGTAATATGCTTCTCACACGCAGAGAAAAACATGTTTTCTACATGGTCACGGCAATAATAATATGTTCTCCACAATAAAAGTATGTTCTTGGCAACCATAGCATTGTTAACTGAATTTATTTTTGACAATAGTATAATTGCTGCAATATTAATATTGTTGAAATGTAACAAAAGTATTATTGCCAAATTTAAAAATTAAAATATGGTTATAGCAACAATATAAATATGGTTGGTGCGACAAAAGTATTGTGTTTTGCAATTTATTTTAACAATAATATGATTACGGCAATCATACTGTATGATTGTAATTTTTCTTCATTTAAATATGTTTTTAAGAACAAATGTCATTGGTACGGATCTAATGCAATAATAGTACTTTTTTATCAAAATTAAATTTTTTTAAAAAAGCTGCTTTGGCTTTGTTTAACTGAAATATTTTTAATAAAAACGCTTACGTTTATTTAAACTTGGTTTTTTAATGTGAAATAAATCACTCTTATTATTTTGAATTTAATGTATTTTTGAATAATTTTCATAATTCAAATCTATTGTTGACAACTTAAACCAATTCTAATAAATAATATTGGGGATCAAATCTATTGTCGACAACATAAACAAGTTCTAATAAAAAATATTGGGGATCATAGTATAATTGTGTGTGATCATACTAAGGTTGTAGGAATCATAACATGGTTGCGTGTGAATCATACTATGGTTGTAAGGATCATACTATGGTTGTAAATGAAACATACTATGGTTGTGAGGATCATACTATAGTTGTGGAGACCATAGTATGGCTGAGTGTGAATCTTACTATGGTTGTGGGGATCATAGTATGGTTATGTGTGAATCATACTATTGTTGTAAGGATCATAGTATGGTTGTATTTAAATCATACTATTGTTGTGAGGATCATAATATTGTTGTAGCACAACCATATACCCAACAATAGTATTATCCACTCCGAATATTGTCACCACAACCATACTTTTTTTCTGCGTGCAGTTTCTTCAATAAATTTCCTTTTGAAAAAAAAAAATTGGGTCCTTTGATGTTTCATAGGATGTACCCTTACCAGGTTCGTATTCTGAGAAGAAATGCGTGGATGTAGCAGCGGCTGTTGTAGTACTGATATCTGTTTGAAGATCAATACTTCGGTATGTTGGTACGAATTCTAAATTCTGAATTCTGGTAGTTGATACATCCATAGCAATTTTCTTTTTGATGCGGACTGTTGTCTACACGCAGAAAAAAAGTATGGTTGGGGTAACAATATTCGAAGAGCACCATACTATTGTTGGTTATATTGTTGTGGCACAACAATATTATGATCATCACAACAATAGTATGGTTCACACACAACCATACTATGATCCCCACAACAATATTATGGTCCTCACAACAATAGAATCATTCACACAAAACCATACTATGATCCCCACAACCATATTATTATTCACATTCAACCATACTATGATACCCACAACCATATTATGATCCTCATAACCATAGTATGTTTAACGTACAACCATAGTATGACTAACGCACAACCATACTATGATCCCCAAAATTGTTTGTAAAGAATTGAATACGTTGTTGTTCAACAATAAAGAATTTTATTAATTAAGTTATGTAACAATAGGAGTGATTTATTTAACAGTAAAAAAAATCATTTATAAGTATTAAAAATATTTAAGTTATACTAATAACTATAAATAAATTATTACTATTATTGCGTAACAATCGTAAAAATAACATTGTCAAATTAAAAAAAAAAATAAAAGTTTTGCGGTATGATTACCGTAATCATGTTATTTTTAACACAAAACCCATGAAAACAATACTTTTGTCCCACCAACCATAGTTATATTGTTGATACAACCATATTTTCATTTTTAAATTTGGCAACAATACTTTTGTTACATTTTAACAACATTAATATTGCCGCAATCATACTATTGCCAAAATGAAATTCAAAAAACAATACTATAGTTGCGACGACCATACTTTTACTGCAGAGAACATACGATTGTCGCCGTGACCATATACTAACCATATCTTTTCTCTGCGTGTAACCACATCATTGGTATACCAAAAGGCATAGCCTTCTTTTTTTCACTTTTCCATTGCATAAGAGTTGCATAGCAATTAAAGCAAACTTTTTTAGGTGCATAGTTTACGACAGTGATGAACTTACGAGAAATATTGTTTATAGGCTTCCAAAAAAAAATCACTCCACAATGCCACTTTTTTCATCGCTTGCTATGAAACGTCAACAAACATTGCAAAAATAGTCCATTTTATATTTTGGTTCCGACATTTTTAATACCTATACAATGTTTTTTTTCACAATCACAACATGAAATAAGTTCAAAAAAGATTATAAGCGAAAATTTAAAGACATCTGAGTTTCGAGTTTGAACTGAATCTTTATTTTTGAAATTAGTTCGCTTGTACAAAATAAAAAACATCGCTACCTGTGCGGTGGTTGAAAACAAAAAAGTTATTTTACTAATTCTTGGAACTTTCCTTTTAATTACTTAAACATTTTTTTCTTTTTCAATGTTTCTTCAAAAGCAACACTGAACAAAATTGATACATAAAAAATGAGTTGTAAATTAATATTAAGCTGGAAAACGCAAGTTTTGTATTATAATGGTTTTCTTTTCAAATGAAATTTATTTAAGAAACTGAGAAGCATATTGTAGATCAAACAGAAAGTAAAAAAGACTTAGTTTTGTAGAAAAAATTTTCAAAAAGCACTAAAAAAAATAAAAATTTCCAACATTATCATAAGCAACTATTTTCTAAACCAATTTTTTAAACAAATTTAATTGTTGGACAGGTCTCTAGCAATAATTTGGCTTTTACCGATTGAAAAAATATCAATTAGTCGACGAGTTATAGACAAAAAACCATCAAAACAATATGCTGAAAATCGGCACTTGACTGCAATGTTCGAAGGTCGATTTAAAAAATTCGAGCTAACATAAACAAGAACCGCGATACGGGTCTTCTAATTTAGCATATATTTCACCCGTCACTCTCAGAAACGACCTAATTTTGCTTAACTGAATGCTTTGACCCATACACGGAGAATCGGTTCGTTTTCACAACCGAATTTGTTTATTAACTTTGTCCTTGAAAATCGACCCACCCTCATGTACATCCTATAGGGATAATCCGCGGTTGTATGATGGTACATTCGACATCGAAAAAAATTCAAAAAGTTTAATTCTATCAATTTTTGCATCTCAGATCCAGAGAGTATAAAAACGTCGGCCCGTCCGAACCTGCGCATTGTTCATTTTGTTCATTTAAAACTGATTCTTAGTTTCATTTATTTGGGGGTTCATGGAGAAGTTTGTTCCTGATCAGCGCAAAATAACAAATCCTCAAAAGTAATCCACCGTAAAGACTAACACAAATGGTAACGTACATATCTAACGTCCCAAGTACTTGGTGTGTCAATAAATCTGTTCTCTGTGTAAAAAAAGGTTCTAGCTGTTTATTATCGTCAAAATGTTATTTTCTACATTTAAAGCGAAGCAAAAAAACACCATCATTTAGAGAAATTTAAAAAAAACCCTTATGATCTTCCAATAAACTTTGTTCTACATAAGCAAAAAACCAAATTTCTAAAGAAGACGAACAAAAAATATATAAAAACAAATTCCAAAACATGTTTTCCGTCTCCGACGTACATTCTCTGATGCGGGACATTTTAAATTGATTTTAATGAATCTTAATTGATTGCGACTGTGTGTGGTTACTATACGTATACAAAGCCTATAATTTTTTGACACACCACGCATACATACATATACTATACATATGTGTCCTATATTAGGGTGTCCCATTATATAATCTTTTTTCGGTGCGTGTATATTATTATCTTGTAAAATGCATTATTTCGTCCAAACCATCTATTATACTTATATATCTATTATACTCGTACTTATATACTCAGTTAAAGCACAAATAACTTTTTCGTCGATGTAACCGAATTTGAATATTAAGTTGTTTAAATTTATTATAGTTTATAGATATTCGCCTATTAATTCAGTAAATAATTCGATTGAAACTGCTGTATAAAGATGTATCCTACTTATATTTTGAATTAAATGACCAAATAGCGCGATTTGTGATTTTATCGAGCTATTTGGTCATTTCAATGTATTAAGAATATCCAAATTGGTCATAAAGCAAAGTAAATGTTTTTTTGTTTTCTAAAATATTTTATTTTTACTCAAATAAATGTTTGTGTTTATAGAAAATTAAAATCCCTTACTAATCCTACCAAACACACAGACAGGAAGTCAGTTGGTAATAGGTCCGAGCTACAAAAACTCCGTTAGGCGAAAAGTCTTTGCGTTTTAATCAACAAATGTTTAAAATCATGATGGAAATTCTGTTCAGCACACTAAAAGATGAGAGATGCTATGATATTTCGGTTTTGACATCTATTCGGTTATACTCTTATTTTACTAAAACTATAGACAACTAACTTGATGTTTCCATTAAATAACTTGTAGTTATTTGTTGAATTCTTTCTGTAACTAATACAGGGTATCCGCTGGGAAGGTATACTTTGTTTTACCTCCATTTTGGTAAACATTTGTCTTGACAGTTCATATTTGGCAGTCGTGAAGTAGAGACGCTGCAAATTTATTATAAAAAAATATTCAATAAATCGTTAAACATTTTGTCCAAATCAATCATCGAATACTGCGACGATGAGAAAGTTACTTGAAATTTTTGGGAAAAACCATGTGCCAACGCACTATTTATCGTGTAGTGAATTATTTCGAAGAAAGGGGGTATGTAGCTATAAGGCCCAAGCTTGGACCGCAACGTACTGTAAGATCGGCTGAAAACATTACTGCAGCTCAAGAAAGTGTTCAAAACAATCCATCAACCTCAGTAAACACCCTGTAGTATACCTTCCCGACGGACGCACTGTAGTATACCTTCAAAAGTTTGGCCAAAACAAGTCAAAATGAGACGTTTTCCGATACAAATTCAAGTGATGAAAACGTCTCACTTTGACTTGTTTTTGTACGAAAGAGGAACGAAAACGTTTCGCACAGGCGATGCCACCTGATATAAAGTGTGTCATCTCCAAAATAATCGTTTTTTTTATCGTTGGTTTATCATCTCAAGGCAGACATTTTTAATCAATCGTCAAACATATTTGGTGAAATAGATATTTTATGAAGTAAAAGTAAAAATGAGCGTGCTAAAAGAAAAAAAAACTTAATTTTATTTATCCATTTGTTTAAGAAAAATATGTATTTCAGTATTATAATAGTCACGACGTTGTTCTTTGTTTGTAAACAATAATGAACTGTCAAACGAAAACCAAAACGAGAATGTAAACGACCACAAATTGTGTGAAAATTGGTTGAGACGTTTTGAAAAGTTTCGAGCGAAAACGAGAATGAATGGCCCAATAAAAATGTAGTATTACGTTTGCTTTTAACATTTTAAATTTGAATCGGCTGTAAAAAAGGGATAGACAATTTTTTCAAATTTCTAATTTTATTGGAAAGGTTAAACTTTGGCATTTCATAATGGAGCACCATCTGTTTTCGCTTCGCCGAGCTGAAGACTGTTTGACAGGAGATGAAGAATTTTGATGAATAATCGTGTTTTCAGACTGCCACAGAATTGTCGCTTAAGATATTTCATTACGACAAAAAAAGTATTCAGGATTTTTACGGTTTCTACAAAATAAGCGATTTTAACAAAACCCACATATTACGATTTACGTTTAGGATGTTTCGGCAATCCTGCAATTTGATTGGGAATTTTGTAAAGCAAAATTTCTTTTCAAACGTGTTTGCTTTAGTAAACAAGATCAGCTACAAAACTTTAATTTCATCTGAGTGAACCAAAGCAATCTAAACGAAATAGTTAATTTGTTTGCAAGTAAAATAACTTTAAAAGAAACGAATGTATATTTTCGCTAATGGTAACTTTTTTAAAAACATACGAATTTGCGATGACCGGAAGAGGTTAGAAAATAAAGTTTGCGATAGCGGTAACTGGAACGATAGCGGTAACTGGCCCCAATGGAATTTTCGTAAGCTGTATGTCTACTCGTAATATTGGCGCGATGGCTTAATTCATGAAGGGTTTTCCAATAGGGTCATAACAATTTCCTATCTTTATGTCAACGCACCCTCGAACTTCTTTAATGAACTTTCAGTGTCAAAACATTAGACGAAGTCAACATTTTCATCATGGTTAAGTTCACATACGAGCAACGTGCAACTTAAGAGCCCTTTCTCCAATTTTCATCATCTTCGTATAAGTAGAATAATCGACAAAAGTGTACATTGCGAATAATGTTAAATGTTTAAAATTGAGTTACTTGTACACATTAATCATCACAATTAGGGGGTTTGAAAATTGTTCCTGCTTTCCAGTAAACTTAAAAAACCGGGAGAAAAAAATAGAATCACAACACAAATGTCGCTAATGTACTTATAAATCAATTACAAAAATGGCTAACCGATTTGGGTACACCCTTATATACTTTACATATGTATAAGTATATACATTCAAAGATGTCTGATGTATTTACAAACACATGTGTACTGAGTTTTCTCCTCCAAATCTACCTTATACATACATACATCGTACTTTCCCCACATTCATATATATGTATGTATATGATGTCTCCAACTATATAACTTTAAAGGAACTGCCTTTTAGGTATTATATCGCATTTGATCGTCAACTGAAAAAACTAATTTGTGTACACGTGTGAATACATATACAGGGATTTGATGCAATCACTTTCACACAAAATTGGAATCAAATTTTGTTTACAAAAACGACACGCATTCATGGGTATTTTCAAGTAGCTGTTACAGTACCTAACGGATATAAGAACAATTCTCATAAGAAAAACATCGCATATGTGACAGCGCATAGAGAAAGGGACCTAAGGGTAAAAAAATCAATTTTAATTTTTTTTCTTTTTTTGATGTGGACAACATCTGAGCATCGAATGAGGCCGATCCCATGCCCCAAAAGTGTTCCCTCCCAGGGATAGGCGCGTTTTATGAAAGTAAAGTCGACAATTCTAAGCGCAAATAGAAAGGGGCATAATCTTTAAAATGGCTCTCCTGAACAAAACTGGTTTTTAACCTTAGGTCAAAATAGAAAGGGACCTAAGGGTAAAAACCAGTTTTGTTCATGAGAGCCATTTTAAAGATTTAAATACGTGTATCTTTGGTGCACCATCACTTTCATAAAACGCGCATATCTCTGGGAGGGAACACTTTTGGGGCATGGGATCGGTCTCATTCGATGCTCAGATGTTGTCCACATCCAAAATAAAAAGCGAAAATTGATTTTTTACTCTTAGGTCCCTTTCTCTATGCGCTGTCACATATAAGAAAGTAATACAAAACACCGTGTCCTTTTACTTCGCTTTAGTATGAAAAATATTTCATATAAGAACAACAACACAAATGACAAGTGGCTTTGAAAAAATAGTGCTAATAAAATAGTTCGTTTACTAAAAGAAAGCTATTAAAAATACAAAGAAACTTTTTTATATTTGTGTTATAAATTTTTTAGGCCCAACAAATACTATTCCGATATCTTTTTTTAGTTGACTTTAAGAAAAATTATAAAAAATATCTTTATGTACGTTCTATTTTTTTCAAACGAGTTTGCTTACTCCCTTTCTGTATGAAGCCCTCGATATACGAGGGCTGCTATACGAGTATATTTCTGGCCTCATAATAAAAATGCGAATATTTATCATCAAAAATGGTTTTATTGTTTTTCAAAGTATTCTCCAGAATGATTTATGCAATTTTGCTTGCGCTGAAACCAATTGTCGAAGCATTTTTTCCACTCCGATTGAGACACTCCAAAACATGGGTTTTGAACGCTTCAACAGCATCTTCTGGCGACGAAAATGGTTGACCACGCATTTTATTCTTGATGTGCGGGAATAAAAAGAAGTCATTGCCAAGTCAGGGCTGCACGGCGGATGACCCGTCAATTCGACGTTTTGGCCGGTCAAAAAGGCGCTGGTTTGAGCTGATGTGTGAGAGCTCGCATTGTCATGGTGCACAATGATGCAACTTCTCTTGTTCGTTTTTCGAATTTCTCCGAAGACTTCAGGCAAACAAGTTGTGGTGTACCACTCAGAATTGATCGTCCTGCGTTGCTCAAGCGGAACACTCACCACATGACCAGTTTTGAAGAAGGAAAAGGCGACCATTTGCTTCGAAGTGCTTCTTCAACGTACAACTTTCGTTGGATTTGGCTCGTCTTCGAAGACACCCACGGTCGATTGCAGTTTTGTTTCGGGCTCATACGCATAGATCCATGATTCGTCACCTGTGACGATCTTATAAACGTCTTTTGAAGCACCGCAATCGTATGTTTTCAAAATTACTTTCCACCAACCGACACGAGCCTTTTTGAGCGATTGTCATATTGTGATGGATCCAGAGAACAAACATTTTTTACGGCCAGGTGTTTATGCAATATTGAATGTTGGAAGAAATGCACAAGGATGCCTAGGTATGTCACATGACGATCTTGTGTTTTCAGTTTCAGGAACAACGCCCGTGTTTGGACGACCTTCACGACCTTCGTTTTTCAGCGAGCGTCGGCCACGATTGAATTCATTAAACCAGTTTTTCACAGTACTATAGGATGGTGCTTCATCGCCATTCAAAGATTTATGTTCATCGATGCACCCTTGTCGTGATACGAGTAATCCACGTCGAAAGTTGTGAAAAATGATCGCACGAAAATGTTCACGAGTTAATTAAATTTTTGTTGCCAAAGTTATTTTTTTAATTTACTGTAAACAACACAAATGATGGTAGTACGTCAAAACGTTCTGAATACGTTTATGCTAAAAAATGTCACACTTTCCAATGGAAATGTCAGATGGCGCCTAGGCCTAGGCCAGAAATATATATAGCAACTCTCGTATAGAATTCAAACTCAACATACCAGACTTCGAGGGAAAATCTATTACAATTTGTTTGAAAAATGATACCCGAATTCCTGTGATAATGAACTCAATTGAATTTTAACGGTATAAATTACGACGTACGACGGATGTACGAAAGTCTTATAAACAATAATTGCTTATAAGAAATAAAGAATGAAACTTGTGGTATTTGCCGACTTACTCGAATATACATCCGCCATCCACTGTTTATAAGTACAAAAGTGTTTTAGGTTAAACCTCAATAACTAAGACTAAATATCACAACCGCAATAAAAAAGTGCAGATTTTGTCAATATTTGTAGATAAAAGTCGATTCTTAAAAATAAGTTTAGAAAATAATTTGTTGTATCAGTTTTTGTATTTATCCTGGATAACTACCAAATAGAAGTTAATGGTTAATGAAGGCCCTATAGGTAGTTCCATTAAAACATACTTCTTTACGAATCCAAGATTTGGCTGAGTTTGAGGTAGAACTAATAAACCAAAGGGACTTTTTATTTCTTTTTGTTGGTTCTTTATAATTTTCAACAAATCATTTTTATATCCTACTATACTGAGGTAAAGTATGAAATGAATATGTTGCCTAATTTATACTTGTCGTTTTAATATTGTATACTGTCTATTACGTATTTTAGTTATATGGTTACGTTGAAAAATTTATTAAAAATGCATTTCATTGTTTCTACAAATTTAAATTTTCTAAAAAGATTTAGGGTGATTTTTAATATATTTTAATAAAATATATGAATGTATCTTTACTAAGTGCTCCTAAAACTTTTGAAACTAGATACAACTCTCAAATCGGTTAAGACAATTTCAAGATATTGAAATTATAGTATACATCAGTTAGCCGCGTTTTCAAGGATTTGGAGAAATTTAAAGGTATATATATCTATTAATTAATTTTGTAAGTTTTTTTTCGAAAGACGTCTAAAATCTTTTTAAGACGAATATATCCTGAATTTTCAGAAAAATTGGAGGCATGTGAACAGTTTGTTGTCCAGTTTGACATGGAATGAATCATGCATACGTATCAATGAAAGGAAGAGTACCGCACTGAATCCATTACATCAATCTCTGGTCACATAAAATTGTTTATCATGCCGAAAAGGGACATTTATGCACTACTTAAACATCCGCACCAAACCTCCTCTCTGAAGACACATTGACTTCTCGGCGATCTAACGCAGGCTATTCGATACCCAGATGAGACCGTTTTACAGGTTAACATAACCGACGGGATCACAATGCGCTTTGGCAATAATGATGGTTTGTTTTTTAATACAATCGTTGTTTTAGTCCTAAACAGAGAAGCAATAACGATGCGATTAGTCCTGTGCAATCGCGTCGCTGCATTTTGTATCTTTTCGCTCTTCAAAAAGTAATTTTTCGAACCTGACGGTACCAAAATGAAGAAAACATTTTGTTTTAAACTCAATTTTATTTAAACGAAAAAGTAAAAAAATCATCAGTTGATTAGCTCCTGTCTCGAGTTCAAAAAGGTCGGACTTTATACTTTATACGCTACATTTTATAAGGAGTAGCTTTTTTTAGATGGAATTTTAAATGTTTTCTGTATAGCGCAGGTTGCTTTTGTAAAATATAGGCCAACATGGTAAAGCTTTGGCAGTAATAGCTTCAAATCGTTCGAAACGGGTTAAGTTAAGTTTGAACATGATCGGATTTAATTTTTGATATTTTAAGCTTCTAACCCTCATTTCTGTGGGATCTTTGTATGGTGGCAATTTCATATTTGTGTACGATCGTGTTTAATTTGTGGTTTCTAGAGCTCATATCGGGAAAAAAACTTTGTATGATTTTAGAACATGGAACTATAAAATTAAAATATGGAACAATATGAATGTCCTTCGTCCAAACCTGAACAATGTACCAAGTTTCATGAACATCATTCTATAATTGCGACCTATACATTACTTATAATTGCAATGGAATCATATAGTGATTCTAAATCGGTTGGTATCCTAAATTTGGGGTACATTTCCATTCCACGAACCACCTAAAGAGACAACCGATAGGAACATTTGTAGAATTGCCATTTGTGGCCCAATTTTTATAAACGATAGCTTGTTTTGCACGAGAAAGTCCAGACTTCATGGTTTATTTATTTATTTTTTTTTTATTGTTTAAATATATTTTTTTTTTTCAATTTATAATCGCGATTTTTGCGATTGCGATTTTTTCAATGCCTCTAACGTCAAAACTTTTGAACCGATTTTTATACCTTGTACAAAGGTTTAAGAAAAGCTGGTTTCCATTTATTTGGGACCATTCTTGATCAAATCGGTAATAGCGTTTGGGAGTTATGGTCCAAAAAACTAAGACATCTTATAAAAATTCTCAAAAAAAAATCCAAAAATTCTATCTTGAAAACTAAACAGAGGAAAATTTTTAAAATTCATTTTCGTGTTTAGGAGGCCATAATCTATAGAAATTGATATAACCCAATCACACGCAGAGAAAAGATATGGTTACACTATGATCACCACAACAATAGTATGTTCTCTACAATAAAAGCATGATCGTCGCAACCATTGTATTGTTTTATGAATTTCATTTTGACAACAGTATTATTGCGACAATATTACTATTGTTGAAATGTAACAATAGTATTATTGCCAAATTTAGAAATGAAAATATGGTTGTCGCAACCATATAAACATGGTTGGTGCTACAAAAGTATTGTTGTTTAAAATTTACGGTAACAATAATATGATTACGGCATTCAGACAGTATGGTTGCGACTATGAACATAACAAAACAGGTTTTATAAAGCATACATGTATGTGTGTGCGTATGTTTTTTTGATTTACAAAAAAAACTCATAAACACGATACAGTGAATGGTTGTTGACCATTAAAACAAACAACAACAATCGGAAGGTAGTTATAGGGATTTTGTTGTGTTTACTTTGTTCGGTGAAGTACTCTACTGCCGATTGGTTCTTGTTTATTGAAAATCTGCCTGCACTTAAGTACATAGCTTTGATCATGGTTTAATCACATTCGTTTCTTGGGGTCTACGGATGGTGAAGTAGCATTCACCCCAGCTGGGAACTTAAAGTATTTTCAACTGCCGTTAGAATATATATTTTTGTTTCTTGAATGAAATGTTCAATAAAAAATGGCTTTAATTCTGGCTATTAACTTATTGTAATGCAATTTAATATAACTTGCTTGATACAAACTCTATTTTTGAATAACAACATTACCCAATCCTAATAAATAATTTTGGGGATCATAGTATGGTTGAGTGAATCATACTATGGTTGTAGGGATAATAGCATGGTTGCGTGTGAATCATACTATAGTTGTGAAGATCATACTATGGTTGTATGAGAAACATACTATGGTTGTGAGGATCATAATATGGTTGTGAAGATAATAGTATGGTTGAGTGTGAATCATACTATTGTTGTGAGGATCATAGTATGGTTGTGGAGATCATAGTATGGTTATGTGTGAATCATACTATTGTTGTGAGGATTATAATAATGTTGTGCCATAACCATATACCCAACAATAGTATGATCCTCTTCGAATATTGTCACCCCAACCATACTTTTTTTCTGCGTGCACACTGTATCGTGTCTATAAAACTAAGATGCAAATGCTTGTGGTAGCATGTAAACAATATGAACAGCTGTCATTGATATGAATTTGACAAAGCTAGCATTAGCAGTTTGTCGGTATTGCCAACCATAAGTTGGTAACATTTGAAACGCCTAGCCCTGTACAAGTATATACGCTGTTCATGGTTTTAGCACTTTCGTTGCTTGCGGTCTGATGATGGTGAAGTAGCGTTCGCCGAAACTGTAAACACCCTTTCTTTGCAACTATAGTCTTTCCGAGTGTTTTTGGATAATTTTGGGATTATATTGAATTAAATGTTCAATAGAAACATGGGCTCAAATCAGACTTATCATCCAAGAACAGTACTAATATGAACGTTTTAAAACGCCTCAAAATGAAGATATCTTCGAAAAACGGATACTTTTTTTGTAAATAGGTATGTGCATTTTTATTATCGAAAATATTTTTGACAAGCGACATACATTTTTATTGTAAATATGTAATTCTGTTTATAGCCTGAAATCGAAAAAAAATTCTTTACAACGTACGATTTTTTTTTAAGTTAATATGTGCATTTTTTTACAGGATTCCAGATTAATTATTTGTTTGCACTTTCATTGAAACGACGTTTTTTGTTTCTCTGTGTACCTTCTTTATAAAAGACAATAGTCCGTCCGTAGCCGGCTGTTAACAAAAGGTCCCACTAAGCAAGTATAGGATTTTATCCTGCTAAGATATCTGATTTAAGAGTAGTTCATTCGATTTTGAGCGAAATAAGTAAATTATAAATAGATGTGTATAACATACTACTCTGTGGGATAAGCATATTAAACTAAGGCTTGCCGTTGAAAATTGGGCCCTGAATGCCACTTTTAAATTGTTGCTTGTTCCTGAATATACGCACGAACATACACACTTACATACATTTGGTTGCTAAGAGTGCGTCGAAATGCTACTGAGCGGTATTATAACCCCATGAACGTCATAAGGGGTCGCTCTTTTAAACCGGGATCACTGCTAGTCATGGTGATGGAATATAGCCAACATGAGGAGACACTACTAAGAGAATTTGAACATATGTACAGTCACGTACAAAAAAATAGGGCCACTAAGAATTTTCAAAATATCGGACAAATTTGTTGTTATTTAAAAAATTTTATTTTGCAATTATTGTGACTGGGAATAGTATTTAAAAATTGTAATCTTGCAACGCCTTACAATTTAAAGCAATGTGGTACATCCTGTAACACCTTAGGTGAGGACAAAAAAATAGGGCCACTAAGAATTTTCAAAATATCGGACAAATTTGTTGTTATTTAAAAAATTTTATTTTGCAATTATTGTGACTGGGAATAGTATTTAAAAATTGTAATCTTGCAACGCCTTACAATTTAAAGCAATGTGGTACATCCTGTAACACCTTAGGTGAGGACAAAAAAATAGACAAATAGTTTACAAGAATGACAACTTTTAGCCGCAAAAACGCTTTGTAACTGCTAATACAAAAATGTAATAGAATATTTTTAAAAATATTTTATTCGTCATTCGTCAAATTATGTGGGATCCAAGGAGAACACATTTTTTTCACGGCCAAATGAACATGTCATACTAATACCCAAGGATGCCTCAGTCTCTCGGTATGTCACATGTCGGTCTTGCTTAATCAGTTTACGCACAGCAACGATGATTTTTGGCAAAGTGACCGAAGTTGGACGTCCTTCCCAAAATTCATCCTAGAACGAACGGCGTCTGAGACTGAATTCTTGGTACCAGCGATTAACAGTTGTTTTTGATGGTGCTTCTTCGCCAAACGTCGAAACAAGTTGATAACCCACGCCGGAAATCGTAAAAAAAAACATCGCACGAAAAAGTTCACGGAATAAATCCATTTTTGGACTGAGATGAATATTTTAACACACTGTAAACAAAATAAATTTGCCCTCAAATGACAAAACGTTCTGAGTGAGGTTATGCTAAAAAATGTCAAAGTTTCCAATGGAAGTTCCAGTTTGCACCTGGGAACACTAGTATTGTCAGGACCCGAAATATAAATAGCAGCCCTCGTATTAATATTTCAACAGAATAACAACAACAAATACACTGTAAAAAAATGGTTTCAGGAAAACAACGTGAATGTAATACCAAGTTCTCCAAGATTCGCTGATCTAAATCCTTTACAATATTTTTAGAAAATTGTCAAGAAAAAAACTAAACCAAAAAAATCAAGGAATAGTGAGGAAAACATTCAATTCCAAAAAGGACTTGTCAGTATTTGGTGGACCTTATGCCAACAATATGCGTATTGTTTTACAAAATAATGGTTAATTTACTAAATATGAGCAAAAACGCCAAAGTTTAATAGAAAATTTTTGTTTTTCATCTTGGCTTTTCAAATTAACCTATTTTTTGTCCGTTCGAAATCAATTGATGTGATAACCTTTTCTTGTTTTTATTTATCTCAGTGAACTATTTTGACATTTTGAAAATATAACACGGATATATACGAGTACTCATATTTGAAGCAATAAAAGAAAAATTAAAAAAAAAACATTTAAATGTTAAAAAACTTTACTTTTTCCTTTTCTTTAAAATAAGTTTAAGTGCACGCAAAGAAAATATATGGTTACTTAATGGTCACAGCAACAATAACATGTTCTCTACAATAAAAAAATCTACAATGTTCGTCGCAACCATAGTAATCTATTTTGGATTTCATTTTGACAATAGTATGATTGCGACAATACTAACATTGTTGAAATGTAACAAAAGTATTATTGCCAAATCTAAAAATGAAAATATGGTTGTAGCAACAATATAAATATGGTTTGCGACAAAAATATTGTTTTTTGGGGTTTATGTTAACAATAACATGATTACGGTAATCATACCGTAGATTGTAATTGTTGTATATTTAAATATGTTAATTAACATAGTGTGTTTTACGAATCTTACGCAATTAAAATTCAAAACAAGCTGCTTTGGATTTGTATAGCTAAAATATTTTTAATAAATAAAACAATAATAAAATAATAAAAATAATTTTCTTATAAAGGGTGTTTTTTAGACGTGTGGTTTTGAATCTGGCCACACTTTTTTCGGAGTTGGTTTTCGCAGGTTTCACTTGATTTATGCTCAGTTTGGTTTGTAATTTCATAATGAAAAGAATTACTCTGGAGCAACGCTTGCAAATCGTGGTGAATAGATCCAAAACGAGATGGCCACCCATCCTGATTTTTACAAGAAAATTTTGTTCAGCGATAACCAAAATTGTCGCATTTGGAGTAAAGAAAATCCACAAGCCATTGTTGAGACGCCGTTGCAACCTCAAAAAGTCACTGCATTGTGTTCTCTATGGGCAGAGAAAATCATTGGTCCTTTTTTTAAAATGGAGCCGGCTATAATGTTTCAATCAATGGGGAACGCTATAGAGCTATGATTAATGACTTTTTCGTGCATGAATTGGAGGATATTGATGTAGACGAGCGTTGGCTCCAACAAGACGGCGCTACATGCCATACAACCAACGAAACAATCAATTTATTGAAGGAAACTTTTGGTGAGTGCCTTATCTCGCATAATGCAGTCAGAGAAGAAACATGCACGCAGAAAAAAAAGTATGGTTGGGATGACAATATTAGAAGAGGATCATAATGTTGTTGGGTATATGGTTGTGGCACAGTGGCACAATAATATTATGATCCTCACAACAATAGTATGATTTACACATAACCATACTATGATCCCCAAAACCATAATATGATTCACACCCAACCATACTAAGATTTCCACAACCATACTATGATCCTCAAAACAATAATATGATTCACAACCATATTATGATCCTCACAACCATAGTATATGTCTCATACAACCAATCCTCACAACCATAGTATGATTCACACGCAACCATACTATGATCCCCACAACCACAGAATGATTCACACTCAACCATGCTATTATCCCTACAACCATAGTATGATTCACTCAACCATACTATGATCCCCCAAAATTATTTATTAGGATTAGGTAATGTTGTTACTCAAAAATAGAGATTTTTTATCAAGCATGTTATTTTAAATCTCATTACACTTAGTTCATAGCCAGACTTGAGGCCATGCTTTTATTGAACATTTCATTTAAGAAACAAAAAAATATATTCCAACGGCAGTTGAAAATACTTTCAGTTGCCAGCAGGGTTGAACGCTACTTCACCCTCCGTAGACCCCAAGTAACGAATGTCATTAAACCACGATCAATGGCTATATTCTTAAGTGCAGGCAGATTTTAAATAAACGAGAACCAGTCGGTAGTCGAGTATTTCACCGAACAAAGTAAACACAATAAAAATCCCTCAAACTACCTTCCGATTATTGTTGTTTTCTATAATAAACAATAACCATGCACTGTATCGAGAGTGTGTGATTTTTTTAGTATATCAAAAAAAAAAACATACGCACACACATACATACGAGTATATGCTCTATAAAACCTGTTTTGTTATGTTCATAGTCGTAACCATACTCTATTATTGCCATAATCATATTATTGTTAACGAAAATTTTAAACAATAATACTTTTGTTGCACCAACCATGTTTATATGGTTGCTACAACCATATTTTCATTTCTATATTTGGCACTAATACTATTGTTACATTTCAACAATATTAAAATTGCCGCAATCATACTGTTGTCAAAATGAAATTCATAAAACAATACAATGGTTGCGACGATCATGCTTTTATTGTAGAGAACATATTATTGTTGCGGTGACCATATAGTAACCATATCTTTTCTCTGCGTGTGGTAATTATATGGTCACGGCAATAATGATATGTTATCCGCAATAAAAGTATGTTCGTCGCAACCATGCCAATAGTATGATTGCCCTAATATTAATACTTATATTGTTGAAATGTAACAATATTGTTATTGCCTAATTAAAAAATAAAAATATGGTTGTAGCAACAATATAAATTTGGTTGATTCAACAAAAGTATTGTTTTCTTTGGGTTTAAATAAACAATAATATGACAACGACAATCATACTCTATGATTGAAATTTTTCATAATTTGAATTTTCTCTTAAGAAAAGTGTTATTGTTACGGATCTAATGCATTAATAGTACTTTTTATATGAAAATAAGAATTTTTCATATAAAATGTCTTGGCTTTGTTTAAATGAAATATTTTTAATAAAAACGCTTACCTTTTTTAACTGATTATTTTGAATTTAATTTTTTTTATTAATTTTCATACTTCAAATCTATTGTTGACAACTTAAGCCAATTGTAAAAAATAATATTGGGGATCATAACATGAATGCGTTTGGATCATACAATGGTTGTGGGGATCATAGTATGGTTATGTGTAAATCATACTATTGTTGTGAGGATCATAGTATGGTTTTAATGATCATAGTATGGTTGTATTTGATTTATATTATTGTTGTGAGGATCATAGTATTGTGGTACCACAACCATATACCCAACAATAGTGTTATGCTCTTCGAATTTTGTTATCGCAACCATACTTTATTCTACGTGTGGGCCTCTGCCGAGGTCTCCAAGATCGCGCGATTTAACACCGCTGGACTATAAATTATATGCGTTTTATTTCTTCTTAAAAAATACAAGTCTGAATTGAAAAACAACTTATCCCAATCCCTATAAATACTTTTGGGGATAATATAGTAGGATCATGCTATGGTTGTAGGGATCATAACATGGTTGCGTGTGAATCATACTATGGTTGTGAGTATCATACTATGGTAGTATGTGAAACATACTATGCTTGTGAGGATCCTAATATGGTTATGGGGATCATAATATGGTTGATTCCAAATGTGGTTGTAAGAATCATGGTGTGGTGTGTGTGAATCATACTATTGTTATGAGAATCATAATACTTTTGTGCCACAACAATATACCCAACAATCGCATAATGCTCTTCATATGTTGTCACCCCAACCATACGATTTTCCGCGTGTGACCCTATTTTTTGGTCCGTAACTGTATAGGTTTGTATACACATACTCGTACACACATGTTTGTGCATATTTTATTTTCTGTGGGTTGTTTGTGAGTACTTATGAACATTTTTTTATTTCTAAGCTACCGAAAAAAATGGAAATGGAAATAGTCTGACCAGAATGAGGAGCACTGAATGGTCACAACCACCAAACAAAACTCGTGTGGACCAACGTATGTTGGGATGTTTGTTGTCGCTGTTTTTTTTCTTTTTGTAAGAAGACAACAGAACTATTTTGTTATTTTATGCGGGATTTTTAAATTGATCTTAACGAAGCTTAATTGATTGTTTATGTATGGGTAGATATCCATATACAAATGAGAATATGTGCGAGTGTCTGAGCAACAGGGCACAGTGATCCATGCGACATTCATACTGTTGGGGACAACACAAATCGAGCTATGTCCGACATGATTGCGAAAATAAATTTTGGCTACACGCAGAAAAAAAGTATGGTTGTGGTGACAATATTCGAAGAGGATAATACTATTGTTGGGTATATGGCTGTGGTACAACAATATTATGATCCTCACAGCAATAGTATGATTCAAATACAACCATACTATGATCCTCACAACAATGGTATTATTCACACATAACCATACTATGGTCCCTACAACCATAGTGTGATTCACACTCAACCATACTATGATCTCCATTACCATAGTATGATCCTAACAACCATAGTATGTTTCATATACAACCATATTATGTTTCATATACAACCATAGTATGATCCTCACAACCATAGTATGATTCACACGCATCCATGTTATGATCCCTACAACCATGGTATGATCTAATGTGTGTGATCCCTATGATCCCTAATATAATTTATTAGAATTTGTTTAAGTTGTCGACAATAGGTTTGATCCCCAATATGTTTTATTAGAATTGGTTTAAGTTGGCAACAGTATATTTGAATTGTGAAAATTATTCAAAAATACATTAAATTCAAAATAATAGGAGTGATTTATTTGGCAGTAAAAAAATTAGGTTTAAATAAACGTAAGCGTTTTTATTAAAAATATTTCAGTTAAACAAAGCCAAAGCAGCTTGTTTAAAAAAATTTAATTTCGATAAAAAGTACTATTATTGCATTCGATCCGTACCAATAACATTTTTTCTTAAAAGCATATTTAAATGAAGAAAAATTACAATCATACAGTATGATTGCCGTAATCATATTATTGTTAACATAAAACGCAAAACACAATACTTTTGTCGCACCAACCATATTTATATTGTTGCTATAACCACATTTTCACTTTTAAATTTGGCAATAATAATTTTGTTACATTTCAACAATATTAATATTGCAGCAATTATACTATTGTCAAAAATAAATTCAGTTAACAATGCTATGGTTGCGACGAACATACTTTTATTGCGGAGAACATATTATTATTGCCGAGACCATGTAGTAACCATGTTTTTTCTGCGTGTAGAGCTAAGCATAACGTTAAATGTTTAATTTATAAAAAAGGGATATTTTTTGATATTTATGAAACTGACGGAAAAAGTTCAGGCTCTCGATTTTACGACTCGAGAAACCTATTTCAGCATGGTCGGTAATTGGTCAATTGATGTAATAAATTGAATATTAGATTTGCAAAAACTCCAATCAGAACGGATCTTTGTACAGCAACTACACTAAGAGAAACGCTGCGTTGATCATTGTTTGGTCTAGCAAAACATACGCTTAATTTGATCAAGGTTGGATATAATAAGCACTACGTATATAGCACTGGAGCGACAATTTGGAAGATACATTTGTGGTAGGGATGTAACGAAAGTGGTTTTAGCGAGTGCAAATATTGAAATATACGAGTACATACATTTTTATGATAGCGAATAATAAATTGCTTTTTATATGGGTCAGCAGACGGGCTTGGGTGGCCAAAAGTCATAACTTATAGAAAAGTAGATATATAAATGTAGGGTTTTGGGGCCGCTGATTACGAATTTGCAATATTTAAATTGTGCAAAAAATGCATTTCTGGGCTTACTTAACATAACAATACCCTTTTTGCTTTGCAGGTCCCAAGTAATCCTTTATTGTTGTATCGCCTCTTGATTTAAGTTGATGTCACTGCATGAACTTATGGATTCTTTAATCGTCATTGTGAATGCTATTTTAACCTGAGGCTGGACATGCTTGACCGCAAGTTGTTTGGAAAGAGGACAGCCTTGCCTTTAAACACTATCGTTGGTCCCATGATCATTGCGCATAGTATCTGCCATTCTAAGATCAAGATCCTTTAATGTCTGTTCCCGTTTTAGTTTGCGTTTCACCGTTTACACCAGAGTCATGCGGAAATGTGCACGGATCAAACCTATAATCAATGAAATAAAAAAACTAATTGTCTTCTTCGTCAGAAGCATCAAGGAAATACAAAAATCTGTAACCTTTGTTAACTTAGTTTTTCGTACGCTGCTGCTCATTCCATACTGGACCATTGGTTCGAACTTATTTTTTTAACTGATTGTACAAATTGAAGTTTTTGTCGCAATTATCGATTGAAAGCACCGTGCACAAAGGCGATTCCTTATTCGTGCAACCCGTTCCCCATAGCATTAAGCTAAATAAACTACTCTTTGTTGATCTCTATACAGGTTTTGAATGAGTATTCTAATTGTATGTTCTTTATTTCTTCTTTATTTCCAAAATTTTACTAATTTTTTGTTGGATTTTCTTAACATTTTTTTACACATAAACATTTTGCTGGCAATTGAGAAAACAGCAAATGATATTAAGATGAATCTAAGTCTTGACACGCGTGTTCACCTCGATTTCGAAGCTCTTATAGTTTTTCTTATTTATCTCAAGTCCGCTACTGGGTTTTAAATACATCACTAGAGATTTATTTTTCTATTTTGAATGAAATCGTACCATAAATAAGAAAAATTCTACTTTTATTATGACAGCACCTATCGGGACTAAACTTAAGAGAAACCTTCCGACAGGCTTCGCTAACCAATAGTCTAAGTTTGGTGTTAATCGGTCAAGCGGTTCTTCAGATTTTGGTGCTCATACACCGAACATTACATGTTTATATACTCGTATTTAGAAGATATAAGTACAATATAGCCAACATGTACCACATCGGAATGAGGGGAATAAATATATATGTATAAAAATATGTATATGGTTGATTCTGAGATTATGGGCCACTTTGTTGTCCTTGGTTGTTTCTAGCGGGAAAAATTAAATATATTATTTATAAGTACTATACAATAAATCTTTATAGGACCGTTAAAGTTTTTAAAATTGTTTTTCAAAAACATTATTTGTTCTTCAAAAAATTTCCTACCAAAGTGTTCAAATATCATTACCCTGGTTGCCTAGCACTACTTTCCATTGAAATTTTCTCAATTTTTTACAAAAATATTAATTATTTATTTAATAAAACCAGTCCAAGTTAAAAAAAAATATTCAATTATTTTGTTGCTATTAACGATTATAATTTTTTATTCAATTTATACTTTTATGGATGTTTATTTTCTGTCCCTGAAATTCACAGTATGTATTCCCCTGTAAAATCTAATATTCGCTAAATTTCAAATTCCAAACCAATCCTGATTTCAAGCAACTCAAATATGATTGAACACTACTTGAAGTGGGTGCACATCTAATATTTTTTTCGTCAACAGTCTTATTAAAATTAAGTAAGTCGTGTTTTGTCACTCGTTACGAACATTCACACTTAAGTTGGTCATTCCCCTGTGTTGTTTTTTTAAAAAGATAATTGTAATACTTTTTATAATTTTGAGAGTTTATTTTTGTGTTTATTGCAAGTATAAACTTCCAGCTCAAGTCAATTTTGTAAGGGTAAGTACTTAAATAAACATTTCAGGGGGTTTTGTAGAAATTCATCATTCCCCTGCCAACATTTTTCACAGGGGAATGACGATTAACAGACTGGTCTTTCTTAGAACTAAGACATCTACCTGAATTAAATATTAAATTCTACAAAAAAATCGAATGCCAAAAATGATGTCGAAATTGGCCCATAATCTCAGAATCACCCATATTACTTATAATGTAATTATTTTTTGTATTTAGAGTGTCCCTTAAATGTTAGTGGTGTTTTTTGTTAAGCCTAAGATTAGATGGCAAAACAAACAAAAAAACATGTGAAACTTCACTATGTGCTTGTTACGTATTATTTTATTAATGTACTTTTTTAGTTCTAAGGAACATATCTTAGTTTAAATTCAGTTTTTGTTTTAAATACAAACAAATTACATAAAAAAATATTCTGAGGTATAAACCAATTTTGAACCATTGAACAGAACCACGGTTCAAGAGTACCTTAAAACCACTTTTAAAACCGAACCAGACCTGCTCTGAACCCCTGGATCGAAACAAGTCGGATTCCAAAATGTTTTGCATTACAGGTTGTAACCCCGATATTTTTCTTACTTAACTCCCACAACATCCCATTAAGCAACGCCGACATTAAAGAGGTCAAAACGACGCCGCTAAAAAATGTAGATGTTTCTATCCA
The DNA here is from genome assembly GCA_963513945.1 of Hydrotaea diabolus. Taxonomy (NCBI): domain Eukaryota; kingdom Metazoa; phylum Arthropoda; class Insecta; order Diptera; family Muscidae; genus Hydrotaea; species Hydrotaea diabolus. The sequence goes on from OY740716.1 coordinate 9,566,777, forward strand.
GATTAAAACCTGGGGTTACATGTATGATAGTCGTCACACCAACCATCGCACTACAAAGCATGTTAGCGGTTTAAAGAAATCAGCTGACATCCTAAAATGTTGTTAGTCACGGGCAAAGTTGTCCAAGAAGAAAGTTTCTTTTAAGGTACTAAAGGTATCTTTGTCACACTAAATATTTTTTAGGTATATTTTTAAGGTATCTTTGTCACACTAAATATTTTTGAGTATTTGCTTGCCATATACCATACATTACAATAATTGTTAGCAAAGGTTCAGTCTAAGCAAAAACAGCAAGTGTCTTTAAAATTATCAGATTTTTGTCTCATAGTCGACGATTGTGTGTAGGTAAATGTCGATTTGAGGCCTGGTCTACAAGTACTATATTATATCCGATCTTACTTAATTTTAGAATAGGGTATTATGGGCAACTTACAGGACACATTCAAAGTTCGATTAAATTAAGCATTGTGCAATAGAGTGGAGTGAAAACATGCTTTTTTTTAATTTGAAAAAGTTAACCTCGGAAAGAGATGTAGTCTGGGGTCCTAAAGAGGGGAAAAATAAAGAAAAAAATTTAAAAAAATTTTTAGGGGTCGTGCCAAAATAAACAAATACACATGTTTGAAGGCGTGAATTTTCCTAACCCCTGAACCGATTTTAAAGTTTTATGTCAATAAATGTTTGCAATAGCGTAAACAATGAAATAAGAGCATGAAAAAATTTAAAAAAATTTTTCTCATTGTTCAAAAATTTCAAAAAGTAAAATAAGTCAAATCGTCCCTTCTTCAGAAAATTGACTGAACAATGAAATCGCCACCAAAGCTACAAATATTAGTCGATTATCCTCATATTTGCCTCAAATACTTTTGTTTGGGCACTGAACAAGCTCAAACTTTTAAATTTCGAATAAGTTAAGTCGTTATTTTTAGGATATTTCTAAAATCAACGCCAAAATAGCGATAATTTCCAAATTTCTAGGGAGTGGCGCGACCCCTAAAATTTTTTTTAAATTTTTTTCTTTATTTTTCCCCTCTTTAGGACCCCAGACTACATCTCTTTCCGAGGTTAACTTTTTTTTTTGAATTTCACTCCACCCTATTGTGCAACCTATAACTAATTCTAGTGACATTTTGCCGTTCCAGCCATGTTTTCATACAGCCTTTCACGAAATTCGTTTTTCAGTCCCCATGCTCCTGAAGTCACATATTAACACCGGCTTATATATTGCTTTTTTTAATAAGATTCTCAAAAACTGCATTTATGTATGCGCTGTCAACATATTGTAATTCTATTTAATGATTTGTAAACTATTCATTTGCGCAAAATTTACTTTTTTCGGAATACTGGAAAAGGTATCAAAGGAGTTGCGGACTAGTTGAGTATCAAAAAAAGTACCCCTGTCTGGGATTATTTGTATAATTGTCGTGCACACTAAACATCACATCATGGCGACCCACGTTCATTTTACAGTTGATAAAATTTAGTCTAGAAATATACTAGAATTTGTATGAAATTTGTTACACGAAAATAATTTTAAAAATACCAAAAAAAATTATTATTAATTAGACATAAAATTTAATAAATTTAATATTTTCGAAAAGTTTAGCTTTAGGCTTTTTCAAAATTGAAATGATTTGTTGATTTGTTTAATATAATTCCAATTTATTTCTTTTTGTATTAAAACTCAATTTCCGTTTGGTTTTAAACACTACAAATATGTATTTATATATATTTATCAAAATGTTACGCCTAAAGTTGGCAGTTCGGACTGAAGCACCACTGTGCAAGTCGGTCTGAATTGGTGCAAGTGATACATGAAGGCACACAGCCATTTAATGCGCCATGTTGGATTTTTCAGGAGACTTACACAAAAACAAAGCAGAAAAAAATCTTTTAGATCGGCGATATGAAAACGTTTATTTAAAATTATTCAGTACTTTGCTGTCACCGAGTTCAATCGTTGAAACACACATAAAAAAACAGTGAAAAATAGAGGAAAATATGAAATACATTGTCCAAAGATCACTTTGAAAAAAACAAAAAAAAAACATTTTGTTTGTATTCGTAAGCGTACTAAAGAATGATGTTGACATGCTGTATACACACATACATACACATGTATGGTTGAATATACTTATAATGTACGTACATAACTGTGTGTAGAATGGAGAAAAGTACAGACTCGTTGTGAAAATTACACAATGTTATACACGGCCGACGCTTGTTGTCTGGCAAACTCCTCCCCTTTCCCCACTACTACTCACCGGTTAACAGCGGCAAGAAAGCCATTCAAGTTGCATCTATAGACCAGCACTATGTTGGACTTTTCGCGCGATTTGTGTCTAACCCTATACATCATAATGGAAATTCTGCGGCACTGCGACGAAAAAATATTTTCGAGTAGCGCAAAGTTCACAGTACGTAATTGTAAGAATTGATCACGCCGCTGCACAGAAATTTCATTCCATAGTAGTTTAAGGCCTTCATCTTTTTTCGCACGTACAAACTTAGGCTTAAGATTAAACGATCAACGTCTTACAGATAGATATCCTCATTACCCGTATTTATTTATTTGAAGTGACATAGACACGACCCCTTGAACCCTCTGCGTAGTTTGTTTGCATTTCCTTGATCTTTTTTTGTGTCCTAGAGATGTTGCCAATTTCAATATTGTTGATCCCTAGACGACTATCGTAATTACCTCAAATAATAGGGGCAATAAGATGGGAAAACAAAATCGATGTGAGATTGAACTTTGGACATCCACACTAACGTAACAAACCATCAAACAATCAACCACCACCAATCTATAAATTATTTTCTCATACTCCGACCACTGTGAATGATTCTGGCTTTCACAGCCCGCATCAGGAGACTGAAATAAAAAAGAAATTCATACTCATTTGACATCAAACTGCGTCCAATAATATCAAATGTTGCACGCATTCGAAGAAAGGAGGAGTGGTATTTGGTGGGAAAATGTTTTCCTTTTGGGTGCTGCTGCAGTCTTTGGACATGTCCATTGAGAATGCGGGACTTTCAGAGAACTGAATAAACAATTTTAATGAAAGATTTAAGTTCAGTTAAAACTTCAAACGGAGTTGCAATCTTCTTTCAACTGCACAAATGAAGAATTGTATTAAAATAACATGTGACATGATGAAAATTATTACAAGTGCCTTTGAAGAATATTACCTCTCGTGTTAATTTAATTATAACCTAATAAGCGATCCAACACAGAAATACTTTTAAAGACAATTTTCATGACGAATTTTGTAATTTGATTACTTTATTTTTTGTCCCTGCTATTAATTGTAGTTGGATTGATTGAAAAAACGTAGTTAAATTTAAAAGTTATCATTATTGACTCGATATCTCTTGAACCAAAATTTAAATAGAAGACAAGTTTTTTTTACAAAATGACCAAGTGACATGTACACGCAGAAAAAAAGTATGGTTGGGGTGACACAATTCGAAGAGGATCATAGTATGGTTGAGTGTAGCTCATAATATGGTTGTAGGTATCATATTATGGCTGTGTATGAATAATACTATGTTGATAGGATTATAGTATGGTTGTGAATATCATAGTATGGTTGAGTGTGAATCATACTATGGTTGTGGGGATCATAGTATGGTTGCGTGTGGATCATACTATAGTTGTGAGGATCATACTATGGTTTTATGAGAAACATACTATAGTTGTGAGGATCATAATATAGTTGTGGAGATAATAGTATGGTTAAGTGTGAATCATACTATTGTTGTAAGGATAATAGTATGGTTGTAGAGATCATAGTATGGTTGAGTGTGAATCATAGTATGGTTGAGTGTGAATCATACTATGGTTGTGGGGATCATAGTATGGTTATGTGTTAATCATACTATTGTTGTGAGGATCATAATAGTGTTGTGTCACAACCATATACCCAACAATAGTATGATCCTCTTCGAATATTGTCACCCCAACCATACTTTTTTTCTGTGTGTATACATTTGCTACTGTATGACACCTTCTCCATTGGCTTGGAGGTAAAAAGCCGGCATTTATTTTTAATTATAATGTTGCAATGTGAACTGTTCAAAAATATTTTTAATTTTATTCCAAGAATACGTCAATACTAATAAAATAATGAAGTCACTAACAAAAATTAAAACAATTTTAAAGAAAAGAAACCTTAAATCCCAATCCTTAGCCATCAAATTGAAAATAAATAATGGTATTCAAATTTTTGGCTCTACAATCAATATTGGTCTGAATATTTGTTTAAAACTTGATTCTGTTAAAACGTAGAGACATTTTTTGAAACCAAGTAAACTAAAGGGTACATATAATTCCGATGGAAATTAAAGCTATATTTTTGAATCTCAACTTTCTAGCTTCTTCTGTTTTTCGAAAAACTTCTCAGGCAAATGGTTTTAAATCATTGTATCCACTATAGGTATCTATTGAAGAAAAGGAAATGTTTCAATGAAATAAAGTTGAACAACTCGATTTTATGTTTAAATCGAAAACATAAAGGATGTCCGAAAAATATGACAGCCCTTACAGAAAACTCAGTTCATCATATTCTAAAAAAAACACACGACAAAAGTGATTCTGTCCGTCTCGCTACGCAAAAGTATTCAAATTCGGCCAAGTAAGAAATAAGTACCAGCATGACTAAACAGACCAACAAAGGTCGCGATCGCAGCAGGGCGAATACGGTGACACGCGTGCAACTACCGATCGCAATCACTATGAAGTCACCCCCATTATGGCTACAAAAGAATCCTTAAGATACAAAGTCGCACACTTTTCGTCGAACTTTTAAAGTGACGGCTGTTTCAGTGGTGGCGGTGTAAATAGCGATGCTTTTAATACGAAAACTCGATGAGAACAAGGGGATGATGTTGTAACACGTGTCCCACATGAGAACAACTGACGGTCGCAATGAAATAGGAATTTGAAAAGGATATTTTGGTGTCAGGCGATGAAAAAAGATGCAGTCAGGTTTACATACGTATAGATATGTGTAACAAAACAGGCCGATTTTTAACTGTGGCGGTTTTGTAATACACATACATACTTATATTATTATTTAGATTTCCTAAATATTTAAAATGTATTTGTTGCTTTTAGACATCCGATGTTATTCGCGTCAAGCGGCATTATTTAATTCGAAATGTATGAATACCTACATATATCACAATCGAGTAAGTGCTCATCCTTTTTCGATCACATAAGTAAAGTAGATCAGCAAATATTCCCAGGATACATGATTTCGTCAATTATGCTGGCATTCGAAGTTCCTGAGAACGAGCATTTGCAAGAATGCAGGAAGTGTAATAACGGTAGGTATTTATAACAATCACTCACAACTATCCAACAATGAAAAAACAACAAAACACGACTCTCACGGGCCAGCAACAAAACAGAAAACACACACTCGATCGTCCCTCTCTTTCATTTCGTTGACGTTCTCTACCAAACACACAGAGCAACGCTATGATTCGTGGTTGAAACATTAGGCACACATACACACTTTACTACGGTAAACCACGGGCAAACAGCCATTACTGAATTCTGATTGGTGGAAATAAATTGGAAAACGGTTTTCTGCTAAATTGGGTATAAAAAGACAATCATCACCGTTTGCGGATTCAATTAAGGGCCTCGTTTCAACGCAGAACAACGTTAGCGGCGTATCGTTGATAATAGTACCGTAAATAGTAAAAGAAAACAAAAAATAGAAAAAATACTAAACTCGTACTGTAATTGTTCAAAAGAATGTATAAAACAACATAGTTGCACGAGAAAAAAACACTTTTAATTCCTTTGACATATGTGTAAATATGAGTGCCTGAGGATGACGATTTAAATTGTGAATGGACGTTGTTGTGTAGATGCGTTTGAATATAATGCAATTAATTAATTTACATAGCCAGACAGACACCCACATACAAACTACATACCTACAAGTAGCTGGCTGTTTTGTGGCCGCCAATATCATCAATTTGATTAATTGAAATTGATTTAATTTTTACGCGCGCTCATTGATTAAGCAAAATGGATTAAGTTTCGCCGACCGGGGGAGTTTAATTGAAAACAACAAGAACAACAAAATAAGACACTTAAATAGGCGTGCGAAAATTTCAATTAAACACTTAAAGAAAAATAATCGTTGTAAATAAATCAAATACATAAACGCAATAAGTTAAGCCGGACGAAAAAAAGTTCCTAATATATTAAAATACAACAATATTAACGAAATACTATCATGGAGCATTCGGCCTTCGAGGATCAAATATTTAGTGAATTTTCAGGACCGTTAAGTCCTCTGGATGGAAAACCTTTAACGCCTACGTCATCGGCCATGACTTCGGTGCCTCATGGCATGCATTCGGTAATGCTGAGTTTGCCACCTGGAGCCACGGTCATGCAGCACACGAATTCAGGAGATTTGTGCTCTCAACGTTTGCCAGATTGTCAAACGCTTCTTTCGGCGGGGTCACCGAAAATGGATCCTTACAAATCGTCTACTCCGGACTATGAACACAAAATGGAGTATGTAGCCAAAATGGGGTGCTATTCACCAACACAAAAGTATGAATATTTAACAACATCTAATGGCGCTACAAATCACAAATTGGATCACCAACATCAGCAGCGATATTCTCCGCCGCCTAGCAATCACCAAAATCTGCCAAACGGTCTAGGTCATCATCATAAGCCAATGCTGCATCACCAACATCCTCATCAACAGCAACATCACCATTCTCCCAGTGCCATGCTTAACGATTACCACCATCAGCTACAGCAAAGCAGAAAAATGGAATATGACCCCCATGGACATCAACAGCAGCAGCAACATAATCATCAACAACATCACCACCATCATATCTATGCAAACAGCAGTCCTCACAACAATCATCACACCCATGACATTATTAATTCAAATAATGGCAACGAGCATAATATGTCACCATTAACAAGTAATGGTTTAATCACCACCGCCGTCGTCGCCACTTCGTCGATAGCGAGCAATGCGAATACCGACGGGGGTCTCTTGCAACCAGCTCTGGGTGGGGGTCCATCAGCTACACCCAATTCCAACAACAGTTCAACGGGTTCATCTTCAAACACCCTTAACCAATCCCCAACTGGTTTAATAAATGGTATGAAACTTAATAATAAAGCTAAACATGATGAGATGTGTTCGCCACCAAATCCTGACGCGTCCAATAATAATGGAAGTTCGTCTCTGACCAATAACAACACACCTCCTGCAGCAAAGAAAAATGACAAAAAGAAGGGAGATCCAAATGGTATTAAAAAGAAAAAAACAAGGTATGTAAAAAGTATGTTTATGAAACGAAGAATAGTTTTTTCTAAATTACATTTCACTTTGAATGCGCTATAACGGGGATTTTTTCGCATTAATAGTTTCTTTAAACCTATCAAGCCAAGATCGCACTCATCCAATACTTTCCAATGGTATTATTGCATAAAACATAGGTTTACGAGTACTTTGCAAACAATAGACCTTCAAACTCTTTAACCTCAATATTCTACCACTAATGAACAAACTTGCGGTTACTCCCAAATAAATAAGTTTAAGCTCAGTGACCGCTATCTGCTGTTTAATGTCGGCTCCAAAGGACAAATGTTTTTTTTTGAGAGGACATTTTATCGAATGCCATATATTTATCTAACGTTGGAATACTGTAAGAAATAACATATACGGGATCACTGCTTTAAGCCGGCTCCAAACGGCTAAAACTTTTTATAGATAGGGTTTTAATCGCTTACTCGCGCAAGTGTATAAATCTTTTTATGTAGTGAGGAACCGTCCAATAATACATAATTTAACTTAAATACCACAAAGAATTTATATGGGTATTATTTATTTAATTCTACAATAATTATTAATTATTTAAACATTTCAAGAACTGTGTAGGCTCTTAGAATAAAATATACCAATGACACTTTAAAAAAATGGGGAACATTTTCCTGTTGGGTTTTAATCACAAGCTTATATAAAACCTAATTTGTTATATAAAACCTAATTTGTTCAAAAATTATCGTTAGTGTAACTAATTGGTTCTACACACGCAGAACAATATTCGAAGAGGGTAATACTATTGTTGGGTATATGGTTGTGATACAACAATATTATGATCCTTACAACAATAGTATGATTCAAATGTAACCATACTATGATCCTCACAACAATAGTATGATCCTAACAACCATAGTATGTTTCACATACAACCATAGTATGATCCTCGCAACCGTAGTATGATTCACACACAACCATGTTATGATCCCTACAATAATAGTATGGTCACACACAATTATACTATGATCCCCAATATAATTTATTAGAATTTGTTTAAGTTATCGACAATAGATTTGAATTATGAAAATTATTCAAAAATAAAAATTAAATTCAAAATAATAGGAGTGATTTATTTCACAGTATAAAAAATAAGTTTAAATAAACGTAAGCGTTTTTATTAAAAATATTTCAATTAAACAAAACCAAAGCAGCTCGTTTAAAAAATATTAATATCGATAAAAAAAGCACTATTATAGCATTAGATCTGTACCAATAACATTTGTTTTTTAAAGCATATTTAAATGAAGAAAAATTACAATCATACAGTATGATTGCCGTAATCATATTATTGTTAACATAAAACGCAAAACACAATACTTCTGTCGCACCAACCATATTTATATTGTTGCTATATATTTGGCAATAATAATATTGTTACATTTCAACAATATTAATATTGCAGCAATTATACTATTGTAAAAACTGAATTCAGTTAACAATACTATGGTTGCGACGAACATACTTTTATTGCGGATAACATATTATTATTGCCGTGACCATGTAGTAACCATGTTTTTTCTCTGCGTGCAGTAGAATCCCGTTAATTCCTTATCTCAAGGAGCAGCCATTTGTTGCAAATTACAGGGGTTTTCGATTTAACGAGGTTTAATAAGCACATGCGAATTAAATGGGGTTTTTTGGTGTCTTTCTTCACTGCGTTAATATCAACATTATCAACATTGTTATAATAGATATTTCGAGTCTATATAACGCGTGATCCATTTCGAGGCTCCCAACGTTTTTAGAGAAAGAAACACAGAAAATTCAAATTGAATGGGGATAGTTTTTTATCATTTGAAAGAGCATTCTTTGGTATTTATTTTTTGAAGATTATGTCTATCAAATGTTGACCGCGGCTACGTCTCAGATGGTCCATCCGTAGAGTCTGATGACTCGTTCGAGCGTTTCGACTGGTAACGTGGAATTACCTGCTCACCGAAGTGTTCTCTCAATAAATTCATTGATTGATGCGATGTGTGGGAAGTGGCGCCGTCTTGTTGAAACCGAATGTCGCCGAGATGACGAGCTTCAATTTCAGGCATCGGTTATCATGGCACGATTTTTGCCAACCGCCATTGACGGTTACGTTCTCACCGGCATCATTTTTGAAGAAATATGGACCGATGGTTCCACCGGCCCACAAACCACACCAAACCGTTGTTTTCTGGATGAAGTGGCAGCTCTTGAACCTCTTCTGTTTGCTCTTCGTTTTGTACGCTTTCAATTTAAGATCTCAACGTAAAATGCGCCAAGTCGTTTCATACGTTAGTCCAAGTTGCTGCGAACGGCGCCGAATCGACTCTCCACGGTCTTAGTGTACACTCTCAGCTACGGCCGCTACATTTTCTTCACTGCGTGCTGAACGTGGTCTATTCGGTCGAATATTATCCAATAATGAATGCCGGATCTCAAGTTGGGTGATGTGTTGCGAATAGAACGCTTAGTAGGCCGATTATGTTGACCATAAGTTGAACGAAGTGCACGAAGTTCGTAATAAAGTTGAACGATTTGTAAACGTTGTTCAGTCATAAGTCTTTCCATGATGAAATGCCAAATTATACTGAATAAAAATAAAATGACAGCATGACAAGACTCAAAAAAAGGCTATTGAAAAAAGTATCTCTACTTGGATCACCCATTATAAAACGGTACATTCGGGAAGTCGGTTTTCAAAATTTTCCATGCAGCAATTTTTTCCGAATTTTGAAAATTATAATTTTTGACTGTTTTAATTTTCAAATAACCAAAACAATTATAATCGTGGGGGCACATCATATTCAGCTCTTAAGCTGTCATTAATCAAAACCATACCGAAACACCAACATGTATCATAGGTGAAACTTTTAGCATGGCTGCAGTATTCAACGCAAGCTCACTTACTGTTCTGAAGCACAAAAGATATCACTTGACCGTTAATGGGTGATTTTCGTCAAACTTTGCAATGACACAGAGAAAAATTAGTTGGAAAACGTTTGTGACTACAGAAACTCTATTGCAAAGAAAGGATTTCCGTTGCCATTACCGAATGTTTACAATCGTAATAGATATTTGGTCCAACATACCACAAAATGATAAATATGATCAACGTATTGCACATACAAAAATTTGATCGGACTTGCCAATCAAATACTTTTGCGACAGCTAATAGATTTGCCGAATATTGATTGTTGAACCCAATTAGTGGTAATGATAACAAACCGTTTCAATATCGATGTTGATTGACCATTCCAATCATGTGTAGTTGTGGCATCTAAAAGATTTGCCATATTTTGATTTTGTATATATTTATTTTCAATGATAACAAACCATTTTAATATCGAAATCAGACGCAAGCATTAGGAAATGTATTTTTATAAGCTTTAAATCAATAGAAGCGAAAAACTACACCAATCTGAGTTATAATTTGAAAAGGTTTTTTATAAGAAAAGTCAGGCAAACTATTTCTTGCCTCATGTTAAAAGGGGGTCGAGAAGTGGTGAGTTAAAAACAACTAATATTTCTCCATTTTCTAAGAAAATGTTAATAACTCAAAATTTTACTTAAAAATCACATTTTCTCTGTAAAATTGTTTTTCATCAACTAACGACATGATCGTCTTTATGTTTAAGTGCTCTATAAGCAAACAGTTTTTTGATTTATTTATTTTTGGATATTCAGATCTAGAAATACAATTTTTGAACCAATTTGCACTAATAAACATTTGGTTGCACTTATAAACACTTTATTGTTCATGCAACCTCTATCATTCGATTGGAAACGAATTTATTTTACATTGTCGACGAATATGCGTGTGCATTTACTACAAGATGCTGCTGCGCAAATAATCGTCAGAAAACATTTGAATACGAGCGGTGGAAAACTTTTGAATGATCTGGCTACACGTAAAACAAAATTTTCCGCCAAACTATTGCTAAATGCAGTCATCTATTCAAAAAATTGTTTAGAAAGTCTTTACCCATATTTCAGGCAATTTCAAAAACAATGATGGGCTATGCTAAAGATTGACACAGTTTAAGTGGAACGAACCATCTGAATCATCGTTGATGCTCATTTTACCGAAATTGTGCACCAAAAAAAACTCTAGCCAAATTTTTCCAAAGCCACAATAATCAGAAGCTAATGATGTGTTTTTTGCTCCAAAGTTGGAATGCCTGTAGTTTTTTCATCGGAAGATTCCTGAGTACACGTAAAAAAAGTATGGTTGGGCGGCATACTCTTGTTGGGTATATGGTTGTGGTACAACAATATTATGATCCTCACAGCAAGTATGATTCAAATAGAACCATACTATGATCCTAGTATGATTCGCACATAACCTTACTATGATCCCTACAGCCATAGTATGATTAACACTCAACCATACTATGATCTCCACAACCATATTATGATCCTCACAACTATATTATGTTTCACATACAACCATAGTATGTTTAACAAGAAACCATGTTATGATCCCTACAACCATAGTATGATCACACACAATTATGCTATAATCCTCAAAATTATTAATTAGAATTTGGGTTAAGTTGTCAACAATGGGTTAAAATTATGAAAAATATTTAAAAACACATCAAATGCAAACTAATAGGAGTGATTTATTTAACAGTAGAAAAAATCAGTTAAAAAAACGTAAGCGTTTTTATTAAAAATATTTCAGTTAAACAAAGCCAAAGCAGTTTGTTTTGAATAAAATATGCAATTATTGCATTAGATCCGTGATCTTAAACGCATATTCAAATGAAGAAAAATTAAAATCATACAGTATGATTGCCGTTATCATATTCGTGTCTATTATGCATGACGACGGATCGGATTTTTTCCGCAGTTGACTATTTTGGAATTATGTTAGCCGTCGGAAGGGCCCTTATTTGGAAAATGCGTATTATGTATGCCGCAGGTGATTCACTTCTCATAAGTTATTTGTTGAATTTGTATGCAAGTGGATTCATTTTTTTGCGAATACAAATATTTTTTGTATCTTGCTATGGAAGCTAATGGGTAAAATAAGAAACCAGTGGAAATAATTAAAATTTATTCCATTTGAATAAAAATTAATCTTGCTACTCACATTGCACCGGCTAATTTGAAAACACTAACAGCCATCTTTCGAACTTCTTTTTCTTTCATATTAAAAAAAGCCAAATGATAAATTCTCAATTCTCACTTTTTGTTTGTTTTGCAAAATTGCTTCCAAAATGGTAATTTGACAGTTTACTGCATGCACCGACTGCATGTCGTTAAAAGAGATCATCCGACGGTGTGCATACCATTTTCTTAGGAAGTGATACGAAGGCGGGCGAGTCCGTTCCGCGGTGAACCCGTCAGCGTGCATAGTAGACACGATTATTTTTAACATAAAACCAACCAACCATATTTATATTGTTGCTACAACCATATTTTTATTTGGAAATAAACTCACCCTTATTCTGATTGTCGTCGTCAAGACAAAACAACGACATCTTGCGACGACTGTTGATACTTGGTATTCGCGTAGTCGTTTTTCGATAACTATTGACAACTATTGACACAACTCGGTATTCTCTAAATGATATTGACGTTGTTATTGAATTGATACGACTCTGTTTTTGTCGTCGCAGTTTTTGGTAACGACTAAGAAGTTTGCTGTTAAAATAAAAAAAAACAAAAGCAAAAGTAAAAGTGCAAATATGAAAATTACAAATAATGAACAGTTCCAAAAACTTGTTGAAGAGTTGGAGAAAAATCCATCCTTAGCAAAAGGTTTCAAAAGAGGAACAGTGCCAACAAATTTTAACCAGCAATGGGAGAACATTGCAAGTTAAACCGGCTGCGATAGTCCGAGGTTAAAATCGTTACCAACACTTAGCTAATAGGATCCTTGTCCCAAAAATAATAAGGTGGCAGCTAACTTTATTCTGTTGGATACACAATTTGACCTGGCTCCAATTTCCATCTCAGGAGCAATTTCCTCTAACACATAATTAAACGCATTTTTGTTTAAACGAAAGTATTTCTGAAATCTTGAATGAAAGAAAACTTTGTGATTGCCAATGGAAATTAATTAAACCTTAAACTTACTTGTTGTCTGGTAGTTTCATGACATCAGACCTATATCGCAGTGTCTTTCTCTGTAAAATAAGTTTCTTTTTATTTTCTTCATCACTTGAATCAGAGTTTAAATCAGAAACAAAAAACATTTTTCAACAATTGGATGAATAGATACAAAATCTGATGCCAAAATGTAAGGTATGTGATTTTTTTATTGAAGTTATCGATAAACAGTCAACGTCAAGACAATAATGATACGGAATACCAAAAATGCGTTGATGTGATATTATATTGAAACGAAGTGATATTGATATTAAATTGACGACGACGTTGACGACGACAATCAGAATAAGGGTGACTATTGTTACATTCCAACAATATTAACATTTCTGCAATCATAATATTGTCAAAATTAAATTCAATTAACAATACTATGGTTGCGACGAACAAACTTTTGCTGCGGAGATGATATTATTGCCGTGACCATATAGTAACCCCTTTTTTCTCTCCGTGTACGTGCCACCCGCTCGCATGAATAGCGCCCCCTAAGAACGAAAACATCTATTTATCGAAGCTCACTGAACGTAACTGTTTTCTTTTTTTAAATATTTGTTTAACTCCTACTTCATATAAAAACCTTTAAACCTTTTTATAAAAATTTTATAAAAATAATATGTAATATATACGTCGATAGGTATTGAGAATAAATTCAAAGGAATGCATTTCGTCATCAAAACGTGTGCCAAAAGTTTAAGATACTGTTGGAAAAATCGGATCGTTACTGGTTAATTGTTCTTTTTCCGTTGCAGTTTATTCATACCTATTGATTTTGATGTCGAACATTTTAAATTAATGGGTTATCAATACTTTTTTACCAGTATTTAAATAAGATACCGAGACCACATGCGGTATATGTCGATCTTTAATTCCATTCCCGACTCCGAATCATGGGCGGATACTAAAACAAAAGCACTCTTAAAAAATATGTTTATAGAAATTTAAAATGTATCGTACATATTTAATAAGGTATATCGATCACTAATTAACTTTTTTATTCTTATTTGTTGTATTTCCAGAACTACGTTTACAGCATATCAATTGGAGGAGTTGGAAAGGGCATTCGAACGAGCTCCCTACCCTGATGTATTCGCTCGTGAGGAGTTAGCGATTAAACTTAATTTAAGTGAATCTCGTGTGCAAGTTTGGTTCCAAAACCGCAGAGCCAAATGGCGAAAACATGAGCCACCACGTAAGACTGGATTTATCAAGACCAGTACTCCGCCCACATCGACATTGAATACTACTTTGGCTGCCCCGTTTGCCACTTTCCCCCAAACCACGACTGTAACACCACCCGGCAGCATGGACAGCTGGACAAGCTACCAGCCTCCCTATGAACTGAGTCCTCAATTTAGTTTACTATCGCCGGCCGCTAGTCCGTATGGAACGTATACAAGTCAGTATGGCACATATGTGCACGAATCTCAAATATTTCCCATGCGCCATTTTGAATACGGTAGTCCTCCAAGAGTGGAAATGGGCGGTGGCGGGCCAAATGCCGACGACGCTCAAAAACTGCATAATCATGATGGCTCCGCCTATATGGGTCAGTCGGCCATGATTGGAGACGATGTATCAGCGGCGCACTTGGCGGAAGGAACGACGGTGCAACTAGTTCATCAGCAAAATGGAGGAACATCGAAATATCTGTCAGCCGAAGAACCCAAATACATTAGTGTTGGCTCCACAAATCCGTTGGATACAAATGGTACGCCGTTGTGTCACATAACACACGATTCCCAACAACAGCAGCAACAATCGAACGCGCAGCAACATGACAGTGTCACTGTGCTGAAGCAGCACAGTTACATAAATGTTTCAGCAGCAGCGGCGGACGACCCGTCTGATCCGGGTCTACAAACGGTAATCAAAACAGAGGAATCTCCTGGCGCATCACATCACCACCAGACACAGCAACAGCAAAATGGATGCGTTGCCCACAGTTATGTTTTGCCGCCTTTTTTGCACTGAAAGAAATGCTTGCACAGCACAAACAACCGCTAATGCTCCATAATAAACAGGAAGTACACAAAAGGTGGCAACTGCAGAAACAGAAGGAGCTCAATCAAAAATGGAGACCTTTCCGTCGGCCACTATAAATATAAAACAGAAAAGTGTGTATATTTAATTGAATGTTGCATTTCCGTCAGCTCTTGTTGTCGATGAAAGGGGGAACCAATTGTGTACACATACGACACATGTGCCAAGCATTTCGCATTTCTTTAATCACTTGTACACCTAGTACACTCCAAATACCATTTAGATATAAAATAGACGTTTTTTTAACGACAAAAACAACAAAATCCAAAGTCTTGTCCAAATATATACTAGTTTAGGATTAGTTCTTAAAGTATAAAACATGTAAATTTATTAAAAAAAAACAGATGCATTCCAAATGTGCCTTAACGTAGTTTGAAATTTAGAACATTTAAAGCCTAATGAGGGTTTTATTTTAGTTTATGTTTGTAGTTGACTCTTTAAACCGACAAGTTCCATATGTAGAATGTAAGTAGGAGGTAGTATTTAAACTTATTTAACAATTTCCAAACAATGCATTCCAAATGTGCCTTTTTTAAATATAAAACTTACTTGTACACACGCTCTGTTTTTCGTGTTAATGTGTAATTAAAGTAAAACGAAACTAAAACAACTGTTGTGGTTTGAGACAATAATACTATTTATTTATTAAGAGACGAAACCTTTAAAAGCGGTCACACAATTTTGTTTCAACTTTGACATTTTGATACATCTTGGACTTTATTTTGATAAAAAATAATTGTGTAGTGAACATACATATTAGCTCTTAGGTTTGTTTTAGATGTAGTTGAATTCATTTTTTTTTAACTTTTTGTCAAATTATTTATGTTTTCTTACTTTTAAGTTTATTTTTATGACCCAATATAAGGAACAACGATAAAACAAAATAACAACAAACATATTTTAAAGATAAAAACAAAAAATCTTAAATAAAAAATAAACAATATTTTATAATAAAAAAAGTCCACAAAAAAATCATTCTTTTCATTTATCACTAATACTAAATCCCCTCTGTACAACATCATCCCAGTTGGTTCCCTCAAAAAATGTATGGTTTTTAATGTGCTCGTAATCCAATCGATCCTCTGGCAGCTGTCGCAGCAAATTTTCTAATAAATCTCGAGACGATTCAGATATATCAACATTTTCAGGAAATTGCACAAAACCATACAAATCAATTTGACCCGGGTGTGCCGCTTTAAATGGCTAGAATACACAGAGAATTTCATCAATCATACTGCCACAAACAGAAGTAAATATTTTTTTGTATATTTTTTTTTAGCATTTTTTGATTCTTACCAAACCTACGAGTAGTTCGTACAGTATTACGCCATAACTCCACCAATCTGAACGAAACGTTAATGGGCGTTCGGGTGCGACATAGTGTTCATCCAATGCTTTAGGGTTTAGGGCTTTGTGAATACAGCTGTCCGAGGAAATGCCTTCGTTTTGATAAAAATATGTCAAAAGTAATTGGCCATTTTCATCCAATAACAAGTTGTCTGTTTGAAGATCGCTGCAAATAATGTAATAAATTTAATATATTTTCTCGTTAGGACGATTTCGAAGCCATTTTTACATTTTTTTCGAATTACATGGTTATAACGGCATTATAGTAGACATTATATTTTTGACGCAACATTAATTCAATGTCTTAAACATACCGTGCGTGACATTTATATTTCTGCACCACACAGGACATTATTAGTTAGTTTGTATGCCCCTTAAAATTCTGAACAAATTTCGCATAAAGGGTTACGAGCGACCAATATCCAACATTGGTAATTACCAGTCCATGTTTTCAGTTAGCTCTCACACAAAGGACCATACCGATTTAACGTCCGTTCGCTCTAGAAGCCACATCCAATCATGCTAAATTTCCGCATGACACTTTATGTACGATCAATAACTCTGAACCACATCGGACCATATTTTCAGAAAGCCTCCTGTACAAAGGGCATTCCCCTCTGTAAGTAATATTTTATATTCGATCTTGCCAGAATCTAACATAGTGCAGTGTACGAGACTTGTAAAAACATGATAAAATTGCACCCTATTGGTCCATGTCCTTGATGTCATAATGTCCCTCTACCGATCTAAAATCTGGGACCTAATTTACCCATACGCTGACGGACAAAATACTATCATAATTCGTTTATGTTTGTTATGAAAAGGGTAAAAAACTCGATCCAAATTAATTGATAACAAATGGTGATGCTTGCAATAGAGGGAATCATATTTAAAAACTTCAACAAACTAAGTATGATTATTATACGAGTAGTATTTTGCTTGAGTGCGTATGGGTGAATAAAGCCTCTAATTTAGCATATAAGCGACCTTAACAGTTCCTACCGAAGCTAGACCATATTTTTTCATTTTACCTCTCCGATTTGATGGCCCGTCGCTACACAGCAGACGTTTTAAATTCTAGCTTTAATGAAGCATAGAGCGTTATTTGCGATCTATAACTATCGCTGTTGAAACTGGACTCTATATATTGTCCCATGTAAATTTGAACCTGCTGCTGAAGTAGAATTAACATATTAAGTCCGACCTTGCTCAAAATCCAGACAGAGGCGTGAAATCTTTTGAATAAGAGAGTGGTGGGGGCCACGCCCTACTTTAGAATTTCTTCCCTGGCTTTATTAGATACAGGGTAGGCAAAACACAAGTTTCTTTTTTAAAGTGAAATAAAATTAAGCAAATAATTTTTTCCAAGTATTATGTCTTTATTAGTGGTAACAAACTTTCCCATTAATTATGGAATACAACTTTGTTCAAGTGGCTGCCTCGCAGTAGCGCATTCTGCCATTCCAACCCCCAGTTGATGGTTTCAGGCTGTAACTCACATATTCCTTGAATCGTTTCTGGATTGTTGGCATAACATCGGTCCTTCGCGGTTCCCCACAAAAAAGTCCAAAGGTGTCAAGGGGTCGAAGCTCCCAGACAGCCAATTGACATCTAAAAATTTGGTGCGAAAAGGATCGATTATGGTACGGGCTGTGTGGGATGGCGCGCAATCCTGCATGAACCAGACGTCGTTCAAATTCTTGTATTTAAATTTAACAAAAAAAAAAAATCGGATAATATCGCACTGCAACGCCCATCATTGACCGAAACTTTGTTTCCACCATGATTTAACAAAATCTTGTCTTTGGCCCACCCGTTACATTGTTTTTAATAGGATTCCGGGCCACATTTACTCAACTGTTTCGATATGATTTGAAGGGGCTCATTTTCCATCAGGAGTATTATTTTCTTTAAAAATGTTCGATACTTGATTCGAAATATGCAAAACCAATGCCATGTATATTCTAACTCGAAAATACCGGCAACTAAGTGTGATACTGCATTCGCATGTGCGAACGAAATTTCCATTTTCATTGGATTTCGGCTGTCATTTCCCATACAAATTGCAAAAGACTTTGGGTCTAAAATCAATATTTTTCCTGGTTCTGAATAAAAGGCATTTATAGTAATGGAAAACGAGTTCCTATTAACGAACAATGGTAGCTTAGACCACCTGTAAAACATTTTTCGGTAAAGACGGGGAAAAATTCAATTTTATTGTCCGTGCTAAATAAGTTAGTTTTCGCGATCTTCTTCTTTAAAGGATTTTTTATTTGATCAACACTTAGAGGATGTCCCTTATGCGTTTGTAAGTGAAAAGTAAGGGGTCGGAAGGAGGAAAGAGGGATTAGTGGTCACTTGCCTTGAACTGCCGGATGTCATAATTAGAGGGAAATTCCTTCGATCCACATACCGACTGGACTGTACGGGCGAAAAACGAATTTGATCTGTCAACCGGCCAATAATAAAAGTACTGAATAAAAAGCATATTTAGTAATGGAAAAGGAGTTCTTATTAACAAACAATGTTTGCTTAGACCAGAATTTTATTGAATTCTTTAAACCATTTTATTTTTTATTTGTATGACTAACACTTAGGGGATGTCCCCTATACGTTTGTGAGTGAAAAGTAAGGGCCGGAAGGCGGAAAGGGGGAGTATTGGATATTGACACTTGCCTTAAACTTTCTGATCTCGTATGTACAGGTAAATACATTCGATTCAACATACGGACTGGACTGTACGGACGAAAAACGAATTCGATATGTCGACCAGCCAATCGATAACAAACGGGTGTGAATTCCTGGAAAGAAGCGTTTGCCTGCCGAACATCCTCACGTCAGAATATGACGACGGATATCTCATGAACACACACCATTAAGGTAACGATAGGACGACACGCACCACACATTACGACGAAGGTCGAGGGAGAGTTCGTACGCGGTGAGTTCTAGGTCAGTCGCACAAGATCGAAGCGATAGAAATTCAAACCTGATAGCTGCTAAAGACCTTTAAAGATTAAGATGGTAAAGATAATTCAATTTCTTGAACTTGGGTTCAACCCAACATTTTTGTAACAACATAATTATCGCATACAAGCCAAATTCCAAATTCGTTCTGTTGTAACTTTACAGATTCCAATTGTGTGGGTGTGCATGTGCGAACTTGTAATGAGAATTCTCCTGTTGATGCGATTGTTGGTGACCATTGCGACGGTGAGATAACGCCTGTTCTCTCATGCTCCGGCTGAAGGGATAGATCAAAATTATATCCCAGCAAACAATCCTGCGTAGACTTACGTCAAAACACGTAGAAATCGGAAAAAGGGAGCTGTAGTTGGCCAAAATAATAATGTGGATTTGGAAGTCATTGTGAAGAATCTTCCTTTAAACCAAATGTCACGGAGCAACAAATTATCGAATATGTGGGAAAATATGTCGATATAAGTAAAAATCACTTGGCGTGCTATAAATTTGTTAAGGTGCTAAATTGTATGAGTTGAAAAGTGTTAATTTTAAACTTGGGATTACGGCGGATTTTATAGAGATAGTTAAACTGTCGGTATGGCCAGCTAATTTACACATGCGCCCTTTTTTAAATGTAATGAAAGATCGGCAGAATGCAGTACGAAAATAAGCCCAATCAGTTTTTCTTCGCTCAACATCTACTTTCAAAACATTGCTGGTATGAGAACAAAAAGTGATATTGCTCTTTTGGCATCCTCTCAATTTGTTTGTGATGTAATTATCCTTGTTAAGACATGGCTGAATTGCGATTTAGTGATGGAGAATTTTCTGATGTCATGATAATGACACGCTTTTGGATCTAAAATGCATTCGCCTGGATGGATCTACTGGATATTTATTTCTTTTCGCCTCGTATGTTCCGCATTGTAGTCACCAAAGTCTGTATGATGCTCATGTTATGAACAATGTAGATTTGGTTCCGGAAAACGATATTGATGGCTGTATTGTCTTCGGTGATTTTATTTAAAGCAAAATTAATTGGATTATATTACCTAATTCTAAATAAATATTTTCCTTAAATCTATATACTCGTATTGTAATCAAATCAATACAACAAAATGACAAACACAAATAAATGAAATTTTAATTCTAAATTCCAGTTTTGATATCGTCTTAATAAAAAAACACTACTACTGTAGTAAAAAGATCTTACCATAAAATAATACTTTTTTCGTGCAAAGCTTGAACGGCTACAAGCAATTGTTGTGCCCATTGCTTTATGGAAACATTGTGTTGGCATTTTGAATAAGCATTTTGAATGTATGGACTTCTGATTGGCGGCTTTTGTAAAGAATTTTCCAAATCTTTAGTAGCTTTGATTGTGTTTGACACAGACTGTATAAGTTGTTTAGAAGACGCAACTACATCATTTGCATCCATTGAGTGATTTGCTTTAGACTTTTCTTCGGCGCAGGAGAAAGCGGATGTGAGTGAATGCATATAATCAATTAGCTTACCACCTAAGGCCAGCTTAAGCAATAAAAAAATTTTTTGATCCGATTGGAAGAAGGCTAGCAGATCAACCATATAAGGTATATGCTGTGGAAGGAATATTGTCTGTGTCGGCGAATTACTAGAGGGCTTTTCGATGCCTTTCATTACATAGCTCGGCTTGAGGGGCTCCGTTATACAAGAGACATGCAACACCTTGTCGCCCAATAAACAATTAACTTTATATTTAGCCATATGATTCCAGGGGCGTTCAAGGTACAACCCGGACGAATCCGAGTTCTTACTGCCGGACACATCTAAGGCTAATTGAAAATTCGAACTGGATGTTATCGAGGTAAATGATCTCTGATTTGTTTTAAGAAATCGTTCATAGATGTCTTCTGCTCTCGCTAAATATTTAGATATTTTGGCTTTTGCTACGAATTTTCTGTCGTTGTTGTTGTCATCTTTGCAGCCTACTAAGAGCAAATCTACTCCGGCTTTATAACGAGTATAAGCCTCATGGTATTCTAAATTGACCTCAGCCTGGACAGCAAGTGAGAATTCTAAAGCTGCATCGTATATATAGTCGCTATCTTCACTTTCCACTGAGGCCATAGGGGTTAAGAAGCGCAATTTATTATGGCCTTTTACATTTGTATTACTATCTCCGTCCCTCGGCACATTCTCGTCCGCCACCACATCCTCCTGTTCCGCCACATTAAAATTCGATGATTCGCAATCTTGAATGACTGGAAATAATGTATCTGAACATTTACTTTTGTAGCCTTTGAGTTTTCCATCGTCCACATCATCTCGTCCAATTTCCAAGTAAAGACCGCGAGTGGCTTTTCGTACTAATTTTTGTATTTTATTCGAGGGCGTAACTTCATTGAAGAATTGTGTAAATGCATGACTTTTATACAATGCAGGGTGCAGGGCGGCGAAATCCAACAATAACAAAATGTACTCCTTCCGTTTTTGTATAACATCTCGGTCGAATCGTTTAAAGAATGAACAATCTATTGGTTCAGGCAGATATCCGTGTAATTGAAGGCTTTTATGTCTTTTTTTGAGGTCTCTATGCAGTCGTTTGATATCATGGAATCGCCTCCAGACCACTAGTTGTGTTAAAGCTTGAGGTACAGATCTTGGGAAAACAATAGAGGTAATTTTATATAAAGTGTAGCCGCCCTTATGGGTTTGAGTTTCCGTCACGGTAAAACTATGTATCCACCCTCCAAAATCCGGTGACATTTTTTAACACATTATTGAAACGACGAAAATATATAGTATTACCGGTGATGGAAAATTTGGTGCAATTGTACCATTTGTGGTACAATGGATGTTTTATTGGTTCCATGGGTACATCAGAGTTTGAAGACGATGCGGAATTAACGGCGATGGCGGCTAAATATTTGGTTTTCGTTGTTTTTTTCGCTCCAAAAAAGAGTTTTCATAATCACGAGCAAATATATATAATGTAATGTAAATCATCTGGTCTGGTTGTGGTGAAACTTCCATGTATTGGATAGCCAATTGTTTGTAGCTTGCGTCAGCATTTTGATTTTAATTTGTTCCTAGAACTGCGTAGGTCCGAATCTAGAGCTTTCTCACTCTAAAAAAACGGCATAAAATTTCGTTACGCGAATAATGCAGACCAGGGATGATAAATGACTTTCGTGAATAGGTCAAAGCAAGTTACCGACTGAAATTAACGATTTGACGTCACTCTGACGTCATTCACACCTTCACTGTTTCTGTAAAAAAAATTGCAGATGATTATTCTATTCACTCGTTCCAAATCGGTAATATGACATTGTTCCGATTCTACTTCAATAGGAATCGCTAAAAAAATGAGTTTCTGTAAGAAAATCGACTCAACTTGAAATCGGTAACTTTCTCACTGACTTAAAGCAAAGTGAGAACTCTGCCGATTACTATAGTGTTGTTGCAATTATGAGAAAGCAAGTAACCAAATATAACTTTTTACACCATATACAGTTTAATTGATGTTATTTTGGACAAATAAATATTTTATTAAAAAATATGTTTTAATTGTGTTACCGCGGTTTAATTGTTTTTGAAAATAGGCAGCAAAATACAAACATTAAGATGACAGTGTGTTGAAATTTACGACAATTTATGAACCAGTTTCAACGAAATCGGTATGGTAATGCAAAATAACCGAGTGCAAATGTTTGTTTACTTGCAATGTACATCACCAACAAAATATTTGTACATAAAAACAAATGCAAATAAAAAGCTGCTTGTCATCTGTTTCAATTTCTACCGTTTCTTTCTTTATGATTTATCCCTCCAAGAAAAATAAACGTAACGCATTTTGCGGAGCGAAAACGAACTGCATACGGACCGCCATATCACTAACACTTGCATAGTTTTTCATATAAAAATACGACGAAATTAATTCTGCGTAAAACTCTTCGTAAACGTGCCGTTTTTTACGGTACGAAATGGAAGTGATTTTGCGTAATGGAAACGAACGTATTTAAACCAAAAAGTACCTAAAACATTCCGTTTACGTGCCTTTTTTGCGATACGAAAACGAACTGTTTTTTCTTAATGGTAACGGCATTAACTGTTCTTTCTTATTCGGGCAGCCATGTTGACAGAACACTTTAATTGTTTTAGTTGATGTTTGAAGTGTGATGATCTGATTGTTGTTAAACAAAATCAGCTTTTGTAAGTGTTAATATAATAGGTATTTATAAAACGTTTGTAGTATATTTATATCTATATATATATTTTTTGTAATAGCCAAAGAATTCATAATCATTCACAATATATGCAACATTAATTCTTCAGTATAAAAAAGCTTATATTATTTCGATAGAGAAAGAAATTCAGTACGGAAACAGAACGTTTTGCAGATACAAAAACGTACCGCTTCAGTGTTACGTAAACGCAACACTCTGGTATTACGAAAACGGACCGCTTCAGTGTTACGTAAACGCAACACTCTGGTATTTCGAAAACGGACCGCTTCAGTGTTACGTAAAAGTACTACTTTAGCTTAGCCTTGGCGTACTACCAATACATTCAAACTACTACTTTTTTTTTTCTAATTCTCTTATTCCGAAATTAACGTTTACGGTGCATTTACGTATCGCAAAATCGGTTCGTTTTCGTAGTCTTGTATGAAAAAATGACTTCGCCAACGTTTCGTTTTCGTGCCGGTTTTCTTAGAGGGATGTGTTCTTTCCATCGCAGATCGATTCTGTACCGATATCAACGTACAGAAACAGTAGTTATCACGAAATCGGTAACTTTCGATCTAGTCGGTGTGACGTCATATAAATCGGTAACTTACCGATTTATTTACAGAAACTAGCTGCAGATATAAGCCTATCCAGAATGACGAAAACTTAGAGGCCGTTTGAGCTACGTATGTATTTTCTTGTTTATATGTAATTTAAGTTCGTGTTAAAGCCCGGTACACTGCAGCTTAGTAGGATAGTGTAGTAAATTGGTTGTAGTTGTTGTAGCGGCATGTAATTTTGTTAACGATCGATCAGTAATCTCCTCAGATAATGGGTCATATCGGTTGACTGCTAAGAACGGCTATATAAAAGTTCTTTTTTCGAATAGCATTCTTTTTGGTATAGCATTTTACGATGGAGCAACAACCAGTCCTATACTAAATTGACGCATATAGGCAGAAATTCCAGTCCCTTGTCTGTTATGTTAGCCCTTATTATTCTTTCATAAAGGTACCAATAACACATTGGGCATCCCAATAATACTCGGCATACGTTCATTTGTTGACAAATTAAAAATATTTAAATGCAGTATTATCGCGTACCAAAATACGGCTTAGACTACCATCCTACCAAATGAAAGAAAAACCTACCAAATTTGGGAAGAAAGCCCAAAACGGCAACACTGGACCGAACCTTAA
The DNA here is from genome assembly GCA_963513945.1 of Hydrotaea diabolus. Lineage (NCBI taxonomy): Eukaryota > Metazoa > Arthropoda > Insecta > Diptera > Muscidae > Hydrotaea > Hydrotaea diabolus. The sequence goes on from OY740716.1 coordinate 9,592,007, forward strand.
AACATTCGGCCTGGCAGAACTTAACGACGTTTTACATGTTTTTCTTACGCTACGTTTTTTTGAAAATCCTGCCATGCATTTCGTGATCAGAGTTTGAAGCCGATGTGTGTTTTTCATCGAAGAAATTTTACTACCAAATAATGCGAGAACATTCGTGGATTTTTTAATTTTTCCATATATTGTCAAAAATGACTTCCATCTAACGTTTATCTAGATTATTTCAAGAACGCTGAAGTTATACAACTTGCATTTTGCACTCAAATTTAGTACTACTGAAAAGAAACTAAGCCTTTAATAAGAGCATAAGAAAATGGTCTGTTTTCGTACTTTTATATTAACTTTAAGCGTATCCAGTTCGCGATCCTAGAATTACCCATATTTTATTGAAAACTACAATCGCCGAATCTTTAAAATTAGTTTAGTATTGGAAAGCCAAAATCCGGTGGCCGACGCCGCAGGAAATTCATAAATTTTAGCAATCGGTGGCGGCGGCTCATTGGTTTTTTAAACTAATATAGTTTGATTTTATAATCACGAGCAAATATCGTAGTTTCCTGCAAAAGGCCTATGTATAAATTTCAGCTTTTTTTGATCCCGCTTTTAGTAGTCCTAATGATCATACATATACACACCAAACCTTTTTTCGATACTTTATTGGTTCAGAATTTAGAAAAAGGTCTATGTGCATTTCTTTATAGAAATGACCATAAAATTATTGTAGAAGGCCTGTGTTTTTCTTCTCATAGGACTTTTCAATTTCCAAATCAATAATTCTAGTTAGCCTTTTGTATATTGCCCATATAATAGACAACAAATTAATATCAAGAAATAACAAGTAAAAACGGCGCTAAGTTCGGTAGCACCGAATCTCATATATCCTCTGCCATAGATTATGTTTAAAGCACGAATCAAAATTATAAGGCGTCTTTGTATGTGAGCTAAATTAAATCAAAAGCCAATCTCCATTCCAAAGAACTACTTTGTGCTAAATTTTGTTCAGATCAGACAATAAATGTGGCTTCCTGAGCGTCAAGACCTAAAATTGCGAGTGACCTTTGTATGAAGGCTGTATAAAATCATAGACCGATGTGGTTTAAATTATAAACATTTAGTTTCCATGCCATGAAACTAATTCATTTCAAATTCGAGATCAGACCATAAATGCAGTAAATGCGCCGGTACCTGAACTCGGAAAGGTACTTTAGGCTATATTAAAACATTTACCGATTTGGCCCATATTCAATCGTAAACAGGCCTTGTGCAAAGTACAGTTTCATACCTAGGTTTAGCAGTACTCCCAAAACGTTTGATTTTTACAGATATTGTTTGAGTCCTTGTATAGAAAACCATTTTTCCTCTGAACGGATTTGGTCCATTATAAATTCCAAAGAACTTGCAAGAACAATACATTTCCCTGCTATCGTGCTTTCAACAAACACACTGACGGTCGAACATAGCTTAAGCGTCTAAGTACGCTGATCAAAAACATTTATACTTCATATGGTATCAGATCAATATTTTGAGGTGTACAAAACTTGGTATACCCCCATCCTTTTGTGGCGGATATAAGACCTATGTGAAAAATTATCTTTTTTTCATTTTTTACAGAAAGGCAATACTAAAAGGACCTATGTAACATTTTTTATATATTGTTCTGTCACACAAAATCTCTCCTTACAGTCAAATTTTTTTTAGTAAAAACGTGGCAATTCTATACACAAATCGACCGCAATTACATATTTTCGGAAATTCCGCGAAATGAATAAATGCAACGGAAAAACACGAGCTAAAAAATACGATACTTTTTTGTATGAGATTTAATTTATTATTTTTTGATATTCAAAAAGTAACCGAGCCTTTAGGATCATATCGAGCCATAAGCGCTAACCTATCGTAAGTCAAATTTTTGGAAAAAAAATTTTATTGCTGAAAAATAATCGTTAGGACAAGCCTCATCGTTTTGTATTTTTAAAATGACAAAATTGTTAGTAAAACATCAAAAAAAAAGCTTTTGCATTTTATCGTAAATGATTGTTTAAATTTTATTGTGTAGCAATTTTATCGTAAGTCACACATCAAATTGCTGCAGCAATCGCAAATGTGTTCAGATTTTTTTTTTGTTTTTTGATACAGTTATATGAGTAGGTAGAAATCTTAAATTTTTGCATTAAAACATTTGCATTTTTAATAAAGTTGTTTGAAATAAATAATAAAAACCGTCTCCTGTAAAATTTGCATTTTTTCACTTACGATAGGTTAGCGCTTATGGCTCGATATAGTTACAAGATTACTTCATGCTTGTTAAAAGTACACAAAAAATAATATAATAATAAACATATCGTTCCTGGTTATTTCATTTCTTTATTGACATGTAATTCGAAGCCCATTGGGGCCTATTAAAGCTAAATTACAATATACATCAAAATGTTAAATAGAACATCTTAAACTACTAGAAAAAAATCAGTATAAAAAAAATATAAATTAAAATAATCCTAATTTTTCCTAATAAAAGAGAAAAAAAACCTGATGAAAGCATATAAGTGATAATCAAGAAACCAAGGAAAAATCATATAAATAAAAGCGAAATATCGTGGAAGACAAATTAAACGTTTTTAAACTGCTTGGCAAAATGTTAAATAGTCGGGATACTCTTACGAGGAATGATCGATCCATAAGCGGTGTTACCTTTGGAATAATTTACTGTCTGTTGCGAATCGAGCTACTGAAGACAAATGAATTTGCTAGGAACAAAGGAGATTGAAGTTTATTTATTTTGTAAAAAAAAATATAGCAACCGAAGGTGCACAAATTCCACAAAGGAATAGCCTAAAAATACATTCACAAACGGCGATAAGAATATACATAGCGCATAACTCTAAGAAAGATATTTCAATGGAACATATGAAAAAAAAAATAACGAAACTAACTTACATCCAACTCATTTGTTGTTGCTCATTTTTGTTGCATCCATCTATGACTTCCACAAACTAAAGGAAATTGCTTTTATATATAAGACTCAATTAGTGCATCTCTATTTTATATTTTTAAAATTCATGTATATCAAAGCTTTAAAAGCAGGCGGCGGCTGATCTTTGGCTTTGTTTAGCTGAGCTAATGTTTTCAGCCTATATCACAAATGAAAGTTACCGCTACTGTTCAGCTTTTGTTTTCAACAAAATGGCTTAGCAACAACCAACCCTGATTATTTCATATTGAAGTCCGGTAGAATAAATTGTAAAATTATAATCAATGAAATATAATAAACCAATTAATTTACTACACTTTTGCTTAGAATAAATATGTAAAAAGTTTTTGAACTATCATTTTGAGACGATGATGATTTTAATTTTCACTTATCCCATCTCGTACAGATAAACCCATTACGAACTAACCGATAATAATTGTGATAACTCTTACTAGTTTCTTTGGCGAATTAGGCAAACTCGCTTGCTACCGAGTAGAAGTTACAGGGTATGCCACTTTAGTGTTCTGAAACAAACACGGGTCACCAAATAGCAACGATTGTGCATGTTGAAATATGTATTTGCTAAACATATAAGGATTATAAACCTTGTGCTAGTAGTATAAAGCATCTCACAGACCTAACTCTTCTTCGTTTCAAATTAACTCCGTCAGTATTGCTGCTTCTTTAACTTAAGGCTGTAACCAAGTTCTACTTTCATGTGAAAATGTGTGAACGACTCTAACGGAGGAACTGCATCATTTTTTCAATTGTAATACAACTCTGGGCATTTTATTCCGTTCACCAGTCGAGCTGCCAACTGAATAATACGAGCTGCGCTACAAAACTACAAAAATTAAAACCAACAATAATAACTGTCAAAGTTTTGAAATATCCCCACGTTGTTCGTATGTTAAAAAGAGTGCACTATATCACATGTATTTAGGTGCGGCCATATTGATTGTAGCGAGCGACAAAAAGGAACGAAAAACTAGTGTGACGACGATTCTATACAAATCGAAAAAAGCAGCGGCGGCGTAAAGACGACGGCGATCATCATTTAAAGAGTGTGTATTTTATTGTAGCTAAATTAAAATAAAAAAGAGCTAATTCAGAGAAAAACTGGAGAATAATTTGCACAAAAAGAGGCAAATTCAAGTGTTAAAGTGTTTTTGACTCAAAATCGATTGAAACCCTTTAATTTTTTCTCTTCTCTGACCAGGATTATACAGCGACTTTACCCTGCGTACACCCAACGACATTGAAAAACAGTATAGAAGCGGCGCTTGTCAGAGAAACAGAAGAAAAACGTAGTAGAGAAAAAAAATTAAGCAAAAAAAGAAGAAAAACGGAACGAAGGCGACGAAGTCATAACTGAAATACAGAAGCACAACGCCGGGATTCAAACGAAACAATTTTAATTTTTATAAAGGATTTAAACCCTTGTTCCACACACAAAACTCAAATAATTTTTTTGCACAATGTCTGAACGGGAGAATAATGTATACAAGGCTAAACTAGCCGAACAAGCAGAGCGCTACGATGGTGAGTAACAAAACTATAAAAAACACAAATTAAAACAGACCATCCAACCGTAATCTAGTGTAGAAATAGGATAAGTTGAAAGGAATTTTTTTTCTCTAAGAATTGGTGGAAGATTAAGGAAACCCGTGTGTATGTGTAAGTGCTGCTTCTTTTTCGTTGGTTGATTGGTGCGTCAGCAGCACCAACGACCGTCTACTACAAGGAAGACGATGAGTAAATTTTCGTAGAAATCGCAACCAAAAAACAACAAAAACTTGTTTTTTGCCGGCATAATTCTTTGGCTTGTTTTTCTGCATATGACCTGTTCATCTATCATGAGGTCGCGTTTTTTTTTATTCTTAGTTGATAAGTTTTTGTACAATTTTTCGTTGTGAAAAATTTTCTTGGTTAAAATCAGTGTATACAGAAAATTTCCATAAATGTATATAAAGACGACGACGATGATGGTGATAATGGGGGTGGGGGTTATGTTTATTTTAGGGTGGTGTCTTAATATTCTGTGGAGTGTAAATCAAATTTGTCGAAATGTTTCTAAAAATAGAACTTTCTCAATATTCTTGGGGCAAGGAACAGAAATTACATATCTTGCAAATTATTTTTATCGGCTTTATGGAATTTTTCTTAAAATGTGGTTTTTGTGTTCGACCATCATCACGTCGTATCGTCATTATCTTCTATTGCTGTTTCACTTGTTTAGGTACAAGTTGTGCATTAGTGTCCTGTTTGCGTGAATAGCACCGCTAGTTGAAGCACAATTTCGCATATTTTTGCCTTGTTTGCTAACTCTTTAGCTTTATTACTCGGTTTCCTTGTCTCTTGTCTTTCTTCTCTTTTTCGTTTCATTTGTGTTTCTTTCAGTATGTGTGTGAATTTGTGTATATCGTTTGCCTGTGTTTTGTGACGTCTTTTTTGTTCATTACAAGCGCGAAAAATCGATGAATGAATCGATCGTTGTTGGTTGCTCTGCGCGTTGACAAGTAACCAAAAACACATGTACACAGGCAAACATGCAAGAAATTGTGTATGTGTATAAATAGAGTTGCCATGGTAGAATTTGGCTATGACGGAATTTGGGGAAAAAGCGTTGTAGGTTTTTTTAACAACCAACGGAAAAACATATATTTTTTTTAACTAATACTATAATCCCCTTATTATATACTAAATTTTAAAGTATCGAGTTTAGCTGTTCTTTTCCCATAGACTGGTCAAAAAGGCATTTTTTGCTTAGAAATTACTTAACTATTGCGGTTTTTGATACCCAGTTTTTGTTACTGACGCTTTATATTAAACACCACTTTAATTTCCTTAGTTCCGCTGTCATTTCCGATTATAATTTGGTCCCATTAGCATAAACGAATTCAAGTGATTGGCATGGGTGAATCATATTTAAAATAATAGTCTTGTAAAGACGACATGTTTCGATTAAGTATGGAAAAAATATCCGTTAAATGGCCTGATGACAGGCCATTACTTTTTCATTAAATTTTTCAACGACCTTTTCACAGATATGTCTGTAGCTCATAAGGCGTGGGATTTCGGAATTGAGGTCAGGAATTGTTTATCGCCGTGCGATTTAACTCTTTGGGGTTTTATGAAATATCGCTTTTATGCGAATTAACGGGAAACAATGTACTTAATATCTTTAGAAATCCTTGAAAAGTTGCGTTTGCGTCGATTCGATATTATCGTTGTAACAGGACTTCACCTGGTGGCTTTTTGTCCTTCCGCTTGATGCGGTACTGATACTACTGGTATCTCGATTTTACTTCTGATACAATATCGATACTTTTCGTTAGAGTATTTTAATGAGTACATCACCGCTATCTTTTATTTCATATCAAAACTATAGATTTGTCATATACATCTTTTGATTTTATTATACATAGCTTGATAGCAGCTTTTGTACACAGATATTTCTAAACGTTAGCTTTCACGACGTAGGAGGATGCATTCACGTTACGCTTAAAATGTTTCAATTCGAAACGAACGGGCCGTATATAGTTTTTGACAATGTATGATGGAAAGTGAGTTTGGAAGGCAATTTGTTTTTAGACTAGATATAGCAGAAGGATAAAGATAGTACCCGTGGAAAGAGATTACTTCATCGCACTATTTATTGTAACTAAAGCAACTTATGTTCGAACAGATTTAGGTTTCACCAAATACTTTGCTTGTATTAATTGTATCAAAGAACTATATTTACTTAGTCGGGACATAAATAACGTTATAACATTGAACACACCCATTTCAATAGTAGAACTGAACATACCCCGTTAATATCATATGGGGTTTGAAAGCTAACCTCAATAACGTTAGTCTGTAACGGGATTTTAAAATTGTTTCAACTTTCATCATGGAGTGGTCAGATAATGAGAACCGTATCGCTGTAATAGCGTTTTTCAAGTGTGAAATGAAAAAAGCGATATTTTCAAAACGATCCGGCCACTACGGATTAGCCGCATGTTCGTCTACCGATGCATAAAACTGGAGATGTAAAAGACCGCCACCGGTCGGGCCGCCCACGCTCTGTTTGAACACCGCATGTCTTCAAAGCCGTTAAATGAAGAATTCACAGAAATCCGCTGCAAAAACAGAAAATCATGGCCCGTGGGATGAATATCACGCAAAAGTCCATGAGTCGAATCATTAAAAAAGACTTGGGACTTAGGGCTTTCAAACGACGTACCGGACATTAATTGACTGCAGCTTTAAAAAAATAGGATTGAAAAATGCAAATGTCTTTTGGTGAAGCACGCTGATAACTTGCACACAAAAATTTTGTTCACCGATGAAAAATTTTTTAGCGTTCAGGAAAAATTTAACAAGCAAAATGATAGAGTGTTTGCCCGGTCACCTAAGAAAGCATCTGAACTGATCCCAAGGGTGGAAAAGGGTCATCACCCATTTTCAGTCATGGTTTGGTGGGATGTCTCTTACGATGGGGTCACAGACCTGCATTTCTGCGAACAAGGAGTCAAAACCTCTGCCAAAGTTTACCAAGAAACCGCTTTGGAAGCTGCTGTGAAGCCTCTTAACAATTCCCTGTTCCAAAACCAGCCATGGACTTTCCAGCAGGATTCTGCGCCGGCCCATAAGGCTAAAACGTACCAGGCCTGACTTCGAAACAATTTGCCAGCGTTCATTTCCTCTGAAGAATGGCCCTCAGGCAGTCCAAATTTGAACCCATTGAATTACAAATTGTGGACGGTTTTAGAGGACAAGGTTTGTCACAAAAGATACCCCAACATTGGATCTCTTAAGACTGCTTTGGTTCGAGCTGTGGCCAATTTTCCAATGGACGAGGACATTTCGAACAAGTAGATTCTTTTTGGATACAATATAAATCAATTAATATATTAAAAAATATTTGGTCCAAAAACATTCAGTACTTTTTGTTTTACAGCATAAAACATGTGTAACAGTATTTATGTCCCTACTAAGTAGTTGCGTGCAAGTAGTAACCCATGGACAAATTTCTATATAAAAAGCTTTAGCAGTACGGAGCAGACTTTAATAGCACTTTTAACTTTGTTGAGTAAAGTTTTCTGTTTGATCCCTTAATTTAATGCTGAGAAATGTATTTAAACTTTTGTGCAACTGCTCAAATTTGCGGAAACGGATTATGTTAAGATCGAATCGTAGTGCCTTGGAAATGCGTAATACGATAAAAAGGCAATTATATTCAGGACCTTAAAATGTTTGTAGAACTTGTGGAATTGTAAATACCAGAATTGTAAATACATTAGCCATACGAATCTCACTGCACATTATTCCTATCTATACATTAAAACAAAAATTCTATATAAAAATTTAAAAAACTTCAATTTAAAATACAATTTCAGAATAAAGATTCGAGGACATTGACGTTTTTTATCTTACGTTGCTATTTTTGACTTTTCCTCACTCTAAAAACAAATTATATTTGTAGAAAATTTATGATAATCTTAAGAAATCCAGCCATTAGAATGTTCAAATTTCACGGCATCCCTGCTTGAAAAATAGAAAATTTAAATTGGCTTGACGTTAAACCAATGTTTATTTGAAAAAGTAAACAATATTCATATAACTAGTAAACACACCCTTAACTAAAATAGGAACTTAAACTTCTCGGAATAATTTTGATTTATGTGTTTTCATTTTTTAAAAACAAATCAGTATCAGGATATTCGCAATTAACTAAATAATATTTTGAAGTGGCCGTAGTACCTTCTGGTACTGACGATGTAAATACTGTGAAAATAATTCTAAATCCAATTTTCTCCAAAATGATTATAAATAAAATAGATTTCAACAAAGTTATTTGATTTGATCATACCAATGAATACATTCATTTACAACATCTTTAAAAGTTGACTCTTTAATGGGACATGGGAACATATAATTATAATCATAATCTATTTTTCAACAATAAATAAAACCTTTCCGTATTAATCCTGAAAAACTCTAAAATTATCCACTGATGATGGTCATTCGAAGTCCAGTTTCAACGAATAACTATCTAAAATCAAACGCACGCACTTGGCTTGGTAGGATTATGAGATCACGGAATAAAATTACCGGGGATATATTGATTTTTAATTTTTGATCACCTTTTTCAATTGTATTTAGACAACCATAGTTTGAAAATATGTAGCTTACGAAGAATCAGGCTCATATCTTAAAACAAAAAATAGTGTACTTTTTTATGTTACGTAAAATTGTTGCATAAGCCACTGGACGAGTGTTGCTAACGACCGTCGAGAAAAAAGGCAAAACAGTATGGAAACGAGGGGTTAAAAAGCAGCACCAAGTTTTTAAGTAATTTGACGCTTGATCTAACAAAAAATTTTATGTTTTAAAGTTTTGATTTAACAACGTTTACTTGACTTAACAGACACTCAATGTCAGCATTTGAACAAGGCATTGACAATTTAGCTATAGAAAGTCCAAAATGCTCTTTGATGCTGTTCAACCTTGTGCTGGCAGATCATACATTTTTGCCATTTGAGCCTTGAGCAGCAAGCTCAAGGCTCATCTAATTTATCTCGTATTCAATCCTCAAATTCTGCGTATTTAACCCAGATTTACGGTTAATAATATTTTCAAAATTTCTGGCTTGATTGGCAACACTAATTGTTACTAATTGTGGAGGAGATTTTCACTGTTCTGCATGTTTTTCATATTAACGAGCATAGAGAAACGAGCGGCAATATATCTGCATTACAATTCAGACAAACTTTGTAAAAAGGCGGTACATTGCACAGCAAGGCCATTAAAACAAACAAAATTAAAGGGTACAGTACTTAACATGCAAACGTAAACAATCGACACACCTGATTAAGATTTTGATAAATGTTTTCCATGTATTTTCTGTACTAGTATTATCTGGCCTCAATAGAGCGAATGCTCCATCCCAAAGCGTTTAGAGACGCGAATTTTCGTTCAAACTCTTCTTTGGGTATCCCCATGTATGATCCTGATGGCCAATCCACATTACCAAAACGAGCCATTTTACTTTCTATAGATAAATATCTCTAACTCTAATAGGCACCAAAAATAAATTGGCAATCATGAGGCTGCATCTGTCAAAATTGACCGTCAAAGTCAAGTCTAAACAAGTAAAAACGCCGTAAATGCGTTCGTTCCCAATCTAAGCCAAAACTTCAACATTTTTCTATATTTGGATTGGTAGCAAAATTTGATTTAATTTGAGTACCCATTTGTCCATATTTACTATTAATCGCATGTTTTGACAATAAGGGACGTTTTTGAGCCAATTTGCAGCCTATATCATTTTTTGAGGTATTTGAGATCATCGTGCAAAATTGAAGGATTCAGGTGAAATCGTTTGACGGCTATCGTGCTTTGAACGAACACTCGGACGTACGGACATGGCTGGTTGTCTTAGAATCACACTGGCCAACAAAAGCCGCAGAAGACTTGATAGTCAACTTCAGTTGTTTTGGTGCTGCTGATCCTGAATCTAGCCTCTTATTAGCCAGATTCGCCCTAGTTTAGGAGATATTAACATAAAACGTTATTTTCGTTTGAATAAAAGGACCCCTAACTGCTTTTTTGTGAACCGATCAAAAACATGAGCAGGGTGTTTAGAGAACTTGAATTTTTTAATGATATGCAGGGCTTTTATTTCGGATAAGAATTGTTGGAGATATGGCCCTTTGTGCGATGATGATATGATAACTCAAAAACACGTACGTCGGGCGTGGTGGACTGTGCGAAAACCAACGTTGGTTAATAAGAAGCAAATCCCTTTTATACCCTCCTCTGAAGGGTGGGTCGCCGAATCAAAAAATCGACCTAGAATCCTCAATTGTTGTATGCAATGGCGGTCATAAGCAGTTTGGGATTGTTCTTATAAGTGAGCAAAATCGGCACAGGGTCGAAAAATGTTCTTTATAGATACTGAAGGTACCTCGGTAAAAATTATTGAGTATTTGTTTACAAATCATAGTGGTTAAATGGGTACTGTTAGTGGGACCGCATTTCATACCTTAACAAGGATCACAGTTGCTGATGTTTTGGCACATGAGCCCCAAAAAACCTTACCGCATGGTCAAAACGGGCGGAACGACAACTCAAATCAAAGCAAATATTGCTACGAATGCAAATTTAAAGTAATTTTAAGAGCTTTGGCTAGGATAAGGGATGAACGCGTTGACTTTTTAGTGGCTGTAGTAGCGTAGGAAAGTTGGAGGGTACAACAAGTTTTTATTTTTTTAATTTTCCATCGGTACATGCATATTTTAAGGTCTTGATGAGAAGTATAGTATCTTAGTTACTGATTTTTCATTTTTTCCTTAACACCAAACAATTGTACATTTAAAGGACTAACTAAATACACCATTGACATCGCATGTTACAATATAAATGCTCCACCATTACTAATATGCAATTGGAAACCTTTTTTGTTATGCATCTTCAATCCATATGTAATGATGCTTTACTATCGTATATGTAGGTTCGACTGTATGTAGGTTCGACAAAAAATGTGTTGTCCTTATCACAGTTTGAAGCCGATAGAAAATAAAATGAGGCGGCGGCGCGGGTGTTTTCGAGGACCGGCGGCTTGGTTTCATAAAATTTGGCAACCGGCGGCGGCTGTAAAATAAATCAACTTCACTTTGAGGTTAAATTATTGCGTTTTGCAAAAGTGGTTACCGAATTGCGCTAGTAAAAATTCAACACAAAGATCAAATATTTGACATTAATCAAATTTTATCATAATATTACTATTTCAACAACGGTTCACTCGGCTTCGTGAAGCCGATGTTAGCTGCTTAAATCGGCGGCGGCTAGGCTAAGCAAAATTTAATCAGGAGCTGTGCACTGGCGGATTGAGCCGATATTGCTTCAAACTTTGGTCCCAAACGTTAATGTTGAATTATGACATTGATAGATACCATGGTACAATAAACGAGGTAGTATAGTCACTAGCCCAACAACAAATAAACAGTTCGCTGTACTTTCAGCCACTAGAAAGAAAATGAAAGAAAATTTTATGAAATTTTAATGATTAAAGTGAATGTTAAATATAGATTTGCAAACTTCAAGAATTGTTTTTGTCAAATATCAAATTATAAGTTTTTTACGAGAAAAATTTGTAAACCAGCTGACTGCATACTAGCTCTAACTTCTTAATTGTACTATGGTTGATACTAAGACAACATTTTCTTATGTTATGGCAACTCTAAACTAATTTTATGGTGTATTACTCATACATCAGGCCAAGAAAACTTCTACAAAAAGAAAAAAAAGTGCAATGTGATTTTTCACTGTTACGAAGTTAAATTTAAATGCTCTTGCGTTGTGTGCGTAGTTCATGCTTCTCGTTACGTCTCTCCTCCGATTGAACTGTATCCTGTGTTAACATGCACACAACAAAAAAGGCCGTTGGATTTTCATCCCCTTTGCGCAAGGAAAATTCATAAAACGTCCTCCCTCCTCCACTACCGAACTCAACAGCAAACCCCCAAACCATTTGGAAAATTGGAGCACACTAAAAATAATGGTTGTTTATATGTGTGTTAGTGTAAAAAACAGATGTAGAATTTAAAAAAAAAGTAGCTTCTCAGTCGTCATCGGTAGTGTGTCGTCTCAACGCCATACATTGCCGTTCCCTTGTGCGATGAGGAAGGATACTAAGTTAGGGAGTGACACTTTCCACGATAAAATGACCATATAGGTAATGCAAAAAGCATGGTCAGAAACGACAACTATTCAGCCTAGTGTTTTTGCAATGTATTATTCCTCACCACACAACGCTACTATGGACCAGACCTGCTCTTTACCCCGTCATTCCCGAAATCTTGTCGATACACCACAGCAAACGTGTGGTGTTGATGATGATGTTGGATTTTTTTTATATTGCCAAATATTTGGTTGTGAGCAAGCAGCAGCAGTTAGTCGATGACTGTTGTGGATGGGTTTGTCTTGCTCACACGCATTGTATAATGTATTCCTAGTTCGTGTCAGTGGCAGAGTCTGAGTCTGCTAACTAATGTTAAAATTGCTGCTTTTGCTGTTGTTGTTACTACTTATGATGTGCGTTTCGTTTGGAAATAAGAGCATACGTTTTTTCTGTTGCTACTATTTTTTTATTGTTTGTTGCTTTGTTCTGACCATACACGAGCCGGCAGCAAACTCAAGAGTTGGCTTTCGCATTCTGAGGTTTTCAATGTACATTTTATGCTGTCTGCTTACTTGCCCCGTATAAGTGGTTGTTTAGTTGCCTGGATGGCTGCCTGTCTGACAATTAAAAGAATGCGCGCTTGTTTCTCTACCTATACCCATTTATCTCAAACCTCCCTTCCCCTCCCCGATTTTCCATATCTTACGGTTTAGTTTGAAGCAACGTGGTTGCCTCTTCATTGACTTTCAGTTAATGAAATTCTTAAAACACATAGAAGATATACTTTATTTGATTTGGCAGATAGAATTCTGTTAATCACCATAACATTAATATTTTGTTTTTCTGTTCAGTGTCCCTGGCCTTTAGCTAATTCTTGTACTATTTTACAGGATTGCCCCGTAGTTGCCGGAACCAACCACCATCCCCACAATTAATTGCAAGCCGTATCACCCTCAGCTAGTAGTTACACAACCCATAGCGTTGTTATTTCTTCAAGAGAGCAATGTATTTTTTCAAGTTTAAAAGCAACGTTTGTTTGCCTCATATTTGTGAATTAGTGACTCATAATTCCGTTCACCTTGTCGTTGAGTGTTGTTACTAAACCCCGAACAAACGAACAACCGCAAACCCCTTTCAAATGTAATACAACAGAGTGAAATCATGTCGCAGTGTAGTGTCATGAAATGCTCAAGACTTTTTCGTTATCAGTATCAAAATATACATCTAGGAAGATTTCAGAAATAAATCTATCATACAAAAGCAAGCAAGTAGAAAAATGGAAAAGGGGAGGTATGGATGAAGATTAAAAAATGGCTAAAAAGGTTTAGCTAGAAAATCTATTGAAAATTGCTCTATCGTTCCATGGTGTAATAGGGTATTTTCTACAAAGATCCCTATTTTTGTATTGTCTTCGTAACATCATTGGCATTATAATTTGCATGTAAATAGATTTTACTATAAATGCCGCTTCAAATCAGTGAATAAACTTATAGAAATTAATTATTTTTTAAAGCATATTTTTAAAATAAATTTAAAAATACAATAAGAAGTAATTGCATGGTAACGTTAAGTTAGTCCTTCTACGGTGTAACGGTGTCTAACCTTGAAAAGTTGACACAATAAATTACGATATCAATTTTGCAAAAAGCGGCCCTTAACCTTCGACAAACCGTTTGTAAAATTTATCAGATGTACAATCTTGCAGCTGTTCCACTGTCTCAAATTACGAGCCTCATTCCTACGAGCATTCTGACACGAGTTTTTCAATTTTTAAGCAGAATTTTGGTGCTGTTAGGCCTCAAAATGGTTTCCCTAAATCCCACACCGCTTGTCGGAGAAAAGAATAGTTGGCATGTTTGTGAAGTCAAGCGCGACCCTTCAGATGAAGAGATTGCACTGCAAGAATTACCTATCGCTCTAAGTAACCTAGAGTTTCGGGTGTCGGCGGCTAGAGAGCTGCCACTTTGAGTCTCAATGAGCCCCTTAGGCCGCCAACCCTCGTACGAAATCCGCAATGTGCTTTTAACTACTCCCGTCAAAAATAGTCTTTGAACTTTCTAAAGTGTTTCACAATAGGGAATGCTGTCAATGTGTAATCCTACGTCTATAAATTTTTCTTAGTACAATCTTAGAAACGCGTGGAGTGCTTTCCTGACGAGATACCCTTTAACGTTGTTTCTTATGCTAAGATCTAGTTGCCTTTCAAGAATCTTCAGAAGGAGGGAAGACAGACTTATATGTCTTTAGGAGTCGAGTGGCCTTTACTTCTCTCCAGATCACAGGGATATAGGGCAACCGCACATGTTGGCATTTATTTTGCCGAGATTTTTCTTACTACCCAAAAAGATAGCCAATGCATCCCGCGAAAAAAGTTATGTTTCGCCGCTAGTTGCCGACTTTACAGTTTATCTATAAACATAAGTTTTTTTTCCAGCAAGTTGAAATTATGGTGACGAACACGAAAAGTGTACTGAGTATATGTGGAGAACTCTAACCTATTAATGCATAAAGATTCTGCTAAAGAAGTGTCAACCATTGATAAGAACGTCAAATCTGCAATCGGGCACCTTAAAAATATTAAACCTGCAGGTGTCGTTTGTTTTCCGGCTGAGCTGTTAAAGGCTGCAGGGCATGATTTGGTTAAGAGCATGTAAAATTCAGAAGTACAAGTTGGTTAAAAAAAACAAGATGATTGGGTACTTAGTCTACTGTGTCCTTTTCACAATGAGGGAGACTGCACGGTCTGCACTATGATGATCTGCAGAGCAACATGTTCAATATTCGGCTGCAAATATAATTTTGAACATGAGAAGTCTAAAATACCATCTCGATGCATGCTTCTCACGTACGCAGATGACTTAGACATAAGAGTTGAACTCTGTACTCTCAGTGACTGCTTCCAAAACAAAGCTGCTGGTTTCTAGAACGTCGATACAACTTTTCCAGGGCAGAGTAAATGCAGGCCGTTGGCATTTTAAATTGGTCGACGAGTTCTATCTTGTACCAGCCATTTACAATAAAAATGACGCCAGTCTGGAAACAAAACGAAGAATCAGCTATACAATAAAGCAATCTCGACGAACCAAAACAACAATCTACTACATGTATTTATTTTTGGCACTGGGTATTTGAGCAAGCGCATAAAACGATGTTGTAGGGTGTCACTAAGATCGTGAAATCTATGGACCCCTTTGCTGTAACGGCGAACGTTGAGGTAAATGATCAATAAGTTGTATGCCGACATCGACGTATTCGGTCTCATCAATTGCCCTGGCTGGACATGTGGGGCACTGAAGATTTTCGAGGACGATTTCTCGTTGGTAACGCGCAAAAGAGCGAAGCGCTAGGAACTCAAACCTGCTAGCTGCTTAACACCTTTTAAGGTTGTGAACGTAAAGATAATGCAATCAAATGTGCGTACTTACGAATTAGATCGGATTTAAACCACTAATTTAGGTCAAAACTCAATTATCCTTAAAATTAAAATCGCAATTTTTTAGCTCATGTAATTTTCCTGGGCTGGCCGGGCTCTGCTTTTACCTGGATTTTAAAAGCATTGTTGTTTTAACTTACTGGTCCATGTCAGATTATACTCGATTATCGGCTTTAGGGTCCGGCCCATTGGTGTCCGTTACTGTAATTCAGACCAATTGTAAAAATAATTGCATTTTTAGCTTTGTGAGAAAATATAATTGTTGTTTGTCATATGCCTTTATTTATTGGAAGGCGTTTTTAATGCACCTACATATTCAAGATTTGTTCATGGTTGGTGTTTGGTTCATCGTTAGATATGTACTACATCAAATTTGAACGAAATCGAATTTTGTATGGCTTTTCTGGAGCGGTATATCTAAACTCAGGAGGGACCTTTGTGCCATTTCTGTCTCCTGATATAATCCATTTCTATCTGAGCTGATTATTGAACGATCCATATAAACTGTGCCAAATTTTAAACAAAATGGAGTCGATGTTTCTTTGGAGCTTTTTAAAAACGGTTTTATTAATCATTATTGGGCCGCCGTAGTGAAATAGTTAATATGACTCATGCCAGCTGACCCTGATGCTCAGCGGCGGGTTTTCACCTCGTTTATGCTGGCACCTTTATGAGTACGTCTCTAAGTCATGTGAAAACCTCTCTCTACAATGCATTAGCAGGTCGTAGCCGGCGTCAAACAAAAGGGGCGCGGTTCAGTGATAATTAGAATTATGTCGTGCGCAGCTAGCTCACTGATTTGATAGAAGTTTCCCCTTGTTAATATTGTTAGATTCAGCTTAAGCAAAAAAAATTTTGGCTAAGTTTTTGAAAATAATAGCCATGTTCTTTTGTGTCAACTAGCTTAGTAATCTAGCAGCAATGTACAAAATTGAGATTGATATGTCAACATTGTTGCTTGATACACACCGAATAAAATTGAACAATAAGAGGGTTCATCGGCGAATTACTCAAAAGCTAACAATAAAAAAATATAAATTGAACAACAAGAGGGTTCATCGGCGAATTTCTCAAAAGCTAACAATAAAAAAGAAAGTAAATGAAATATAATGAATAAATAATTTGCTACACTTTTGTTTTTTTTTTTCTTTAAATATGTAAAATGTCTCAGTTTGAGTTCACTTTCAAACGAGGCCAGTAGGAATTTGCCGAAGAGACCTCTTTTTTTATTGTTTTCCTGTATACATCACAAAAACATGTTTTTATAAAGCAGGGTGTGTCATGCTTGATTTTTTGTTGGAAAAATTAGAGTAACTTCCATACAAAAGCTGCTTAAGTAAACTGAATGGAACTCAGAAATATTAATCAGTACCCTTGTCTTTTTAAACACACAAACTTAAGATGGACAACAGACATCGTTATATCGAATTAGCTCATGATTCTAAAATATTTTGTACTCGTAAAAATTGGTCTTGCTCAAATACTGTTGTTTCTAATGAGTGGTGGACGGTATACAAAATAGGTAGTTCTTTAAGGATGGTGTTTCTAAGAATGTCTTGATAACTAATAGTGTTTTAGTTTGCGCAAAAAATTGACATTTTTCTGCATTTTGCACTGAACCCGTAATTGTTTACACATTTGTAAGAAAGGTGTAACCCTACGGACATATTTTGATTTTGATCGTCATGTATGTCTACAGTGTTTTAATATACAACACACCAAAACCTACTTAAAACCGTATATTCCAAATGGGAGCGCATTAACGAAGTTTAGGTTGGTACTTTGTTTAATACATTTTTTTGTTTTCCTGCTTCTTAAAATGTTGCACTTAAATCTACTCTTAAATTTCATCTTGGAGCGTAAAGGATTGATTCGATTTCACGGAGATGTGATACTAACTTTCTGTCCAGAACTGTTACATGTGCTTTAGAAAGACACCATCCATTACACCGTTCAACACGCTTTTGCACACATGAAGAAGACCTATATATTCGGAATCTACGTCGAAAAATAAACTACCCGTGTGTCCCAGTTTTTCTAGATCAATTCGTATTTTCGCGAAAAATGTGAATATATATTTGGTTAAAAACCACTTATATAGACATATTTTGTATTAACATACAAGTCCATATCCATAAATTTTTTGCAAATATAACGAATTGATGCAGAAAAAGTGGGATACACGTGTATTTTATTTTTTCCTCCTCTTTCAGAATATACTAATTTTTTTCATGTGTGCAACCAAAAGCTTAAATTTGTCATACAGTGTTATAGATAAGCTTTAGTTTATGATTTTTTTTTAATTTCTCTCTTTGTCTTGAAATAATACAGTTCTTGTTTTTTCAATAATTGTTTGTTTTCTATCATTTATTTCTTTCAGAAATGGTTGAGGCCATGAAGAAGGTTGCCTCCATGGATGTTGAATTAACCGTTGAAGAACGTAATCTTTTATCGGTGGCATACAAAAATGTGATTGGCGCCCGTCGTGCCTCGTGGCGTATAATCACCTCAATTGAACAAAAAGAGGAGAATAAGGGTGCCGAGGAGAAATTGGAAATGATCAAAACTTATCGCGGCCAAGTTGAAAAGGAGTTGCGCGATATATGTTCTGACATTTTAAATGTTCTCGAGAAACATCTCATTCCATGTGCCACCACCGGCGAAAGTAAAGTATTCTACTATAAAATGAAAGGTGATTACCATCGTTATTTGGCTGAGTTCGCTACCGGTTCGGATCGTAAAGATGCGGCCGAAAATTCATTGATTGCCTATAAGGCAGCTAGTGATATTGCTATGAATGATTTGCCACCAACGCATCCCATTCGTTTGGGTTTGGCGCTTAACTTCTCGGTAAGTTTCATTTGCATGCGAGTTTGATTTAGTGTAAAAGCTAGTGCTAAATATAACAGAATTACATCAACGTGTTTAATTTTTTTGCTTTAGGTATTCTATTACGAAATTTTGAACTCACCCGACCGCGCCTGCCGCTTGGCGAAAGCAGCATTCGATGATGCCATTGCAGAACTGGATACGTTAAGTGAAGAAAGTTACAAAGATTCCACACTTATTATGCAGCTGCTGAGGGATAATCTCACATTATGGACATCGGATATGCAAGCCGATGGTAAGTGATATGCCAATTGCAAATCTTGCCCTGATAGTTACAGCGGACATATTCTTATGTTACTTTTTTCTTTGTAGGTGATGGTGAACAGAAAGAACAAATCCAGGATGTTGAAGATCAGGATGTGTCGTAATTTAAGTAACCCCCCAAAAATCCTTAAAAAACATACCCCCTAAAAAATACTATTTGCATTTCTTATTTTTAAACTACAACAACAAAACAAATGAAACTGTTCTCCAGTTATTACACCAACAACAAAAACAACACCATCACTACAAAAAATTCCCAAGAAACAAATAAATACCTTTTCTCATGATTCACGGCTCCTCCATAAACAATTCGACTCAAAAATACACAATTTCTCCCTTATAGAACAAATCAATCCACAGCGGCATGTTTTTTCCTCCTATTGTTTTTTTTCTCTTTCTAATGTAGTGTCATTACAATTGAATGTAATATTCTATATTTTTCCACTTTTTATAGAGGTCATTTTTATAAACAAAAAACTACTTCCCTCCCGCCCTCTTACACAGCTCTCGTTGTCCTTTTTCCGCCCCACTCCCTGTTCCACTACGAACCAACCCCTCAACTCCACCATAACCCCATTTGAATGTGTGAAAATGAAAAAAAATTGCATTAATACATAATAAATATTATAAAAAAATATATATATATTAAAGCAAACAACAACAACAAAAAATACATCAAAAAATAAACAACAAAATAAAAAAAAAACAACAAACAAAAACTTAATATTTTTTTTTAAATACGAAAGATTTAAGAATTTGATTCACAAACAAGAAAATAAAGAACACAAAAGCCAAGATACCAATCATCAACCAACTAACAACAGCCACTCACCACAAGTCGAACAGAACAGACAACAAGAACGAACAGTCATAAAAACATTACATATAAAATTTGATAATTAAATAAATGCTATGAAACACACAATAAATAAAAGAAATTACAACAAAGCAAAACACAAAATAAAAATTATGTATTATTAATTAAATATAAACTCTTAATTTTAAGACAACCACAAACAAATCAACTCTTATTGTAAAGAGAGGAGAGAGAGCAGAAGTAACAGTGCGCGTATTTACGTCATTCCGCCAGTTTCCAACATTTTATCTCGTATTCGCCATCATCGTTTGTTTAGTGGAAAGCTTCGCCAAATAAATGTCGCATCACAACGGTGTTATGGTTTTGAGATTAGGGTTTTTTTTGTTGTCGATGGACCGAGTTAAATCCGATGTTCCAAGCAAGGTTTTCGAACAAACATTAGGGTAGGTTTTGGTAATATCTAAAATTTCGTAACTAGAATGCGATTTCTGTCAATGACGTTATCATAAAGACTTCTGCAGTGAATCGAACAACGTATCTAGTGTTGCGATCGCTCAGCCAACGTCATCTAAGCGGCACTTCGTTACAGTTTGCGCCCTGAGTGTGTTTAAAAAAATGTTAGGATACCGAAGGAAATAATGAAAATGTATTTGTATTTTTGTGTAACAGTTGTTTTGGATCTTTAATAAGATATTTTGGAATCCTAAAGAAGCCAAGGACGACAAAATGTGTGATCGTATAAAGAAAATCTCTTTCCACATTGAGAGTTAATTACGTAAAGAAGCAGCTCTTTTCTTTTAATTTCGAAAAGAAAACAGCTTAACTATTTTGTATAATTTCTTCTCTTACACCATTAGAAATGATGAAGCAAACTTAAGTATTTTTCTTTGCCATACTTTATTAACTTAAGCTTTTGTGTAGTGAAGAGTTTATAAAAATACCTATAGTTACAAAATGGTAGTGTGTATATTACTTGAAACAAACAAAAAAACAAATTACAAGATATTTACACTTCACTTACACACAAACACACCACCACACAGATACATACATACGAACACAGCCACACTATCCATATTCTCATTAAACTTGGAAATACGAGCATATAATAGCAGCAGCGTATCACTTTGATCATAAGAATATATTTAAATACAAACATTCTTTTCCAATAAAAAAAAACTTAGAAAAAAACCGATGTTTAGTTTTCTTTTAGTGGATTTTTTCCATGTCAGCCTATCCTTGTTCCATTTACCTATATTGTTAGTCTTTGACCGGAGTATATTCTTCGATTCGTACCGCTAAAAATATTTTCAACCAAAGTATTCTTGGGATCATATGAGTTTTATCAAAATAATTTTAGCATTTATACGTAGTTCAATCGCAATTTTACAATATCATCCAGAAGCGTTAGTATTGACGGGTTCTCTTGTTCTAGGGTCGACCGTCCCAATCAAAGGGGTGGCGGTGTAGCTCTATATATATATATCTAAAAAGTTGAAATATGAAGTGGTTCATAGGGGTACAAATTTTGGAGTGGTGGAATGTCTGTTTGTGGAGATTGAGGCGTGGGGAGAAAAACTGCTTGTGGAAACCGTATATCTTCCTCATGGAAATATTGATGAGTTTGAAAATGGTGTTGCTGATTTATTTGGTCGGTATTCTAATATTATAATTATAATATTATTGTGCTCTAATATTGTTAGTGATGTTTGTGGAAGGTTGGGTGTGCATCTACATCAACGTCGTTGATACATTTTTTTTTGCTATCTTATCCTGAACACTTGGTTTCGTCGGAACGATACATATGTATGTCCCGCTATATCTCGACATGCCTTTTTATATACTACTGTACATTTTCCAGTGCAGCGCACTGAGAAATTTGTTGAATTCGTAGATTACAATGCTTTTGCAACGCATTCTCCGTTTTAAATTTTTCCAATATCTACAACACCGCAGATGTTAATTTGCAATTGGAAGAAATCATGTCAGGGTTGGCTTCTGTTCATTCTATTTTCCCCATAAGGAGGAAATGGTTGAATTACAGAAGTGATGAATGGCTTTCTTCGCCACAGATAGTGTATCGCTGCTCCATACGGGATCTGGCCTATAAAGCTTTTCTTGAGAGTGGAGGTGATGAAAATTGGAAAATATTTTGTAGAGCTAGAAATAAATCCAAGAAAGTTATTAGAAGAATTAAAAGGGAAGCTCATGCCGCTCTTTTTGCCGGTAGCAATAGTTCTAAGACCATATGGAACCGTCTTCGAAATAATAGATTGTTAAAAGATGTTTCATCACCAGAGATGGCCAACGTTGACTTAGAGGAATTAAACACATTGTTAATAATCAACTGACTAGTTCAACTGATATTAGTTTTTTTTAACCAAATTATTGGGGAAGATGGGTTTTCTTTTTATAACGTCTCTAATGACTTGATACAGGCTTTTATGTCAATCAAGTCTAACGCCTCTGGTTGTGATGAGATATCTCTTAAATTTTTTAAAGTAGTATTTCCGTTTATATCAAATCACCTTCTCATTTAGTGAACACTATAATAATGACTTCCAGCTTTCCTAATGATTGGATAGAAGCCATAGTGACACCAATTCAAAAGAAGTCAAGCTCGAATTCTCCTGATAACTTAAGACCCATTTCTTAGCTTCCCATCCTGTCAAAAATTGTGGAAAATATTCTTAAGCGGTAGTTATTAGACCATGTTGAGAGTAAATAGCTGCTTAATGATTGTCAATGTGGTTTCCGGAACGATAGGAGTACCTCTGCTCTTTTAATTGGCCTTACTGACTCAATAAGGAAGAATACTCATGATCAAAAATGTGTATGGTTTTGTCTTTGGATTTAGAAAAAGCCGTCGATAGGGTAGATGATGGAATTTTGATAAATAAATTGTATAAAGATTATGGACTTGGGAGAAGTGCTTGTAGTTTAATGCTTTCTTATTTATGTTATAGAAAGCAGTTTGTTCGTGTCAATGGAGTCGCATCGTTAGGAGTGGGGTCCCTCGGGGCTCAGTTCTTGGTCCAAATTTGTTTGTTCTGTTTATTGATGACCTTTATAAAAGTCTAGGCGATTGGTGTACACCATACTCTTTTGCTGATGATGTTCAGCTATTATTTTGCTGAGAAATCCAGTATTTGGATGTTTTACAAGCCAAAACTAATTGTTTTAAAATTATTGAGCGTATGGATGGATGTCCTCTAACAAGCTAAGTATTAATCCTTCTAAAACAAAGGCAATACTGTTTTCATCATCATCTTCTATCAACCTAATTTGCAATACAATGGTACGTCTATAGAATTCGTTCAGAGTTTTACGTGTTTGGGAATAGTACTGAATAACTATGCTGCTTTGAGCAGCATATTCGCGGTATTGCTTCACGTATTAGTTTCACACTTCGTCAACTATACAACACCAATTTAGTTTTACCTCGTTGGGTAAAAACAAAACTGGTTAATGGCTTAATTATGCCAAATATTTTGTACTGCCTAGATGTATATACAGGAACTACTCAAACTAATATGAATATTATGAAGACAGTGCTTCGCCGTTTGTGAATGACTTTTTAGGCTGTTCCTTTGTGGAATTTGTGCACCTTTGGTTGCTATATTTTTTTTACAAGATATACAAACTTCAATCTCCTTTATTCCTAGCAAATTCATTTGTCTTCAGTCACTCAATTCGCAACAGAAAGTTAATTATTCCAAAGGTAACACCGTTTATGGACCAATCATTCCTCGTAAGAGTAGCCCGACCATTTAACATTTTGCCAAGCAGTTTAAAATCGTTTAATTTGTCTTCCATGACATTTCGTAAACATTTAATGGAACATTTTCGTTCAAGTACAGAGTAATGCTTTTATTTATATGTTTTTTTCTTCGGTTTCTTGATTATCACATATATGCTTTCATCAGGTTTTTTTCACTTTTATTAGGAAAAATTAGGATTATTTTAAATTATATTATTTTTTTGATTTTATACTGAATTTTTTCTAGTAGTTTATGATGTTCTATTTAAAATTTGATGCATATTGTAATTTAGCTTTAATAGGCCCTAATAATGGTCTTTGAATTACATGTCAATAAAGAAATGAATGAATGAATGGCGTCTTTGTCAATCACTGGGGCATGACTTACTAGGTTATTCGATTCAAAGGTGTTTTGGTTTCGAATTGTAAATGGTTCCATGTATCACTTTTGGATTCAATCAAAATGCCCTTGTAAAACGAATTGGCTGCACGTTTTTGAAATGTCCAATTTTATTGTTGGTTATATACATAAGTACCAAATTTGTAGCTAGAGGTAATTTAGTAGAAATAATATTCAAATAAAGGAAATTGATTTTGTCGCAATGTACTTATAATTTCAAACCGACGTACTAACGGAAATGCTCTGTGAGGTATAAAAGCCATTTAGTCGGTGACGGAAAAACGATTTTTGGTGCCTTGTTTATAGAATGCAGGATAGCTGCTTGCTTTTCGTCCCGCATGCGTGTTAACATTTGTAACACTTTTAGATGTGAGTAAGACGGTATTTTCTGGTATTTTTTGTAAGTGACATCACTAATCCGCAAAATGTCGGATACTTCAAGTTTTCTTTCTATTAAAAATAACAAAGATGCATTTTGGTTCCGTAGAATCTTAATAAAACCTGCAGAATTACCATACGGGTTACATTCGAGTACATGTCAAAAACAATGTATGTGCGGATTTAACTATTTTTTATTTTGGTTAACGTTTATTTAACCATTTTCTTTTGGTTGAAGCTTTCACAAGAAAAGTAGTCATTCGAAGAACGAATTCATTTGGATAGCAAAAGAACTAAATTTCTTACGTGGGAAACGAAATTCGTTTCTTCAAGCGATCTAAAACAATTTTTCGGTTGACCTCAACCTGTTCCTAAACAAATTCGTCGATTCTTTCTCAATTTGCCGCGGCATTATCCGACAAATTTAGTCAGACTTTACCTAGAAGTTAAATGATATTTAACGGAAGAACTCGCTTTTTATTCGCATACCATTTTCCGTTCAGTATTGCCACGCTTTGGTGACATTGCTACTCGTATATTTAATTGCTTTTTCTTCAATGGAGGGATCAGATTAGGTGGATATCAGTGTTGCTTATAAAAATTCGTTTCGATTGTAGCAACATTGTTTTTGTTCTTGAAAAAAAAATCAAGACCAAAATATATTTTCTGCAGTACTAAATAAAAAGCATTCCTTGTAATATGGAAAAGGAGTTCTTCAGCCTGATTCTGACTATTTCCCGGGAAATTTCCCCCGTTCCACAATTCTAAATAGAATCTCCCCTTATTTTAAACGAACTTCGAAAAAAGGTAAAACAAAATCCCCGGGAAAAATTAGGTATTATAAATATCAATGTGACACAAATTTTGGGAAAAACTCCGAAAAAAATTGCAAGGAAGTTGTGCCAGAATATGTACATGATCGTGGCGACCAATTAACATCGCCATTGTTTCGTTGGAACCACATATCGTCCAGGTTTATATCCTCAATTTCTGGCAATTTCGTTATCATTCACTCTTTGTGGATGCATCGGCCCAAATGCGTCAATTCGGCTTGTTAACGAATCCACTGTGGACACATTTCGTGGATTATCTTTAAGCGTTGCTCAATTGTGAACATCCTCATGTCAAACGCTGAAACAAAGAAATGTTAAACTAAGTTAGGCAAAAAACTTGACGTTAAGTGTGACTCACAATTACAACGCACAAATGACGAAAATGTGAAACCTTTTCCAGGTATGGTCCGTAGAAGTAGGTACGACGGCACAAAACCTCGAATTCTCCAGAGGAACTGTTGGAGGCCCAATATGGAGCAGATGTTTTCTGCTATCGTTATCAACGCAACACTGAACATTTTAATATGCATTTGTAACTGTATTCACTTTCGTTTGAAACTTAGTTAAAATTAGCATAACAACACAGCTGACTTCGAACAATCGAAATTCTCTCCCTTATTACTCTTTTCCCCGTTTGTTTAGAAAAGAAGGATTTTATTCCCGGGAAAAATAAATTCCCCGGAAATTATCTTCCGGGGAGTATTTAGAATCGGGCTTATTATTTCCAATCACTTTTCAATTTCTGTTCAAAGAGATTAGACAATGGACAAATGGAATAGAAACGCATTATAGGGGCGAGTAATTGCAATAGATTTAACTTTTATTTTAAGTTTGCATAAAATTTAAATGTGGCTTTAACTGAATTTATGTATTTTAAATGTGTTGGTTGAACCACAATTCGGTATTACTAATAGAATAGGTAGTTATTACAACAAAAACAGGGTGGCCAAAATGAAAACAGCTGATGTGAATCAGAAATTACCTTTTTAATGTTAAACAAAATTTTTCTTTTTGTAGATTATATTTTATCTCGCGGTAAGACACCCAACAACGACTACAATTCGCATAGCCACACAAAAAGGATTTTTTAAATAATCTTAAGTCGGATGAAGTGAAGTTTCGTTTAATAAAAACTGTAAATTGTGGGGCACTTAAAATCTAGTGGCATCTTCAGTCACACTGGTGAGGTGTTATGACCACAAAAGACATCAAAGCATATTTCTTTGATAAAAAGAATGAAATGCCAGAACCGGTATTCAAGTCTTCTTACCAAAATATAATCGACAAATTTTTGCGACCAATAGTGGAGCATCATGCTAAGTTGTAGTTTCAACAAAATGGTGCGCCTACGCATGCTACGGCTTGTTTGGGCCACCCTGTAGTACAAACGATCCGAGTTCGATAACAATTACCTTCGAATCGAGTTACATATTTTCGCCCAATTTTGCGATATTCCAAAATAGTATCACCTAGAATCGAATTGTTTCGAATTCGAATTGTTTATAATTATTCGAATTGTTTATAATTATTTTTTACCATGCGGCCTTCCCTTTAAAGTAAGACATGTATAATCAAACGTCCACGTCCAAAAGTTTAATAAAAACAAATCCTTACAAGCGTGTTTGGTTTCGGGCTACGTATTTCGTGCCTCCGCGTTCTTCGCCTATCTAAATATAAACCAATCCTCTGCTATACATCCATACATTTATTTTACTTCTTACATACGATATAAATAACTTATGTTTATGCATATGAAAAAAACTGAACAGGACACGAGTGCATAAAACGAATAAGAATACTCAAAAAAAAGGAAAAAAAAATTAGAAATATAATCTTAAAGAAACAAAAATTGAATGCTAAGTAACAGAAGGGCTTAAATATTTGAGAACTGTTTGGACTTTTAATGAGGCAAACTATCAAGCTATATAATAATGTCAAATTCACGTAAAATATATTAGGCAGTGTCGCGTTACTTATGTAAACGTACAATTAATTGTTTTAAATACGGAGCTTGTGTTGATTTAGAATCTTGTAAAATTTTGTGGGAATCCTCTAAAGATTTAAACACACGTGGCTGAAAATGCGCAGATATGAAATGCATAAATTAAACTTTTTATATTAATCATATTAATCGACTAATTATATTAATCGACTTACAATGTATTTTGGTTCCAGCAACGGCTCATGTTTTATTGCCAAATTTCCCAGATTTAAAGCTAACTGGAATACTTGTTCCTTGGCTAAATCAGAATAACGGACGATACGGACTAGAAGATCGAGAGCTAACGTAGCTTGCAATTTAAATTGTTGTGCATTACCCAGCAGACTCAATTGTCTAAGGACTTCTTCGACCACAAATCCACACAAGTTGTTTACTTCAGCGATGAACTTTGGATCGTGTCCGTATAATTCGTCATTCGAAACCACTGCAGGGGTATGTAAGAACATGTTATTTTCTTTATAAATGGTATGTTTTGAATTATGTTACCTCCCGGGATGTGATACGGGAAGACGTCCAAGCTCTGCACATACAACATATCCAAAGTGTTTAAATATACAGTGGCTGGTCCAGAACTGTTTACTGCAAACGGATACTTCTGTATTACATCTAATAGTAGGCGTAAAAGGTATAACACTCCTTGCTCGGGACTATCGGGCACCAGTACCATTGTGGCCAGCATATTATTGAGAAAGGAGACCAAGTATGTGTCCATTGTTTTCGATCTATTATCAACCTCTATTGTATTATGTAAGTCCTGCACCAAGTTTAGGGCTTCCTCGAAGCAAGCATCTGCTTGCCCCAAACACTGATTAACCAATGCCACCTGCCCACTCAGCAAGTACAAATCCATTTGTTGTTGTACCGATGAAATGCTAGGAATGGTAATGAAACAAAAAGCTACGCAAGCTTTTACAAATCCCACAGTTTTGCGTGTATGTTTATACTGGACAATGTGACAAGTTTCCATGGCCAGTTTGTTGACCGAGTGAACCAAGGTATTGTAGACAGCATCGAGATTGGAAAATGTGCCCCTGGCTTCGACATAAAAACTCAGCTGCTTCTCAAAGTCTGATCCAAAATTAACTTTACGTATAAAATTGCAAATCAGTGATGATATTTGCCGTCTTTCGTCTTCCACGGTAAGAGCACTAGAATGGAACATGTCTTTATACTGACTTCAAATCCAAAGCTTTAATCTTTGGCCATACTTGACTGAGTCATTGAGTATTTTTCCAAGGTACATCAAGGCGTTAATAACTACCGGATCATTGGATTGATCTTTTCCATTTCGTTTGTAAATGTCTAAAATATATTTGCAAGCTTCGACTCTTAGGGACTCTTTTTGAAAAAGATCCAAATACACTAAAAAGTGTTCCTAAGTGTGCAACATAAACAATATTTAATTGTGAGTGATATAATATGCTTTATTTGAACTTACCTGTACTAATAGTAACTCGATATTGGTTTGATATTGCAAAATCTTATCGAGTATATTTCGTAATGATTGATGATGTTTCTCGCATACTGTTTTTGTGGATGATACACGATTATGAATATCGTTGAGGAAACGATTCACTTCTGTAACCTAAATAAAATACGAAGTGTTGATGGTGTTATAATTTGTAATAGGAAATATGTCGCTACCACTCGGATCTGAATAATAGTCATGTAAAAGGTGTCATAGTCGGCCCCGACCGATATTGTTCTTTATACAGGATGGAGCTTTGCGACTCTTAAAAGTTTGGTTTTAAAAATGGACGAAACCGAAACTAAAAGAAAACTTGAATAGCTTCCCTGAAAATCGTAGGCATATGCGCATTTATTATCCCATTAATGGACATGACGCAAAAGCGTCCTTTAATGTTAGGGGACATGTTGGTATTCAGATGACAGTGAAATTTTAAATGGCCTTACAGCTTTGTATATTACAATGAAATTACCTATATTAAACAAAGGTATTCGGGACTTGTTCCCGCCCGTATCGGCCTAAATCGAATCCTTAAACTATGGGCAAATAGGTTTTAAAAACAATTTAATTTCGACACGTATCTGAATTCGAATATACCATAAATCCACGATTCGACTAAATTTGAGGGCTATGGGTCAAATGCCCCTAGATCCTTTTGAACACGGACATATGGGTACTGCGCAACAGTGGAATTTTCGAAACATTCTAAATATACTCCAACTATAAAGATGTGTCTAAATTTTGGATCCGGATCTACTCGCCCTATTTGACTGATTTCGAGACCTTGACACATGGGGATATTGTCAATACTTGTTACACTTCTACTTACCACTAAATTTGTAGCTACGAACTGGGCCCACGATTCAACACATGTTATGTATTCATTTGGATCCGTAAACGTATTGATGGTCTTAAAAACTTCTTGCAAAAAGGTCTGCTTTGATTCGCATAAAGGTGAACAGTTTCTCATGCTTGCGCCCAAGGCCTTGAACAATTGTGATTTCGAGATACCTTCGGTGTTGGACGAAGATAGTACATTTACAAACTCAAATGCATGAGCAGCTATGAATTCAGGCTGAAAGGCGTGCAAAATGGACATTATTATGGTGCCGCTGTAAACGAAAGAGACTATTAAAACTGTTTGTTGGTCGAATGAAAAACTCACTTGTTTTTTGTATTTTGTATGTCCTTCAAAATATCCTCAGTGTAAAGATTATTTTTGTGCACCAAAGCCTCTAAGATAAAATTCAACGCTGGTCCATACAATGACAGATAAACAGACATGTCTACTCTTTGTCTATTCAATTCGGAGCGTATTGAACCGCTAAATGACTTTAAAAATATTTACAATGTTTTAGGGGGCGAACATAATTATAAAACACTATACAAACCGTTTGATATATGTTGAGAAAATCCTTAAAGTTATGTTGAATATATGTCCTGGTTGGTGTTAAATGCACACCAGTACGGACCAGATAGCATCGAGCATATGTTGCTACCAAGGGATCCCCAATGCCTCGTATCATTTTAGTTAAACGTTGCAAGGCGTCATCGCAGCTGTAGAAAAAAATAAATTAAAACACAAATATGATAAGACATTTAGTATGGGTTAGTTTATTTTGATGAATCTATTGTTATTCGCTTTGGTGACCACCTAAGAGGGATTGTATTCAAAAACGATTTTTTTTAGACAATAATCTTCACTATATCTATTTTCCCAGCCATAAAAATTTACAAATCCCGTGAAAAATATAGTAGAAGAAACAAAATAGTTTTTCTTAATGCTTTCCCACTTTGCAAGGACTAATGTCTATGTGTACTAAATGAGTCTAAATCAAACAGATTAGAGTATCCTAAAGAGACTGTCTTCAGTCACTATCCTCAAGGGACTGTCTTCAGTCACTCCATTAGCAACAGACAGTTTATTATTCCAAAGGTAACACCGCTTATGGATCGGTCATTTCTCGTTAGAGCCAGACTATTTAACATTTTGTTTAAAAACATTTTACTTGTCTTCCATGGCAATTCGTTAAAATTGAATGGAACTTTTTCGTTCATGTACAGAGTAATGTTTTTCTTTATATTTCTTCCTTGGTTTCTTGATTATTACTTAAATGCATTCATCAGTTTTTTTTTTCAATAAAGAAATAAAATGAATACCACCAACGAAAACGGAATGTACCTGCTAGCATAAATAACACCAAACGTTATTGGCGTCACAAGTTCTGTTACGATTGTATGTTCATTAGGGTGGGCCGATTTGTAAGGATTCCATACTCTACGATTCTCTCACTCGTATTTCTGTTCTCACGCGCTTATATGTTATAATGTATTGCATGTAAGGGGCAATTTATATGTGTATGTATTGTTGGAAAGGTTATATTAAACAAAACATATTTTTTTATCACCTTCTGAAACCTTAAACATTAAGTAAAAAAAAAATTTAAATGTGGGCGCCTCGAAAATGATTTATTTGATATGTCGTAGTAGAACTTATAATCCTCATGCCAAGGCTATCGAAAAATCAATGGCACAATATCGATTACTAAATCGACCCACTTTAATGTACATGCTGTGGGGCTTTGTGAAGAGATGTTCAATGAAAACGCCTATCACACAAGTAAGTAATTACCACAACATTCCATTTGGGAAATTTCCTCAAATCAGATACAATCCTTATAATCACTGACAGAGCCCTACTGTTTAACGGCTGCTCCGAACGGCTAATGCATTTTATAGGAAAACTAAAGTATAACATGGCTTAGCGATTAATCTCTTACTGGTAAAGCCGCCGCTGAAATTGTAAGCTATTCTCACCAGGAGTTGACTTTAGGCTGACCAGGTCGTTTTTTAAAACTAGCGATTCGGGTTTTTTAGAACGAAATAACTGTCGGTTTTTAATAATTTTCATTTTCCGGTTTTCGAGTTAACCGTTTTTTTCTGTCGTTCGAACAAGATATTTTTACAAAGTGGCTTGGTTTGCGTGGAGCCAATGTGTTATAAATGCACCTCCCTAGAAATTAAGATTGCTATTTTTTTAAAGCGAACCACAAAATATTTGAGTCTATCGTAAGATCGTGTTTATTTTGGTCTTCTGATTTAATAATTTGCGAAGGTATTGATACCGGCTCGAGGCCTCGTGCATCTATTTTTTAATAGAACACAACACCTTTAAAGAGACTTCACATGGGACCTATCTGTATATTTCTTTAGATCTAGCTGGCAGCATACGTGAGCAGGACCAATTTCAAAACTTCATTACAAAAAAATATTTATATTCAATAACATCTCGATTTTACAATTTATGCCAAAAATATCAGTATGTGGACATCGGGTTAAAATAATTTTGAAATTCTCGGTTTTTGCTCCAGGTTTTAGGCACTTTTTTCGATCTTTTTAATACCATTTTATGAAATTACAAATAGATCGCCTAATTTTTAGTTCACAAATATGACTGTTTAAAATATAATAAAAAAACGTCTAAAAAAAATTTACCAAACTTTAAATCTCAAGCGTAAAACAAATTGAATTCCTGTTCAAGAAGTTTTAATATTATTAGACTTCAAAGTCCATCTAAAAAAGTTTTAAATTTATAAAGAGGTTCTATCACTTTTATTTCTGGGGTTCATGCGCACTAGATTGGATTGATGAATACTTTATCAGGCATAAACGGATAGTCTAACGACTTTTTACACATTCTTAGATTGCAAAAATGTAGCGAATATTTGCTGCAACATATTTCATTGGTTTTTGTACTATTATTCCATGTGTTTGCCTAATTTAGACGATTACATTCCGTGCGCATTAACCCTGAATGAATTAACCTCTTTATGAAAATTGAAATTTTTGGTTCAAGTACTGGTATCGTTCTATTATATTTGGTCATTTATTTAACCAATAGTATAAAATTGAGAATGTTATTGACACATTTTTAATCTTGTTTAGAAACTGTTCCAGCTAAAGAATGCTGACGCTAGATTCAAAATATTTTGGAAATCGCCTAGAGTTGCAACATTTTTCGAGGTAATCTGATAAACATACATGTTTGCTATGTGCTGAAGCAAAACAGATAACTTAAAAATTAGTAATTTTAAAAAATAGTTATAATTGACAGTATTAATACATTACTAGTAGTTTTCTATCTCTTTTAGCATCATGTTTTCCTTGTTTGGAAAACCCGGTTTAAGCGGTTTATTAATAATGTCAACAATGGAAACCGGTTACCTAGAAACACCCATTTTACGGTTAAGCCGAAAACTGGTTTTTGAAAAAGAGCGTTTAATTGACCATCTTTTTATTCTTGTAGGATAATAAGCCATGTCCGCCCGTCGTTGTTGTTGTAACAACAATATATTTATTTTGAAGTCTGGTTCGTCTATGGGAGATCTGCTTCGATATCCAGGTGGAGGAAACGCGCCATTTGAACTGGATGCGTCCACAGAGACTGGAGGTCAGCTGAGTGGGCTTGGCCGGACAATTAAAGACGTGCAGCACATCATGTGGTCCCTGGTAGCAGGCGGGACAGATTTTCAAAACGTTGACATCAATTCGTGCCTACTAAGAATTGAGGCGGCTGCACCATCCAGATCTCAGCTGCGCCAGAACCACGCGCGTCTGCCGAGGTAGTACCTTCTCCTCAGGTGAAATCTCCGGGGCATGTTCCCCTAGCACTACATTCACACGGTAGCTGGATACTGCTGCTGCGACTGCATCGGCGTGAATGTTGCCTGATAATTTCGATGATCTTAAGGTTCTCTCTTATACCGCTGGACCTCTCTCTCTAGATCATGAAGATCGTACCTGATCTGCCTGGGTGGAGGCATCCTGTTCAAGAGATGGTGGTTAGGATGACTGCTGCGAAAACACCCTACAGGAAATAGTGTCTGCGCACGGTAAGGACCTACGTCTCCTCATGTAGATGGTCCTCAGAAGACATAGGAAGACACCCTGTTGATGTTCTGAGGGCGACATTCTGGCAAGTCTGAATTTTCTTCCACTGCATCGTACTTTTAGTTTGCTACAGACCGACCTATCGCTTTGTAAGAGGTCAACAAGGTTTCTTTGTCGGCTCTCTTAGTACTGCCGACAAGTGACTTGAGGACCTTGTTCCTACTTTTGAGTTTATCGCAGATACCTGTAACATGTGCAGAGGATCTAAAAAGGCTGTCCAATATGACCCCAAGGATTTTGGGGTGTTGACGTCATCGACTTTCACATTCAGTGACAACCGCACCTCTGCGGTCCATGCAGTAAACAGTGTGGCTGATGATGTGGAGGCGGATATTTTCATATTCCTCGCAGTGAAAAACCGTGCCAAGTCAGTGAGGTAACAGTTGATTTTCTCGCAAATGTCATCCACTTTAGGTCCTGACGGCAGAATTGTGCAATCGTCAGCGTACGACACAATTTCAACGCCGTCTGGTGGCGCAGGAAGTTTAGAGAGGTAGAGGTTAAACAGAGCCGGGGATACAACTCCACCCTGGGGAACTCCTTGTTTAACTCTACGGGGCTTCGACTTTCTGTCTCTAAATTCTACATATGACTGGCGCCCACTCATATAGTTTAGGACCCAACGTTTAAAACTGGGCGGAAGGGACGTTCCTTCAATGTCCTCGAACAGAGTGGCATGATTGGCCGTGTCGAAGGCTTTTGTTAGGTCAAGAGCCACGAGGACCGTTAGGCTTCTTCTGGTTAAGGCCGCGACTTATACGTGTGGTGATGGCGTGTAAAGCAGTTGTTGTGCTGTGCTGCTTGCGGCTGATGATCAGCACTAGGAAAGTGTTCGATCAGGCTGGGGAGGAGCAGTGCTTCAAGCGTCTTTGCTACTGGAGAAAGCAAGGAGATCGGCCTGTACGAATATCCTTTACTTGCGTCTTTGTCTGGCTTCAGTAGCGGAACCACTCTGCCCTTTTTCCAGGCATCGGGAACTACGTGAGTGGCTAGCGACAGATTGAGCACTTTGGTCATGTACTCTTACCCGTTGCTGTACATCGTATGTAGCCTACATGTGTGACGCGCAAAATAGAAAGGGACTTAAGGTTAAAAACCAGTTTTGTTCAGGAGATCCATTTTAAAGATTAGGTCCCTTTCTATTTGCGCTTAGAATCGTCGACTTCACTTTCTTAAAACGCTCATATCTCTGGGAAAGAACACTTTTGGGTCATTCGATGCTCAGATGTTGTCCACATCAAAAAAAAGTGAAAAGTTGATTAAAAGTTTTGTTCAGGAGAGCCATTTTAAAGATTAGGTCCCTTTCTATTTGCGCTTAAAATCGTCGATTTCACTTTCATAAAACGCGCATAGAGAAAGGGACCTAAGGGTAAAAAAAAAACAATTTTAACTTTTTTTTGATGTGGACAACATTAAGAATGTGAATTACTCCACAAACTAATTTGATCAGTTTTGTTGTTCTTTGTCAAATGGGAGAGGGAAGTTACAATGAATAAAACAATGTATCCAGTTAGATTGGGGAGTAATTCTCTCTTAAAATATCAACAATAAATAAGGTTAACAAAACAAAAATCCAAAAATGTGTTAATTTTTTACCTACAAATCTCGTAGCATATCGCAAACCGCGAACTGAACTAGAGGTTATACCCGGCGAAAACATCACAAGTGTTTTCTTTAAATAAATGCACTGAAAATATATTCCAATAACTCGAAAACTAAGTGACATGTTTCTCATCATATTGCTAGTCACGACGACGAGATTATAGGAGTGCTTGTTTTTCGATTTTACAAAAACTTATTTAAAGTTGCTCGAGCTGTTGTAATCAGGATGCTGTCACATCCCATAGTCTGGACTGAAAACAAATAGTACGTTATGATGAACTAATAACACTTTTGAAAGTTGCAGGTCCAACTTTACAATGAAGTATGTCTTCGTTTATCTACTTTACTCGTAAGTGTCAAAAGTTGGGTTGTTACAATATTCGTGTATATCTCGTTAGTATGCGTTTTGAAATAGATCACGAAAATCGGGACACTCATGCAAAATCAGTTGTGAAAGTATTAAAAGTCAAAATATTGTGCATTGTTCATACTTACCTTTCATTCAAAAATTCATAACACTTAAGTATGGAAATTTCAACATATAACCTTGGAAGTAATTCCCTGATAGATGCTATTTTAAAAAACCAATTCTGACAAGTATCGCGTGCACTATCCATATTTGTCTGCCGAAGAGATCTGAAAAATCGATGCTTATCATTACTTTAATAAAACCTTCCGCATGTTGACTTACTCTGAGCCCGAAGTGGCCTTTTGTTTTAATCTATCGTATACTAGTTTGCCAAATATATCCAAAATGTCTGTAATAAGAACAAACTGGCTGGGATAGAAAGATAATACTGAGGTATCGGCTAATATTTTAGAACATTGTATGGCTATTTTCAAAGCTTTAACCCTTTGGTCGTTGTGCCATGATTGGACCAGTTCATGATTTAGTTGTTCGATGCGTTGTATGTATTCCTGTTGAGTTAAATCCATCATGTGCCTCACCGAACCGTCTTCGAAATCATCCAACTGTTCTAAGCGAAATTTTACTTTATCCGAGACAACAGTTTGAACTTTAACTGAAGAAAGGAAAAAGTAGGATGGGTCAAGGCCTAATAAAATATTGTCAATTCAGAAGGTCTTACTGGTATCTGTTCCTAGATGAGCTTGAGTTGATGTCGTCAAAAAGCTGGTAGATATTGTCAGCTTTTCAGAAGTGGTGTATTTATTCAATATGTTCAAACGACGGGAGTTCCAATTAAGTGCGTCATCTACAATCTCCTCCTTATCGCGAATTTTTGACTTGACCTTTTTAAAGGATTCCTGTAATTAGTTTAATCATAATTAATGACTTGCAACCAGTTTCAAAATCTTGTGGGAAATTTACATATTCAGTAGCCATTTGTGTAAGAGGATCCATATCTTGTTCCAGTTTGGCAAATTGTGATAACGGATCTGTCCCATCGAATGAAGGTTCGGCCAGCGATGAACGACTGCTGGTAGCACTGCCCAAGCTGGGAGCTCTAGTTCCCTTGCTGTCGACCATCGTCACTAATTTGAGGGGATGTTCGAAAGACTCCATTGCTTGCAAATGATTCTTAGTCACGTCGTACAAACGCGGCACGCACACCCTAACAAAGAGCAGCATTAATAAAATTATTATAAAAAACAGAATTCTTTGGGCTTAACAAAAGTTAAAGGGTCGCGTATTGCACAGTATATCAATTTATAATTCCACACTTTGGAACTATGAGTTGATAAGGCCAAACTATAATAATAATATCCTTATTGTTGATAGTTTAAACAATGTCAGGCCCGTTAATTATGGATATATCACAAATTTACCAATCCTCCATTGTCTCTTGCAACTGATTTAAATTTTCTGATAAAATTAAATGTAAAATGAAAACAAACTAACAGCTGCTGCAACAGCTGATTAAATAATGGGAGATATGGTCATATTTGGTATTAAGACAGGGTTGGTTGTTTTAGCGGGTATAAAAAGTGCTGCCAATTCGGAAATCAAGCGTTTTTCAAATGTCAATCGCCAGGCGATTGTTATGCACAGTTCTTTTAATTGTAATTCAAACACGAAATTAGTTAAATTGAAAAAAACTTAAAAAATACTACTTTTGAGTTGATATTTAAACACACATTTAAAATTTAATTTAAATAAAGGTTGTGCTTTTTCAGCGATAAACTATTTTAAATGTTTTTGTGTGAGTTTGTTATTTATTTTTAGGCAAAACATTATTGCATAAACATTACCACAAACAACAAAACTTTTGTATTCAAAAATAAAAACAACATTAATGCTCTTTTTTCACTAGGCAGTTTTGATGTGTTTTCAAAAGTTTGGCCAAAACAAGTCAAAATGAGACGTTTTCCCATATAAATTCAAGCGATGAAAACGTCTCACTTTGACTTGTTTTTGTACGAAAGAGGAACGAAAACGTTTCGCACAGGCTATGCCACCTTAAATAAAGTGTGTTATCTCCAAAATAATCGTTTTTTTTATCGTTGGTTTGTCATCCCAAGGCAGACATTTTTAATCAATCGTCAAACATATTTGGTGAAATGGATATTTTATGAAGTAAAACTAAAAATAAGCGTGCTAAAAGAAAAAAAACTTAATTTAATTTATCCATTTGTTTAAGAAAGGTATGTATTTCAGTATTTTAATAGTCACCACGTTGTTCTTTGTTTGTGAACAATAATGAACTGTCAAACGAAAACCAGAACGAGAATGAGAACGACCACAAATTGTGTGAAAACTGGTTGAGACGTTTTGAAAAGTTTAATTACCACACTTGCAAATCGATGACTGAGTCCGGATTGATCAAATTTGTTTGCACCTTTAAAAATTGTAAAGTTTGAGTGGTGAATTTCTAAAGTCAAATATTTGAGTAGCCCCAGGGTTACTCTAAACTTTAAGAGCTAACAAAATAATGGCCGTGTTCTATTGGCAACTCGCTATATCTTTACACATTGTGCAAAATAGAGAAATGATTTTTTACAGAAAACTATAGATATTTTGCGTTAAATCCCGTTTGTTTTGTTTTGGGAAGAAAGTTATTAAAAAATAAATTAGCGAGTTTAAGAGAGCTCGGTTATGACCGGTTTAAAGTATTTATTTCAATTACAAAGTTTCAAATTATACGGTTTATTATGCATAAACCAATCATTTTTTTATATACAGAAATTTCAAAAACTTCTCGCAGTTTTAAAGTTATCGCCTTAGCGACCACTTTCTCGTTTAAATATAAATCTGTATTCTTAAATATTGCAGAAGAGGAATACGACATCTGCCTGCGCAAAGCTATCGCAGTTAAGAGATATTTGAATCCATTTGTGGGCACCGAAAGTTAAATAAAATCTATCAACTTAGATTTGCAATACAATGGTACGACCATAAAATTCGTTTGGACTATAACGTGTTTGGGAATAGTAATGGATAACAAATGTTGCTTTGAGCAGCATTTTCGCTGTATTGCTATACGCATTTGTTTCACACTTCGTCCACTTTACAACACCAATTTAGTTTTACTTCTTTGGTTGAAAACAAACTGGTAAATGGCTTTATTATGCCAAATATTTTGTACTTCCTAGGGGCATATACTGGAACAACTCAACGTAATATGAATATAATAAAGGCAGTGTTTCATGTCCATCTCCAACGAAAAGTAATGTAATAAATTTTGACATTTGCAATCAAAAAAAAATTGAGTTTATAAAAATTGTTAATACAATTTCGAGAGTAGTTGAATGAATTAAATTAAAATTATTTCTTTTTTAAAAATTATTTTATTGTAGGCTAATATAGTTAAGGACATTTGAAGGTATTTTACAAAAAAAACTTAAATTCTTGGTAATATTATGTTAAACACCTTATTAATGCAAATTAACTCCTCCCAATCTGCATTAACTCTGTCGTAAATGCACAAAATCAAACTGCATTTAGATATTTGAATCCTCAACAGTGTCACAATTTATCAAAAATGAACACAGTTGTAATCGAATCAGCTGTTAAGTTGTTTATGGTTGGTAGCAGGGATTTGGTCAATAAAGGAATAAAAAAGTACTTTTTAAGCCGGAAAGGTACAAAATTTGTATACCCTACACCACTCTGTGGTAGGGTATTATGGCATAATACCGATGTTTTTAACCCCAAAATAAAAGTAGATAGACCCGAATCGATTCAGAATCACTATCTGATTTCATTAGGCGAACCCTAGTTAAATTAGTCAATGTAGGACCAGTAAGGCCTTACCGGTTTCAGCTGTAAAAGCCACATATTACATCCAACTCTGACAAAATGTTGTACAGAACTTGACGATTTTCTAAAAGTCCATGTTTTGGGATAGCCCTGCAAAAAGGTTCTTAAAGATTCGTGTCCTGTCGGTAAAACTATTGCATGGTTTGTTGGATCATTTCGCCAAATGTAAAGGTCTCTCCAGATTTGAGGTCCTGCCATTCCACGAGACCTATTTAACATACGATCTTCGTCAAATTTTGTATAGTGCAAATATGGAAGATATATTTTCAATCTCTGTAAAATTGGAAAATATCGGTTAACGTTTTCATGTAGCCCCCATATATAGGTAAATGTCGAGGCCCGGACTACAATTCCTATTCCTCAAATTTAGAATAGGGCCTTATGAGCGACTTAAACCAAACCTACCGAAGCTCGACCATATTGGTTCATCTTTTGAAATAGCCCTGTCGACTTTTATTTACGTGCCCACATTTTAATTCTATTCAAGAAAAACTTTTGTTGATTCAAGCATGTATTCATGCAATAAGATATACTTAGTACGAACAAAATAAACTATTCAATTGCGTAAAATTTATTTTTTTTCGGGATACAAAAAATGGTATCAAATGATTTGCGGGGGTTCCACGGTACTTCTCCAAGTCAAAATGTATCAACTTTATCATCCAAAGTATCAACGTTACCAGGGTAGTGCATTTACAATTTTTACAGTAGTGGGCAAATTTCAGTAAAAATAATTTCAGCTTTCTTTTTTGTTTTTTGCTAACAGCATAGCTGCTAATCGTTTTTTCTTTCTTTTGTCCATTTTATATCGAAGTAAATGAAAAAAATGATGACAAACAGTTGTTCACAATCAAACAGCTGTTTACTAAATGCAGTTGCATAAATGCAGATACTGTCGTCTGTCACCATAAAATTTTAATTTGCATTAGCGGATTTTTAATGCACATTAACGCTGTCGTCTGTCTAGGGTAAAGTACGGAGAGGCAAAACTTTTAAAACAGTGACCACAGTTTATAAAAAACAGCTGTTACTTTCAACAAAGGTATACAGAAATTATTTCGTAAAAGTGATACTTATGTATATGTAAAACTCCTAAGCGAAAATTTCTTTTTAGGCTTCTGTTACCAATGTATAGTTTTAAGCCCAGTATTAACCTCAAACTAAATTTTTCATTCGATTTTATCTTTGTTCTGGTGTCGCGATTTTGTACTTGAAACATCATTCGTTTCCAGATTTCAGCTATCGTTTTTATCAAGTGTCTGGAATTTTTTAATTTAAATCATAATTAAGTGGCTTTGCTAAGGAAAGCTGCAGCACATAATAGTCAGACTAACGATTTTATATTGAAATAAGAGAATCAAAAATGAACAACGAATCGTGTAACGTCCTGCGACGAACATTTGACATTAATGGTCGAGAAAAAGTAGAGAAATTGCTTACAATGTTATCTTATACACTCTGCCTTAATATTATATTATACTTATATTATTATATAAAATATAAGAAAAGCTTTACAATCGGATCACTTCAATTGACTA
The DNA here is from genome assembly GCA_963513945.1 of Hydrotaea diabolus. NCBI lineage: Eukaryota > Metazoa > Arthropoda > Insecta > Diptera > Muscidae > Hydrotaea > Hydrotaea diabolus. The sequence goes on from OY740716.1 coordinate 9,633,195, forward strand.
TTTTTTTTGGAAATAGTCCGAAAAAATTTGAAAAATGCTCAGGACTCGGTCAGTGAATATACGCAATACTTTTTCTTCGTTACGGTCCAGGAAAAAATCGCTGAGGAAAAACGTTGAAAAAAATTTTAAAAGAAAGTCGAAAAATCCAGGAACATTCATTGTTTTCATTATTTCTTTTCCAATTTATTACTATTGTTTATTTCTAATCAAGCTAGAATATACGATTATTGAATAAAAGTGCAAGCATACAAACAAATTTTAGGTTCAATACTCAAAGAGCTGCATTCCCTTACAATATGACTACTGATTGTCCATCCGTTGCAATTGGGTCCATGAGCCTATATGCCTACATTGTAACGTATTCTGGATTGTGTTGCGCAAGCGGCAAAGTGAAATTAGCCCCATTAGTCCCGCCTCCAGAACCATTGCGTTCATTAATTTCTGGAACAGGAACAGATTCTATAGATATTCTTACATACATTCAAAAATAATTAATTACGTCAGCCTTTCACGTTTAGTATTTCTAGAGAATGACAGTCACTGGGCTTACACTCTCAGCGATGTCCAATTCTCTTCATATACGACCAGTGTTTTCGATAATTATCTCAAAATGTTTTCCTTCGAAACAGCTGTGGACCAAATACAAAAACGATATGTCTAATGATATTTTGCATGTGATGCATACTACATCAAATCCTGATTTCCAATTCACCGAGGAAATTTATAACAAGGCATTGGTAATTATTGAGGACGTGTCAAACAAGGTATTATCTCAATTAGGTATGACAGCGGCCAATCGTCCGATGTACGTACAACGCATTTAATCAAGAGCTCGAACCTGGGAAACAATATCATATAGGTGCATTGGAACAATCAGTTTGTACGAAAGTCCCACTATCGAATTTGCAACAAAAAATATGCGTACGATACTCTTATGACGAATGTGTGACACTGGAAAAACTTTTTCGATATCATTAATTCTGGCATCGATTCGCTCGCAGAGTGGAATTGAATTTGCACATTACCGTAACTAAATAGGTGATTTAGTATAGTGTTTGATGAAAAATAAACAATTTGTAACAAATAATTAACAAAAAAAATTAATTCTTAGGTAACTGCATACTTACTCGTATATGAAATATTGTTTTTTATTGCGAATATTCCATATTTGGTATTATGAATATATATGATTTTTGCGAATGCGTATATTAAATATGAAGCGAATATTCGTTAGAATCCTTGTTCGGACCCATCACCGTTCCTAAGATACTAAAGTGCAAAAAATTGTCCTCTTTGCGCCCTAATCTCATGCAAAACTACAAAACAACATTGTATTTGCATTTAATTTTATTTGAGTACCCAAATGTGGATATTGACAATTGATCGCCCGTTTTGACCAAAAACTATAGTCTTTTTAAAGCGCGTCCCCAAATAAACATTTTTGATTTTATTTAATTTCAACCTTTTTGTAGTTTAATTTGGTTGTTTCTAGATTTATTTTAGGCGGACATTTAAGGTCCTCTATCTCAATGCAATAAAACGTTAGAAAAAGTTTGGCTTTATGCATCATAAACTGTGTGTCACTTGTAAAGAAAATGTTTTTGAAGAAATCCTATAAACGAGTAATAACCTAGATCGCTTAAACTCGCTAAAGGTTATTCTTTAATAACTTTCTTCCACAAAAATTTTAATTTTTTAAAACAAACGAGTTTTTACGCAAATAATCTTTAGTTTTGTGTAAACAAAATTACTTCTATTTTTGGACGATGGTGTTAAGTTATCGCTTTAGCGACCTCCTACGCGAGTTACCATTATAACACGGTCATTGTTACATAAACAAATTTGTTACAAAGTACAGGGTGTCCGCCGGGAAGGTAAACTACTTTGTGTTGCTGCCATTTTGGTAAACATTAATCTTGACAGTTCATAATTGGCAGTCGTGAAGTAGAGACGTGGCACATTTATTATGGGGAAATATTCGATAAACCAACGTGTTTTAATCGTTAAAACATTTTTTCAAAATCATTCGTTGATTGCTGTGACGCACTATTTATCCTGCACGATTAAAATATTTTTTACTGCGAGACCTCTTTCCACAACAAGTTATTTCAAGAAATGGAGATGTTGATTGGCCTCCACGGTCCATGATTTGACTGCTCCGGACTTTTTTTTGTGGGGATATATCTGATAAGCAAGGTTTATGCAAACAGGGACATTTATCTGACATTTATCTAATATTGTATTCCATTCAAAATTGCCGACATTAGAAAAAAACATTTATTAATATAAGATCCATTCTCTAGCATTTGTATGGAAGTCCCTCGGCTAGCAGTCGAGTTGGAATACAGTCACTTAAAATCGTGTAAAAGTTACCACACTTTTTTTTAACAAATAGTCAAATATGACACTCTGGTATATAAAAAAGTCATTTGATTTGTGGCCGAAGTAATCGTTGCCAAAGACTGCTCAAGAAAAACCTGGCAACCGTAGCAAATACATTTCACCAATTTCTTCTTTTTACGTTGACTCTGAAAAAGAAACAGCATAAAGGTCTCGAACCAGAATAAAAAACTGCTCAAGTCAAAAAAAATTATTGTTATGTATACTAAAAATAATCAAAGACGAAGAGGACTCATCGGCAAATTCGTATGATGTTTATCTACACTACACGCAGAAAAAAAGTATGGTTGTGGTGACAATATTTAAAGAGGAAAATGCTATTGTTGGTTATATGGTTGTGGTACAATAATATTATGATCCTCACAACAATAGTATAATTCAAATACAACCATACTATGATCCCCACAACAAAAGTATGAGTCACACTCAACCATACTATGATCTCCAGAACCATATTATGATCCTCACAACCATAGTATGACTCATACGCAACCATGTTGTGATCCCTACAACCATAGTATGGTCACACACAATTATACTGTGATCCCCAACATTATTTATTAGATCTGTGTTAAGTTGTCAACAATAGATTTGAATTATGAAATTTATTTAAAAAAAAACATTAAATTCAAAATATTAGGTTTAATTTAAAATAATAAGTTTAAAGAAACGTATGCGTTTTTATTAAAAATATTTCAGTTAAACAAAGCCACAGCAGTTTGTTTGAAAAATCTTAATTACTAAATAAAAAGTACTTTTATTGCATTAAATCCGTAACAATAACATTGTTCTAAAAAGCATATTCAAATGAAGAAAAATTACAATCAAGTATGATTACCGTTAACATATTATTGTTAACATAAAACCCAAAAAACAATACTTTAGTCGCACCAACCATATTTATAAGTATATTGTTGCTATAAGCATATTTTAATATTTTAATTTGGCAGTAATACTATTGTTAAATTTCAACAATATTATTATTGAGGTAATCATACTATTGTCGAAATTAAATTCTGTAAACAATGCTATGGTTGCCTCGAACATACTTTTATTGCGGAAAACATATTATTATTGTCGTGACCATATAGTAACCATGTTTTTTCTCTGCGTGTAGATGGGATAATTGAAACTATGAACCAAGCATTGTAATGCTCTTTTTTCACTAGGCACTTTTGAAGTGTTTTCAAAAGTTTGGCCAAAACAAGTCAAAATGAGACGTTTTCCCATACAAATTCAAGGGATGAAAACGTCTCACTTTGACTTGTTTTTGTACGAAAGAGGAACGAAAACGTTTCGCACAGGCGATGCCACCTTAAATAAAGTGTGTCATCTCTAAAATAATCGTTTTTTTTTATCGTTGGTTTGTCATCTCAAGGCAGACATTTTTAATCAATCGTCAAACATATTTGGTGAAATAGATATTTTATGAAGTAAAAGTAAAAATGAGCGTGCCAAAAGAAAAAAAACTTAATTTAATTTATCCATTTGTTTAAGAATAATATGCATTTCATTATTTTAATAGTCACCACGTTGTTCTTTGTTTGTAAACATAATGAACTGTCAAACGAAACCCAAAACGAGAACGGAAACGACCACAAATTGAGTGAAAATTGGTTGAGACGTTTTGAAAAGTTTCGAGCGAAAACGAGAATAAATGGCCTAATGAAAATGCAGTATAAGAGTTTAAAGACACTTTTTACAATTAATTATTTTATTGCAATTTACTTATATAGTTTTTTATTGGCAGTTTTTGACGAATTCGCCAATGAACCCTATTTTTTTTTTATTTTCTTTGGTGAATACAAAAAGAAACAATATATGCAATATATTTCTCTCAATTTTGTTCAATGTTGCCACATTTCCATATTTCTAACTAACTAGGCATATATGCTGGTTACTCAAAAGAACACAATTGTTATGAATATCCTTAAGAAATCGCGAAAAAATCCACGAAACGTTGGAAAAAAATTAAAATATATATTTTATTTACAAAAATCACATTAGGCCTTATAAATCAAAAAAGAAAATAATAAAAAAATAATACGTGGCCAAAAAACTACAAAGCAAATAAAAATTTTTGCGAACAGCCTTTCGTATTGTAATAAAAAAAAACATTTGTTAATTGAAATTTTATTTAATTTGTTTTCCTTTATTTATAAATTTATAATAGATATAATGAATTATTTACAAGAACACACTCAATATTACAATACGTACATATTGTGCGTACATGTACGCACTCGTAATTACAAAGAATATACAACAACTTAAATATAGAGTAAATGCTTAAAGTAAATAATGACTATATTGAATTTGTGATGTTTTCATTGATCATTTTATAAAATTGAACACTATATGAGTGTATACGAATACATTTGTATGCAAATGTCGATATGTACTTTACTGGGACGTGGGGAACATCTCTTCGTATTTACATCCCGCCTGTGGTGGGAAGGAGCGTTCGTGGGAAAAAGCGTTCGCTGCTTTAAACATGGTGCTTTTTTGTTAAGCCTCGATAACTGAGTCTGGATAGCAAAGACGCCATAGTAAGTCGTTTGCTAAAAAAATGCGTTAATTTTTTCCAGTCTATAGAAAACAGAGATAAATTCAAAGGAAACAAATTATTAACTCCCCGAAGCCCGCCTAGAGCTGTTTCTGAAATATGTTTTTTTTCTATAAATTAAAATTTCTTTAAAACAACGATTTTTGACGGGTATATCTAACAGTTTTTCATTTAATAAAAAAAGTTTTATATTTTAAATTACGATTTGAAATTATCGCCTTAGCGACATTTTTGCTAAACAATTAAACCACGTCTATTAATTGTGATTGAATTAATCTCAGTTCTGATTAGCTGACCGCGATTATTGCGTCTAATGTAAACAGTTTACGAACTAAGAAACAAATACCAAAACCTCCTGTTATCGAATTTGTCATTAGCTCATCTTTTTATTAATATTCGGTTAATAATACAGGCTTTTTCATTAATGCGGATAAACGCTCTATTGCGATTGCATTTGTGTCAGTAACAGTGATAACTGAGATTATACAAGTCTAATGTAAACGTATGCCATCCATCAGTAGTAGACTTAGTAGTAATGAAATACGAAGACACATTCCCATTACACATTAAACCCAATTCTTTTTTTTTTGGTTTAGACTCATATGGATAGCATCTAATCCATTTTCAATAATTTACATTTTTATAAATTAAGGCATGAATGACTTATGCAGTTTAAGTTTTTTTTTATAATTTTGTTTAAATACTGAATATTTTTTTTTTAACTTTAAAAGGCAAATATGCTTAGTATGGTTCTTTTTTGTTTTCACAATTTAGTAATGACTTTATATAAGTAATATAGGTAAACTAAAGTATTTAAATTGAAAAACAGTATAACAATTTCGTTTGATTTCTGTTTTACATAAAAAAATTACATAAGTTTAGGTAAAATTAATGAAGGTGACAAAGATGTAACAGGAAAATAAACTTTTTTGGTTGTGTTTCAGTTTGTCGGTTTTGTTAATTCTTATAATTAGAAAGGCCAGAGCTTTATGCTTCTCATAATCATCATTCTAGTTTTAAGAGTTACGTTAATTTTACAAAGTTGATCGTTGATGATGTCTCTATAGTATTAAGATTTGATTTTAAGTTATCCTCTTGTATCGATGTCCAACACTGTTTTATAAATGTTTTTCTGAAACGGATTATTGCATTAGGTTAGCAGACACTCTAAGATGGACTGTGTAGAGAAAGATCTATTGTATGAAATTTACGTATTTTTTCCTTGTGAACAAAAAAATATTAAAATAAAGTAGGAGAAAACCAATATCTAAAAAAGCTTTATACAGTCGAACTAGTTATAACGAACTAGTAATAAAAAAAAAATTTCTTTTGTTAGAAAACAAAGTGCAACTAATTTGTGAAATTAAACAAAAATTTAAAAGCAAACAACAAACTATGACAATAATGACACAAAAATATGGTCCCTTCGAGTTCGTTATAACCGTGTTTGACTGCATTTTATATGAAATTGAAAAACGAATGTTTAAAATTCTTATTTTTTTTAAAAAAAATGTTATTTAAACACGTTGTAAGTTTTTATGAATATGGTGGTAAACCTTTATCAATACTGATCTTCTTTAGTCCACGTTTACATTAGAAGCTCTAATCAAGACTATCGCTGCCTGTTAGACAATTGCTATTTTATTTTTTTAGTAAGTATTTTTATGTAAATATTTTTGAGACATTTTGAGTCGGACAACGCTTATAAGAGGCTGTGTGCGACACAACTGTCGCGTTGGTCTGAACTACCAACACAAGAGACCATTTGAATGGCCATTCAAGACATTTGCATTTTTTGCAGTGTAATAGCGTTGCTTCCATTAGCGGCGTTCGGTGCAGTGGCATTAAGGCATTCGTGCCTAAGAAACGTTTGCCGATTTATAGGGAAGCACACTAAATAACAGCTGTAAATCAGACAAAAATAGTTTTGAAACTCACAGTGCTGTCTCCGACTGCACTGTAACTACCCTCCCTAAAGTGTAGTAGCAAAAACACACCCGTTCAGTTTTGGTTTGTGTGACACTTTGTTGTTCAACACTAAAGCTATGGTCAGTGTAGTCAGTGAACACTGTACTTATAGTAATGAAGACATTTGTGCAGGTCTCTTGTCTAAACCAGCGTTGCCACTACATTATTTTTTGGGCACAAATTTTTCGAAAGCCGACCAAAATCGGTTGCAGACGACCAAAATTGCCTCACTTTGGTACAAGGAATTAAGACTTAGTACTCGTAACGATGTTTGTAACAACTTAAAAAAATGAAATAATTATACCGATCGATTGGTTGCGACAACCTGATTTCATTAAGCGATGTCGAATCACCTGCCAAAAAAGGACACATCCGGTTTGAGGTTCTACCGTGGTCCATGTTTTCATATAGCTCTTACAAAAAGGTCCCTTCTAAATCATGCTTAAATTTAGCACGGTAAGTAATGAGCGACTAGTATTTAACTCTGGTGTAACATTGAAATATATTGGTCTATGATTTCTTATTGTCCCCACACTAAGATCCATTTTAATGCAAGGCCATGCCGCTCTCAATCTCGCATTGCGCCACTTTAGGATGATGTGTTATGAGCGACCAACACTACCGATTATTGATCCATCTTTTTACTAGCGTATATACTCAGTTCTTTTTCGATTTGAGGTCTTGTCGCTCAATACATTTCAATGTAATTATCACAGACTTACTCTAGTAACAGCCAAATCTACAGTGATAGTCACTGCCTCATATGTTATGTAAACATAATCTAATGTTCACAATTTGGAATTATAATCGAAATTGTCGCTTCGAGTTTTACAATTTCTAGGGTATTTCTGTGTTTATTTCTACATCTCGCTACAGCCCCTGATGATCCAGACGAAGCTCCTATGGTGTCGAACGCTGATGATATTTCCATTACCTCCTCTGGCCTAAATGTTGACGACGTAAGTGCGTAAATATTTGACTACTTAGCCATCATCACAAACTTCATTCGGGAGCGCAATGTCCACAATAAGTTCCTTTGTGCCCCTTTTTACTTCCTAGAAAAGTCAATGTGGATCTCAATATTGTTCTGAAAGGCAGGCGTATCTCCACAGTATAAGCACAACTGAAAAATAACCACGCCACCTTCATCAGCCCGAAAGTGAAAGCGAGGAATAAGGTCCTGAAAGCGTTAACTGGCACCTTCTGGGGCAAAGATAAGGAGTCAGTGGTCATGACTTATAAATCCATCCGTCGCTCCATTCTTAATTAACAATGCTGCACCAGTGTGAACCCCATGCCTTGGAGACACGCAAAGAAAAAAATTTGCAAACCCAAATTTTTCCAATCCGTGTAACTACCGCATGTGTCCAAATTACGAGTGTGGAACATCTCCGTAAGGAGACTAGGATGCTGTCAGTCAGCCAGCATAATAAGTTGCTTAATCATCCCAACCATCAGATTCTGATGACAGATTCAACCTTCTTGACACATTCGTAAGGACTTTAGTTGCTATAGCGAGGTCATCCAAGATGTCAACCGATTGTCCATATCGAATTCACAGAAAACTGTGCACCGATTGACGATATTCGAAGCCATAATCGGCTATAAATGCAATAAAGCCCATAACCAACATCGTCCTTCAACTATGGAAACTGAGAGGCTACTTCAAAGGTACACTCGTTCAATCCACGGCACTCTAAATAGGGGCTCCTCCTATCTATAAAGCTCTCATGACACCATGTACTACGACCCTACGACCATTGATCTGTGATCGCGTCCAACTAAGTTGCCACAATTTTTCCGTTTTCCAACTTTAAATCTAACACTCTACTAATGTATTCTCTGTACTTGGAAAGAGCATTCGTTACCAGCAAATCTGTTAAAACAACCAAGATTCGGGTGGAAGGGCCAAGTGCTGGAATATACGAATATCCTTGGAAAATCATTTTTGCTTTGATATATATATATATATATATATATATATATATATATATATATATATATATATATATATATATATATATATATATATATATATATATATATATATATATATATATATATATATATATATATATATATATATATATATATATATATATATATATATATATATATATATATATATATATATATATATATATATATATATATTTAAGGTTGTTAGCCCTATTTAACTATCAAAGTATTTCAATTCAATTAGTAGAGCAATTATAGAAATTAGTTTTGCAGGTTTTAATATATATGTAAGTAGATTATAACATTTGGGCTTGAATTAATCCCGGAACACTAGCACTGCGATAATCGAGATTATAATTTTGAACTTAAACTTATTAAAAGACTTACTTATTCATAAAAACTAAAGTTTAAACATATTTTAAGAAAATTTGAATTTTAAACATTTCAGAATGTTTTATGAGTACAGATAGCCCTTAATTAAACCTTCAATGGAAAAATATTCTTAAAAACTCAAAATCTGATTATGACTTCGAAAGAGATATTTAATGGATTAAACAAGACCGGATTTGTTGTTAGAGAAGTTTCCCGTTTTGTTTTTTAATGCGATGTTGAGGAAAATACGTTTGGAAAAACGTCAATCACATGCTTTCTTACTTAACACATTATGGTCTTTTGCATTCAATAGCCTTCAATGTGTTGGACAACGTATTATGCTATGTTTACATTCGAATTTGAATTCCTATAGCTACCCTATACTGTTGGAAGTAATCCCAGAAATTCTCTAGGAGCTACCGGATTGCGATAAATCAAATTGTCATTTAAAAAGTAAAAAAGCCAAGGGCTACATTAACCATGGCACATTTTTTGTGTTTCTGTCCGATTCTTAAGTTCAAAATATTCTTCGTTTTTAATTAACTTGGAATTAAAAGCTAAGTCAATGCCGTCGATGTCGTCATCCGTATGAAATAAATAAGAAAGTGGCAATGGTTTTCTGGCAGCAAAACTTTTTCTAGTTCTAAAACGAAAACTTAGGCTGACTGAATTCGCCACGAGTAAAGTAGTACAGCAAGTAACTGGTATAAGAACCTCTTTTATAGGAAAAAACCGTATATAAAAACTTTTTGCAAAACTCCGTGTAGCTTATAATTGCTTATAGGAAACAAAACGCATATAAGAAAGAAACTTGTGGTATTTCTTGACTTTCTAATATCCGTTATCCACTGCAGTAGCTTTTAAATGGAACTATAAATGTCATAATGCTATATTTGTTGTTGTTATTTATCAGTACCGGGCTGTTGTCATAAACCGTGTGGCCTATTCGTTAAGTTAATACACCGAACAAAGTTTCGTTCGGCCATTCGGGTTTCTGTAAAACGAAGTCAACGTTGTACGTTTTATAAAAACAGGAAGTCATTAACTTTGATCTCATGCACACTTGGATGTGTTCAAAAAGTTTTGTTTGGATGATACCCTAATCATGGAATATTTTCTAATTTTCTTTACGACTTGCATAGTGTTGGCATTAGTACTGGTGATTTCGATAGCCAACATAATTCGTTAGTGGACAACTTCATTCTCAATTGAACTTTAATAGATTTAAACATTGGTCATTTAGTAAGGGCCCTAAGTAACCCCTTAAAATCTGGACATTAGTGTTATCTTATTGTTTTTTGTCTGTTTATAATTTAAATCACATCTGTCTTTAGCTGTCGTTTATCCTTAAAGAGCATCAACAATTCATACATATTTTAAACAAAAGTCAACAATTCGTTCAATCTAAATATAATAATAATAATAATATAATAAACTACAAACATAGCAACAAACAGCTATCTGAAGCTGGAACAGCATATACAATATACAAATACGTCGGCCCAGCGAACAGTACCTGAAACACAAAAAAAAGAAAATGGTGTAAATTGAATTATCAAATATTTCCGAGTTATTGAAATTTATTGTTTGTTACCTAGAAAAAAACCTTTTAAAGTCCAACTTTTTTCCTTGCTAAAATGTGTTAATTTGTTCGTCGTGTAATTTTTCGAATATTTTTTCTATCCTCTGCCCAGATGACATCCCATCACACCACCTGTACCGTTGCAAAGGCACTGAACGTGACTTTTTTGGGAAACTCCGGTCCAGGTGAACCGCGGGTTTTAATCACCGGTTTAAGGGGCGTTCTAGGTTTCAGAGACATCAGACCCGCGGAGGCAGCCAGTTCACGCAGACGCTGCGAGAAGCCATGTGACGTAGAGCTTTCCGAGCTGTCGGTCACATCACCAGATTGGGCATTTGGCACGGTGCTAACGGTCGTAGCCGGATGTAATCGATACACCTGTCCAGCTGTGTTAGGATATATCAGACTAGTATTGGTACCATTGCTTTGGGGGGCGTTTGCTGGTGTGATATAGCTGAAAAGGATAGAAAAACAAAATGTGGTTTATTTTCAAAATCATCCAAATCTCAAACATAAATATTTATTGAATTATAACAAATAAATACTATTAAAAAAGTTAACATAAACAACTATAGAAACTAAACATGGATTTTGCGCAGAAATCCAAAATATTTACTTTGTAGTTTAAAAGAAGCATAACAAATAGTGAATATGAGCAAATATTTTTTAAAAAAAAAGCATGGTTTGTTTTTGTGCTCGTTTTTCAAATCACATGTTTTCGAAAACCTTTGTTAGATTTAAAAGGTGCCAAAATTATACATTTATTCGAATGTGTTAATGTTCATTGGTCGTTAACTTAAATGCATAAAAAACGAAATAGAAATGTTGTTGTTCCTACTTGCTTCGCTTTTTCTTTCGATAATTGTTTCTATGTACTAAATTAGCACAAAACTGGAGATTAAATGAATCGTCATCATTTTTAGAGTTGCCCAAAGAGAAAAATTAATGAATATTTTTTAATTTTCTTATTAAATTTTTGCATACTTCACCGATTTATTTAGTAGAATAAACAGTTATTTTAAAATGCGTGTAGTGTCGTCTACTGTAGAGCCATATAAACGTGGTCATTTTCTAATATGGATACGAGAAAACACTTCAATTCGGAAAAGTTTTAGGTAAAAAAAATAGTTTGTTTAGTTATGTGACATACCAGTACCTTATATCACAACGAGTTTTTACATTAAAAGAAACTGTGAGAAATCAAAGTTAGGTCATTGAATCTTCGATTTCGATATGTACATAAAGGGTGGTTACATTTTAAGGGCCGATGTTGAATGTGAAACACACCTAAACCTTTTTTTTCTGCATTTCATTTGATATTTCTCAATTTCAGAGAAAGGTAAAGTTATTATTAAAACAATTATTTTTCGAAGAAAATCATCTTCAGTGATGAGGCACATTTTCACCTCAGTGGATTCGTCAATAAGCAGAATTGCCGCATTTGGCCGAATGATAATCCAAGAGAGTTTGAAAAAACAATGCACCCACAAAGAGTATGTAATAAAATAGTCATCTCAAAAATATAATGGATCATTTGTTGTAATAATTACAGTAATATCTCAAACTATGTAAACATTTTAAGAATCGTAAATAATGACCATGTTAAAAATTGAAAATTGATAAACACTTCATCCTTTGGTAGAAAGAAATCAAATTCTATCAGTAGTTAAAAAAGTGAATTTATTTTTAAAAATAATAAAGTGAAGTTGAAATACTTATATATATTCTATATACCTGCATACGTGGTTAAACTCAATCAATTTTGAGAAATTTCCACACTCATCACGCTTTTAAAAAACATCCAAAGTTTAAGCACTCAAAATGGTCAGTGATGCATATCACTTCAGCAAGTTTCACCCTTGCAAAATTGGGTGTTAGCTGATTTTGTAATTGTTTTATAATAATGCATAATTCCAACTGCTTTTGCGCTCTTAGACACGATATACCCGTTCATAGTGTTTTGTGTTTTAAGCCACAATCCAAAGAAGTTGCATACGTTTTTGCATGTTGGAAAATATTTTAAAATAAAGAAATGAGCAGGAAGAGTTTTTAAAATATGTACACCCAGAAAAATGAGTGTTCGAAAATTAGTGCAGACTGTGTAAATTCTACATTTTGAATAAGTATACTCGTATGTAAATGATACCGGATTAGTCGGTACCTATATGAATCCTTATACGAGTGTAAACCGACTACACTCGTCCTATCTAAAGGGTGGTTGAATTTTAAGGGCCGATGTTGATTTATCGCGCAAAAGAGCCATAGTTTCGCAAAAGAGCCTGTGTGGCACAGTCCAATTAGGGCCATAAAAAATTCGTTATCATCTCACGATAGCGACACCATTTAAAGTAACTAACTGACCGGCCGTATTTTGGAAAAAAATACGGCCGGTCAGGCATCGTCATTATTTACGATTCTTTAAATGTTTACATAGTTTGAGATATTACTGTAATTATTACAACAAATGAACCATTATACTTTTGAGATGACTATTTTATTACATAAGATCAATTTATATTTATAAAATTTCAAATACATGAAGAAGAAGTGAATGTGGTTATAAACAATATTATACTCATACATTTTTTAATTTGATGTCTTGTAAAATTTTCTTCTTTCCATTTAAAAGTATCGATATACTTATCACCGACCTTATAAATACATATATATTATTCATTTATTATAATATTCAAATCCAAGACCGTCTAGCCCTGCCTGTCTTTCTGTTGAAAGCCCAAAAATTAAAAAAGAAAACCGCCAGTGTCTTTAAAGTTAAGTAACAGATATATATCGTATCGTTGTTGATCGGTTGCTATTAAATATTGATAAATTCAGCGAAAAGTTTCCCTTTAAGAGACTTAAAGAACTTGTGAGCACTTTTATTATTTCCACTATATAACTTCAACATTTTTAAAGAAAAGTAAATTTGTAGCCTTATTAACGCGACATTACGTATTAAACGTCCCATAAATATGCCCATTTCATTTGAGCCATTGGACGCAGCGCCTCTAAAAACCAGTCCCAATATTCGGGGACATATGGCTATCCAAAAACAATGAACATTTTACTAAAAACTAAATGTGTTCCAAAATTGAAGATTTGACACAACCGGCTCTTTTAGGCCATGGGGCCAAAATTCGGCCACCTTTAACTATGGACATTTGAATACACAAAAACAATGAAATTTCATCACAAATCCAAATCTAACATACATTACGACTTAACTTTAGGTCTTGTTGCCCCTTGGGTCATAGTGCTAAGGGAAAATGGAAATGTTGAACATGGATGTATGAACATTCAGTTACAAGGAACTTCCTTACTTATCTAAATATGCACATATTTTTGAGATTTGTCTTAGTATAGGATCTGGATCTACGAAGCCAAGGGTCCCAAAAATCGGCCCATTTGAGCAATGGAGATTGCATACTAAAAAATCATGAAATCTCCTCATTAGTCTATTATTTTTCCTACATATGTACATTCTATAGGCCGAAGTATTGGACACATGGGTAATCAAATTTTACGAATTTCCTTAATGTTTGTTTGGTATTGTGCCATGGAGCCTAGGAACAGAAGGACAGCACAACGAATTTATGAACCGTTTAAACAAATCTGCACTTTTCGTCGGGAGTATGCGACAACGCTTGTTCCATTGATAAGACGAAGACAACATTTACCACGATTCTATTGGCTTCTAATGCTGCAAAAAATTGCAAATTGGACCTTTTGATTTATCAACATTATTTCATATTTCTTTGTACGAGTATGCAACAAATAGTACCGCATGACACGGGAAAAGTCTCATACAATAAATGACTTAATCTATTTAAAAAATGCAACCATTGTATGGCTAAGGCCAGTATGGGCTACACAACACATGGGTTTTAAATGAATTTGAGTTTTTAAGGAACAAAATTAGTTCTAAAATTTAATATTAAGCAGAAGCCCACAAAAACACCGAATCCCGATATGCCACTGACCACTGAAGTGTAATGAAAAAATTTCCCCTGAAGTTTAGGAAAATGTTGTATGGCCATATGTAGCTCAATAAAAATTATTTAAACCGTAGCAGACTAGAACTTGAATTAAGAAGTTTAAAAATTCTAGAATCTCTCAACGATTATGTTGATAAAATACCCGCCCTTTTGTATATATGTAACTATATATTGTGTATGTCTGTGTGCTTACATTTTATTTTCATGTATTCATAGTGGGACTTCCTGAAACGCATACTTTACAAGATTTATCATGTGCCCCTTTTTAAATGCAATTTCGCATCACCTTCATTTTTTTTTAAATTTTTTCTCCCTAAATAAATTGAAAAGTGGTTTAACTTCAATTAAAAAAGTCTATAGTTGACGTACTCGTATTTGTGTGTGGCTACATTCGTTGCAGTTTGCCGCCTGTAACGAAGTTTAAGGCCAACCAGTTAACAGCACATGTTTAAAAAAGCTTTAGGTTATTGCCTTCTTATTGATTGCAAAAAAAAAGTAACGCGCCAAGAATAATAAGAAATCTTAAAAGTACGATACGTAAATGCTGCACAAGAACCGGCTTAATACTCGTATCCAATTAATTTCAATAATTCTAAATACGTTAAAAATATTCGAGATAGTTTTCAGCTTACATAAAATGATAAAATAAAAAGTCTCCATATTTCTTGAGACGATTGTATGTAAATTGAAATGCCAATGTAATACGATCTCATGTCTACCTTTTCCACATAGCTCAAACGGTCATTTATGGTGTTCTATACCCGACAGGGTACAGTCTTCATGACCCCAAGTAAAGAATACAAATCGATTTAAAATAACCTTTTGATGCCATTCAGCAATGACCGTCCGCTGAATGGGATGGCGGTCCATCTTTCGCTGTAATCAAAGTACAGGTCGTAATTATTAGCGGATTACGATGAGACTTGATACTTAGATCAGGTTTGTGTCAATGACACACCCTATGGCAATTGATCCGTATCGATCTATGTTTTAATCTTATTCAAAGCCTTTTCCAGATGTCAGAACCTTAAACTCTCGAAGGTGCATATTACACCCATCCTAGTGCAATTGGACTATATGGGTATATGTTTTCACGCAAAAGTCCCCTTCTAATTTGAGTCCCTATAGTTCAAGAAACCACAAATTAAACCCAATCGAGCTTTAATCTCGCTTATCCGATTTAAGGGTCCACTTTTTAAACCCGGTAAAACTGTACTATATCGGTCCATGTATTACAAATGCCTTCACTCAAACGTTTATCCCGATTAAAGGTCTTGGTGCTCTCTATTTAAATAAAATGCCTTTGACCCCTGTGCATCGTGAGCCATTACGAAAGCTCCTCCAGCTCTAGAAGTCAGATATTAAGTCCGAATTTGCTCAAACTCCAGACAGAGGCGGAGAACCATCTGAATTACAGGATGACGTCGGGATTCCTCATTCGGCCCAGCCAGACTTGAACCTTTTGTTACTTGTTTTTGCTTTCTTTAGTCCGTCATTCAGTGTGTAAAGTGTAACAGTGAAGTTAGTCTTCTAATTTCACTCTGTTTTTTTTTCTTCTTTTGCATTACATACACAATACGAGGGTTGCTATATATATTTCTGGCCTGACATTTCCATTGGTAAGTTTGACATTTTTTAGCATAAAAGTACTCAGAACGTTTTGACGTACGACCATCATTTATGTTTTTTACAATTACTTGAAAAATCAATTTGGCAAAGAAATGGAATAAACTCGTGAACATTTTCGTGCGATCACTTTTCACAACTTTTGACGTGAATTAAATATGGCGATCCTATAGCACTGTAAAAAACTGGTTTAACGAATTCAATCGTGGCCGAAACTAGCCACTAGCTCGTCACAGGTGACGAATCATGGATTTATGCGTATGAGCCCGAAACAAAACAGCAATCGACCGTGTGGGTCTTCAAATACAAGCCAAATCCAACGAAAGTTGTTCATGGAAGAAGCACTTCGAAGCAAATGGTATCCTATTTCTTCGCCAAAACTGGTCATGTGGCGAGTGTTCCGCTTGAGCAACGTAGGACGGTCAATTCTGAGTGGTACACCACAATTTGTTTGCCTAAAGTCTTCGGAAATTTGAAAAACGAACAAGAAAAGACAAATCGTTGTGCACTATGACAAAGCGAGCTCTCACACATCGGCTCAAACCAGCGCATTTTTGACCGGCCAAAACGTTGAATTGATGGGTCATCCGCCGTACAGCCCTGACTTTGTTTTATTCCCGCACATCAAGAAAAAAATGCGTAGTCAACGATTTTCATCGCCAGAAGATGCTGTTGAAGCGTTCAAAAACCATGTTTTGAAGGTGTCTCAATCGGAGTGGAAAAAGTACTTCGACATGCTGGAGAATACTTTGAAAAACAATAAAACCATTTTTGATGATAAATATTCGAATTTTCATTATTAGTCCAGAAATATATATAGCAGGCCTCGTATATATATATCTCATTTTATCTTAACTTTACAATGGCAAAGGTACTGCTACCATACATGTATTAATTTATGAACATCTTTACATTTAGACTGTAGAAAGAAATTAATTTAAATTAAAATTCTTTACTCGTCTTGTGCAACGTGCGAAGAGAACTCTTTAAAAAAAAGTGAAAATTTCTTAAAATGTGGACAGAAAATAAATTCGAGTTATTAATGTCAACATATGTACGCAATATAAATCATAGCTATCTAGGATGATAGTATTTCGATAATACATATTTTCAAGTTACACGTATTCAGCCGGCAAAAAAAAACAGGTGAAAACGTCGTTTAGTTAAGCCAGGTCGTATCTTTTAAACCCTTTACTGTGGATTCGCTGTTGAAATCGCAGTAATAGCAATTTTCATAATAATAGTTTTTTATCAAAATATTCGTATTTTTTGTGTGCATGGGGGATCCATTGATATAAGCCACATTTTTCACAAATATTAAGAAAAAATCAATATTTGGATTCATACCGAAATTTCCTTTTATTTTGGGACCGCCTAATCCATGTTTCTGGTATTCTTTTCTTTTCAGCGTAAGAGCCGTGTTTTATAAATCCATATTTGCAGTCGTAGTGAAATTTTCTTTAATTTAAGCACCCACGAGTTCATATTTGCTAGTGGTTACTTCTTTTGACAGTAAGGTACTTTCTGAATCCCCTTGGGTCTATTAGACTGATCCCAATCTCAGTCAAATTTATAAAATTAAGCCATGTTTTGATTCGTAGTGAAATTTATTTTAATTTTAGTACCCGTATATTCATATTAATTATTGATCGCCAACATGAAAACACACGTACATGTTTGTTAGTAAACGTTTCTTATGTTCTTAAGTTCATCTAATCTAACAGTCCCCAATTAAGCCATTGTCCACATACGAGTATATTAAAATAAGATTAGAAAATACTTAAAACAATACAGTACACGCTCCTTAACGTTAACAATTTGTTTTGTGCATTAACTATTCTAAACCGTTAAAAAAGCCAGTAAGCTCTATAATGTGATTGGTACCCTTTTATAGTTAGCTTTGAGTTCACTAATTCTGATCTTGGGGAATCCCCTTTAAGTAAGTTATTCTTTTCTTCGTTTTTACGTGTAACACACAAAACATTTTACTCGTAGTATTGGCTTAGCACGGAGCAATTCACTTTTATTTGCTTCGTAAAAATTTGTCGTAACAAAAACGGTGTGATTGACATTAAAACAAGAAGCTAAAATATTTTTCAGCAATGATCGAGTGTGACGGGTTTAGCAATAAAATATGCTGTTGCTGAATCAAAAATTTTTGGAATTGAAAAAATAAACAAATGATTTAAATTGTGTGTTCCGGGCCTGGAAAAAGAAAAACGCTGCGCAGTTTATAGTTGCCCAACATGAAGACAGCTCTTTATCGCTGGTTTATTCGTATGCAAAATAAAAACTGGCCAGTTAGTGTTTTAATGCTAAAGGATAGAGCAAACAAATTTTGATTACAATTTAAGAAAAGTGAAGGTTTCAACGCCAGCGATGAATGGCTTTAAGGCTTCTCCAAATTTGAGGTGAAATCTTTGCAGCCTCAACTAGTGAAGCCGTGCAAAGAAAAACTTAAAGTTATAATGACTGAACTGGAATTGAACAACGAACAGATTTATAATGCGTATGAATCAGGTTTATTCTAGAAACTTTTGCCAGAAAAAACGTGTGCACCAGTTTGGAAAAGAGTGTCACGGGTGTAAAATCAGAGAAGCGGTGAGCCACCTTCTTGTGTGGTTCTACAAACTTAAACTTTTGGCAATTGAAAAGTTAAAGAATCCAAGCTACGTTACAGACCGTGTAAAAATGGAACGACGGCAATGACGTAGACAATGCTGATAACGATATTAAAGAGAAGGACGAATCCAGCGATGACGACTGCAAAAATATGCTCCATGAAAAACAATACAGCGGATGACCTTTTAATTCGACATCTTGGCAAACATTGTCGACATTTTTGATAAATAGTTGGTTATGTACCACTCAGAATGGACCGTCCTACGTTCCATTAAAGGCACTGTGGCCACATGATCGGCTATATCGAAAAACCGCTTTAATGTGCTTCTTCCACAAATAATTTTCGTTAGATTTGGCTCGTAAGATTTGGATCCACACGGTCTATTGCTGTTTTGTTTCGGGCTTATATGCAAAGATCCCTGATTCGTCCCCTGTGACGATGTTATACACTGCATTTGTGATGTTGCGATTGTATTTTTCAACATTTCTTCAACCGTCACGAGCCTTTTTTAAGCACTAGTCAAATTATGTGGGATCCAACGAGAACAAATCTTCTTTAAACGAAAATTTTCACTGGTTAATTTCAACACACTGGTTAATTTCAAAATCGCTCTTAAATGACAAAACGTTCCGAGTGAAGTGATGTTGAAAAAATTTCAAACATTCCAATAAAAGTTCCAGTGTGCATCTGGCAACACTAAATATACAGTTGCGGTCAAAATAATAGCAGTGCAGCCTAGCTAAAGATATCGCTGCCTATATTTTTCTGTGTGTACTTAATTTCATTTCGTTTACTGTATTAACCGTTAGGGCATGATAGAACAAAACAAAATAAGCATAAATTTGGCATAGTTGTTGTTTTTGTTGTAGTTTCATCTCATGTTAGGCAAAACTGTAGAATTTTAAGTAGTCAAAATAATAGCGGTTACCTAAAAAATCAAGGAAAAAAATGATAATAGCTTGTTTTTGATATTGGCTTGATATTAAAAGTAATAAATTATTAAAAATCTTGTGTTTTTAAAATAATCTTGTTATTATTTTTTTAATTAGTGGGACGAGGAAAGCATTTTGATGATGAAAAGCGACTTCTTATAAAAAAATTAAACTCAGAAGGGAAAACCTACAAAGAAATTCAAAATCTTCTTCAGTGCTCTGCGAAAATGATAAGTAATGCTATAAAATTCGGAGCAAAAGCTGAAACACGCGGTAGAAAATCTGTAGTGTCAGAGTTACTAAGAGGCGAATAAAAAATGTTAGTACCAAAAACCCCCTTGTTCCTACCACCGAGATAAGAGACAGTGTTTGTGCCTCCGTTAGTGTTGAAACCGTTCGCAGAGTATTACGGCAACATAACCTCCATGCCAGAAGTCCTAGAAAATTACCACTTTTAAAAAAAATACCTGTCACTGAAACATTGCAGTTTGCAAAATCACATCTAAATTGGCCAGTCGAAAAGTGGAGGAACATTTTGTGGACGGACGAATACAGTTTTATATGGTGGTACAGGGTCTCGACAGCATGTTAGACGACCTCCTAACAAGGAATATGATCCCCGGTATACTACGAAAACGGTTAAACTCGGAGGATCAAGCGTTATGATATGGGCATGTTTTTCATACTACGGTGTTGGACCAATTTACTGGATCCAAAATATCATGGATGCTGCCCAATATGTTCAAATCCTCCAAAATATTATGCTACCATACGCCGCATATGAAATGCTCCTAAAATGGATCTTTCAACCAGCCGACTCGCAAAAAGATGGTTTTCGGATAATGCAATGGCGTTATGGAGTGGCCTGCGCAGTCGCCAGATCTCAATCCTATTGAGAATTTGTGGTGTGATGTTAAAAGAGAAGTCGCTAGAGCTAAGCCAAAAAATAATAATGAACTATGGTCTGTAATTAAAGACGCGTGGGCAAAAATACCAAACAAGAGGTGCGAAGACCTCGTTAATTCAATGAAACGAAGCTGTGAAGCATTTCTACGAAATAATGGAAACGCTACACAATATTAGTTTCTCTATTTAAACATTAAATAACGTATTTTAAAAGAAAAAATTCATTTTAGTAAAGTTAAAGACGAAATATGTTAAGTTTTTTAAAGCACTAATATTTTTTCGACCGAGCTTTTTTCAGAAATAAACTTTTTTTTGGTTAAATCTCAAATTATAAAAACTTTATGTTTCTATTCTGAGTCAAAATAGAGAGATAATAGATTACAATTAAAAAATTAAACATAACATAGTTACCAGTTTCAAAGAAAAAATGAAAATTGACCGCAGCTGTAAATAGGAGCCCTCGTAGCTTATGGAGGCATTTCTTTAGAAGTGAAAAACTTGAGATTTTTTTCATTCTGAAAAATTCTTCATAACTAATTTAACTTTTACTTTTTAAACCAATACTTGGGTCTTCCAGATTCATTTATAACTTATATATTGCGGATATGACGAATACAATCCATCCAAATCTAAAACACGGTGCACTCACATCACCACCTAAACACAATAGAAATTCACACAAATTAGATACTCTTCTGGTTTGGTGTAGTAGTACGAATATGTGCATATGTCATTATAATACGAGTAATCTCAAGATACTAATTAGCATACCGTTTTATTACTTTGTAAATCAAATACTGAATGAACACAGCAAAGTGGCAGTCATAATGACAATCATGATCATTATCACTTTAATTTTGATTGGAATAAATGTCAAAACTTTAAATGATCTCAAATGGCAGGTTGTATTTGTATCGCTCAGCAGTTTGCCTAAGGAAGCTGACTGTCGGTCTACTATATTGCAATTCGCTTAACACGCATCAAAACTACCATGAATAAGAGACACTATATAATTATGATTGTGACTGTCTATTTTAATCGCTTTTACAAATTACCCTGTCTGCATACGTTGAATTGACATTTTAAAATATAATATGAAAGCAAAAGGTACGTATTCACCACACGATGACATTGAGTGGCAATATTGCTGAATAGATTTAATTAAGATACACTAGGCGAACGGAAGGGACAAATAGTTGGAAAATATATTTGTATTTTAAATTTAAAGCTCATGATCTAAGGCCAAATGGGATTTCCCACAGGTTTTGGCATTGAGTTGTATTGTGCGATTATTGCCTTTTTTATTTATTGCTGCCTTTTGCTATAGGAACATTTCCAGCGAATTCACCTGCATTTATTTGTGGCTAGTCTTTCGATTTTTTATGATCCTTAGCGAAGACGTTAAGTTGGCGTTGCAAAACTGTTACTAACGACCACTGGCGTGTTGATTGAAACTTATATACAGTCAGATTCCTGTAACTAATTGTCTTTAAATGACTTAACTACGATGTAAGAGTTAAACAGAAACTGAAAGACTCGAATGAGCGATATTAAAACAAGTGTAAGTGTTTGGCTGCGTCGAATCTATTATACCTGAAAGTTCTAGGAAGGTTTAGGTCTGTAGTAACCAATTGATTGGAAAATTAATAGTCTGTTAAAAAATAATATAAAAGTGCTGTAGGTGAACTTTACAAAGGGAGGTAGTTTATACGAGGACGGCCACAGAATGGCAAAGGGAGGTAGTTTATACAAGGACGGCCCCAGTATGGCTACAATATTGGGAACCAAAGGGCGGCTGCAAAGTCGTGATTCTACGAGGTAGTTGTTTCATCGATAGAGCAAACACTTATGCATTTTTATGCAACATAATTTTATGTATGTAGCAGCCAAAGCTGGCTTCTCAATAGAGTTTCCTGTGAACTCTTTTTTCCTAGACCTAGTGGGTCTTCTGGGTCTTAATTGTTAATAGATTGTTCGAACAACATGGGTACTTTACGGTACTTTATTAAAAGTTTTCTAACAGCGTCAAATCGTAGAGCCAATTGACTTTATCGAGATGGCCGATAATTCGATTACCAAACATTGCGATCATATATCGATTATGACGTGTGCTGTACTCGTAAGCCTGATGAAACCGCAGATCGTCCAAGACTCAATTTCCCGCCACAAAAAATGGTTTATCACGCCTCTTTATTGCTTCCCGTTAATTGAAATAAAATTTATAGCAGAATTAAAAAATACTTACAATCCCGTGCGGCGGTCACATTCTAGATAGTGCGCATTCTATGATAACGGAAAATATAAGTGTTGTCCACTAGTCCTCCAACTCATTGGTAATTTAGTAAAGCAGGAGCAGTGGGTGCCTCTTTTTGAAACTATTTGAGCTACAAAGCGTTGACTTTAGAAAAAGTTTACATTTCCCAAAGTTCTTCAAGCCTTGTCGTTTTGTTTCACGGAGATAAGATACTGACTTTCTATCTAGAATTCGAGCCAAAGTAACATATGATTCTAAAAGAACCCACTTGTTACACATAGAAAGTAAATAGGACTGTCTAAGAAGTATTTTAATCTGGTAGGCAAAAATCCAATTAACCCATTTATCCTTGTGCAAATTAGGGACATAGTCGCATTACGTTCGAACAAGGCTTAGAGCTTAAGCTCTTAAGCCCGTTAATTATATCATATTTTTATTTAAAAATATGTCATGGGTCTAGCATACTCTGCATTAGACTTTTATTTAAAAAGTGGGTCGTGTTGTGCCTTGATCAAAAACTTGTGTGTACTCGTACGACTTACAAATTAAGAAAATTTTGTTTAGCCTGGTTATTTGGTAGTTGGTGTACCCTCCTCCATAGGATGGAGTGCATACTAAATTAATCATTATGTTTGCAACAACTCGATATATCTATGAAGTTATATACTTATATACATAGTCAACTAAACTCTTTTTACAACACACACACACGTTGTAAAAGAAGTCTATTGATGGCTTTACTTCGGTTTTACTTTCAACAATTGCTGCAAAACTTTCTGAAGAGGGTTGTCAAGGACCCGAAGTCATGATAAAAGCAGTGTGCAGCCACGAAAATCAATATCACTTTGCCATTTTGTGAAAAACTTGTCTTCTATTTAAATATAGATGCAAGATGTGTTGAGCCAGTTAATCCCTGTTCAATGTGTAAAAGCAACAGACCGAAATAAAACAAACGAGTTGAATGTAATAGAAGTTTGGGACAAACCAAGGATTAATTTGAGGTCGCTCTAACAAACATATACGTTGTAAAATTTGATTTAATGTGAGTACCCATGAGAACCTTTGAGAACCCCATATACAAATGGCCGCTCGTTCTAACTAAAAAGATACAGTTTTTTCAGGTCTCATGGATCCATTAGATCGACCCCGTTCTCAATTGAATAAACATAAGTTCATATTCGTAGTAAAATATGCTTTAATTTGAGCACCCATTTGTCCATACGTACAATAAGTCGCTTAATTTAGCCATCTACAATCCCAAGCAGCTTTTGACTAAAAACATCATAGTTCTGAATTCCAGCTTATTTCTTGCTGGAATGATATCGTGTTTTAAACATGGCTTGGATATACCTAGAATTTTACGATACGATTATAGGCGTGATTTAAATTTAATTGAAAGTCCACTTGAATCGGTTTTTAAAGACATAAAACTTTTTAATTTACTGAAAATATCTTGGGTGTATTTCGATTTATGGAAAAAAGTTATTGACGAAAAAGTGTTAAGCTGATTTAAGAGGAGTTAAGCGTTTATAAGTGAATACGATTTTCGTTTTAGTTGGATTTTTGGATTGGATTTTTTCGTTCAAATTAAAATTTCGTAGTCGAACTATTTTGGACACGTACTCGTATATCCAACACATGTACGAGTACATATTTGTAGTATATAAAAAAAAAACTGGTTGGTTGCTCATCAACTGTGGTTGATTTTTAAATGTAAAAGACAACCAATATATACTCTTTGTACACGCAGAAAAAAAGTATGGTTGGGGTAACAATATTCGAAGAGCACCATACTATTGTTGGTTATATGGTTGTAGCACAACAATAGTATGGTTCACACACAACCATACTATGATCCCCATAACAATATTATGGTCCTCACAACAATATAATCATTCACACACAACCATACTATGATCTCCACAACCATATTATGATCCTCATAACCATAGTTGGTTTAACGTACAACCATAGTACTATAATCCCCAAAATTGTTTGTAAAGAATGGAATACGTTGTTATTCAACAATAAAGAATTTTATTAAGTCAGTTATGTAACAATAGGAGTGATTTATTTTATTTAAAAATATTTTAGTTATACTAATCCGTTGTTTTTTTTTTAATATAATTTTTATTACTATTATTGCGTAAGAATCGTTAAAATAACATTGTCAAATTAAAAAAAAATTATGGTTTTGCCGGTATGATTGCCGTAATTATGTTATTGTTAACATAAAACCCATGAAAACAATACTTTTGTCCCACCAACCATATTTATATTATTGCTACAACCATATTTTCATTTTTTAATTTGGCAACAATACTTTTGTTACGTTTCAACAATAAATTGTACAAAATGGGCTATGTGAGTTTTATCGAGATATCGAAAAACAGTGATGAGAAAAGAATAATTTGGGAATGCTGTTTTTTTGAGCATCAATTTTGGCTTTCTAGCGTTCTTGTGATTGTGTACAAACGAATGTGGAAAAATTAACACCGAAAATTTGTGCGTTACTGAAGTGTGTTTTTCTACACTGCTAAGAAGAAGCCCATCGTCCATCTTGTTCAATATATAGTCTTTGGTATTAATAACAAATTAGATTTCCTTAATCTGTACAGTTTATGAGTTCTAATCATTTAACGGTGTTGAATGTGTGGGCATCCATCCCCCTGAAGCATACCGTTAACATTTCTAGACGATACAGCGCCATTGAAAAAAGAGCCGTGGAACTCTCACTTTCCGCAAAACTTTTTTCTTGAAAAACTAGTAGTATTTATATCAAACCTCATATTTCTAGCTCTTTTAGTTTATGAGTTATGATATTTTTGAGGTTTTTGGTGTGAAACGCACACATAAAATCGGAAAACTTAAAAACACAGCTGTTGGCCAGAGAACATCAATAACTACAAATAGGCAATTTTTTTTTTATAAGAGTATATTAAGATTTATAAAGTCGAATAAAATGTGGCAATTATTGATTTTTTGTTTTGTGTCTTAAGTTTTTTGTTTAGTTAATCCTCGGAAAAAAACCTGGGAAGCATATCAATAAAACCAGCCTTTAATACACACAAACATTTGCAATCAGCATAGAGATTAAGGGAATTAATTATATATTTCCACATTTTCTCATTGGCAAAAAACATTTATCAAGTTTAGCCACTCAATTGGCATACGTGTGTACGTATGTAAGTCTATTTGGCTGGCTGGTGTTCTTAACATAATTTAAAAAACACTTGATGATATTTCTGGTGGTAAAATATTACAACAAATTATGCCCAATGTGTATTTAGACATTTAGAGTTTACTAAACCAAAAGAAAAAACTAATCACTTTTCTCTATTCTTCTATCATGCAAACAGCTACGCTGGGCTCTGTTGATGCGGTAATTTCATCATTAATTGTTTTACGGTATTTTTTTAATGATGGCTTTAAACATTTTGCATTTTGCCTGTACGCTTGCAAGCATCTTCATCTTTATCACCAGCGTTAAATTTAAAAGCCTCGAGTCGCTGATAGCTTCAAATCAACCACGAAAATGAAACGATAACTTAATGGATATAAAGAATAATACGATTTATCAGAATCAATCATAGCGTATGTGTGTGTAGATTATAAACTTGGTTTAAACGATGCAGGAAATTGTGGCATCACTTTTGTCTATCACTTTGTGGTGTATTTCGTACTATTTAAGGTATACGAACCAAAGAGGAACGACTATTTTTATTTGGTTCACTATGGTCTTTTATATGCGCGATTGTCTAAGAATATAAAATATTTTCGACTTACAATATTTGTAAGAGTTACATTTACATTTCTAAGTCATATCAGGCTTTTCTTTAAAATTGTATCGCGCACAACTATTTAATTTCGGGGAAGCTTTTTGTCTGTTCCATAACTCGGAGGGAAAGGCGTATTTCATACGTTCCTACGAGAAATTGGACCGGTTCAGCACCAGTCACGTAATAGGTCGCTCATGGATGGCGACCGGTCCCAGTACCGACCCAACTTTATGAAAAGAACCCGTAACTTTTACACGGCTTTGTCATTGGAGGGAGTCAATTGACACTACTCAGATACCATGTGATATATTACGGGACTGATCAAAAAGGACAGATTCCGAACGTGTCTTTGTATCCATAGAATAGAATACCCGTAACAGAAGCCATGCTATCCATCCCATCACATCAGTCCCTTTAAACGATTATTTGAACTTAATGTAATATATCATACAAATTAGACATAGATTTCTTAACCTATTTCTAAACAAAATCCACTTTGAGCGGATATGTAAAATCTTTTGTGTGCGGGCTTATGTGCAAAGTTATACCGCGAATTTTACGACTTTGAAATTTCATGTAACTAACATCATTATATACATACCGAACCAGTGCTGTGACAGGTTCTGTTTTCACCCATCCTAGATTTGGTACATTTAGGGTTATTGACTCTGCATTTCCCGCAGGGGTTTTATATCAATCATTGGACTCGGTTTATGAAACCAAATCCAGCTTGTACCAGATTTGAGTCTTTCGGAATATTTTTCATCTAATAACACATATCCGAAGTGTACCCAACAAAATACGTCCTTACTGTCAGAACTTCGATACTAAGGATACGGAATTAGGATTTCTTAAATACCATTTATTAGTAGAGGAATGATCAGAAAAAAAAAATCTTATAGTAACTAATCGAAGATGATCGAAATCTAGCCCAGGCCACATTGCCAATGATATATCGGCAAAGCTCTATAATACCTTATGGCACCTGATTAAATGAAAATCACCGCGTTAAAAAAACAATAACGTTAAGGTGGGACCCTAACTCGGGTCCATCATAACTAATAATTTGAGTTAGGATAATTAGTAAACCTCATTTGAAGTTGCATCGTTTTGCAAGTCTGTAGTATTACGCAAAGATGGGCTATCATGGTTGGAATCTCACTTGACTAGATTCAGTCACGATTACATGACATACCCTAGATGGAGGACAATCGGTTGCCCAGAGTGGCACATCTGTGGGTATCGTAAAATTACGATTAGTTCATTTTGCAGCGCCTGCTTGCCACACTTTTAAATATTCATTAGGTTCTACAAATCCACTAAGTTGTATGAATCGGAAACAAACGGCCTGTTAATCAAGACGTCATGGTTACAACAATACTTATACATTTTTGGAAGTCAGCAAATACATGCTATGGCCAGTCTTGGAAAATCCACGCTGAAGTGTAGATGAAAGAGAACTCAATACATTTTACTGCTGATCATGCTTCCACAAAGTCATCGTGCTTTTTGTTTTGTTCGTTGTCTTCTGTTCTGTTCAGTTCAGATCTGATTCGTTTCGTTACCTTCGTCTGGGTGTAAGCTAACTACTCCTATATAGTTCAAATAAATATTTTCCAAGTTAAATAATGATAATGACTCTGTTGATAGTTAACCACGCCAATTGCACATCATAACTATAATCTTGGCATAAAAAGAGAAAAAAACTAACAAAAAGCGCAAAGAAACAAAAAAAAACAATCTCAACCACATGGAAGGAGGGGAAAAAGAGCTTTGATTCCAACATCCTGTAAACTTTCCGATTTGGCCTCGGACAAGAAGCTGCAGCGGCGGCAGCTTCATGTAATGTAGAGTTAATAAAACGTATCTGAGTATTTAAGCAGACAACCGTTCTCTTTTTATGCCCACCTCTATAGAGTGGAATCTATGTTCGGTTTATCGTTTTGTTTTGTAACGTCAAGATATACCATCAATAAATATGCATGTGGGTCGCCGGTGTGTAATGGTTCTCTATAAGAGGCTGGATTAGCTGTTCGGCGCTGAAATTAACAGTAGATCCCCGTTCAGTGAATATTTGAGAGATTTGAGAGAAGTTTGCCACTTTATCCTTAATGAGATGTTGAGGGATTTAATGTATCTACTACAAATTTGATTCTCCAGATCTAACAGAACTTCTGAAATTTTAACGTCCGATTTCTTTATGATTGAGTTCTCTTTTATGTCACAAAAGACGCATAAATGTTTTTGAAACTTGCTGCAAGTGTATTAAGTTAGAGTGAACAATATACATATCTGAAAATAATTTGCTCGCACGAAATAATTTGGTACGTTGAAAGTGTTATCCAAACGTAATATGTTTGCAACAGGTTGCAAATTTATGTTTTCATCAAAAACTTCGCCTGGGTGTAAGCTAACTACTCCTTTATAGTTCAAATAAATATTTTCCAAGTTAAATAATGACAATGACTCTGTTGATAGTTAACCACGCCAATTGCACATCATAACCTTGATTTACCTACTTGTAGTTGCAACATTCAATAGCGAATATCTTATAAATGGATCTCAAAGTCGATCGGGGAAGGTATGTTACTAATACAGCGAAATCCAGTTGAACAATTGAGAGTTTTCTTTGTCAATATGTGACCAATAGTTTCAGGGCCGTTGGAAAGGGCCCAATGTAGTCCCATGGTTTAAAATATAGTAGGCGTGTTTTATTTGATAAGCGAAAAAATCCGCTAAGACGAAAATTTCAAATCGTTAACAACAAAAACATAACACTTTTTTTGTTTACTGAAAATATATTGAACTGATTTATAAAAAAAACGAACAATAAAAGGTTAATTATACAAATATAAAAATATAAGTTATTGAAGAAAAAACTTTAAATGGACTTTAGGGGGATAAAGCGGACCTCAGCGAATTAGCGTTTTTGACGAATAATATTTGTTCTAAAAATGTAAGGTTTTGAAAACTTATTTTTAAGATGCGTTTGTGCTTTTTGATAACGTGATGTTAAATAAAACATGCAAAAAAACTAGCATTTCCTCGTAAGTTCCAAAACCTAGTCTTTACCGTCAACTTAGTTTCTTGGTAAATCGTTAAATTTTATTAACTAGGATAGGGTATCTTCGTACAGGGTTACCCGATAAGCAGAAATAGGAAAAGAAATTAAAGTTAAGCAGTAAAGGTGTAAGATATTCGACCGGTTATGATATTATTTTTAGGCTACATTTATTTATGAATATTACACCAAATGGGAAACAGACAAGGAATGTTTCTAAAACCAGTGAGCTGTGCACGTTATAAATCGTATAATCGCATTGTCGCAAATATTTTCCTTCACAACTTTAAGTGTTTTATCGTTTGTATGGCATGTAGCGCCGCTTGTTCGCTTTGACTAGAGAAAGTAAGTTAATGTTGCTCTGTACCTAGGATCATTGACGGTAGTGGTATTTAAGACTCAGCCGAAATTTCGATATAATTTTAATGTTTCCACGCGAGACATGAGTAATGCCAAACTTTGCTTAATTGTTTGACAGCTTATAAAACATACGAATTTCTTGAACTTCCTTAAATATATGCATTCCCTTAACTTTGTAACAGCAATTGTAACGCTGGTTAAAATATCTTTGTGGTGCATGCATCGGCTATAACTAGCAATCTTAACGTCTGGAGAGTTGAGGCTTAATTGTGTATGACTCTTACCAACTCCTTGCCTTACGATTTATCGATCTCCAGCCAGACCTAGACTTATTATAGTTCATCGAAATTCATCGGTATAGTTCGAGTACAGCTCGCCAAGAGTTAATGTAAAGTAATCAGCTGCAGTGTTGTCCAGCAGTTTAGCCATATACCTGCTAGATCTAGCGGTTTCATTTTCATTAAGCCATAAAAAGTGGCTAGATTGTATTTAGCCGGTAGATTTTTTTTCTCGGATATTCTTGTTTTAGTAGTCAAATTGAGGTCAACATCCCAAATAATGTTGGATTATACTGACTATCAATATTTCTCGCAAAACCTGGTGTAAATATAGCACCAGGCTTTAAGCGATAATTAAAGTCAAACATGACATTTTCAACACAGTACTATAATTTTAGATTATTTAGCCATTGTTTGCTATTTTTATCTTTTAATCTACCCATTTTTTGTATTGAAGAGTTGGCAACAGTGATCACCAGGAGTACATCAGTTGAATAGTAGTCAGATGCTGCCATACCTCATGGAGAACCGTGTTGGCTTTAAAAAGACTCCAAATGATGGCTATGGTCCTGCCTTAAAAGAGAGCTGCATCGAGTATCACAGGTCAGTCGTTATCAACTGGTAATGTGTAAATTAAAAAACACGGTTTCATAGTCCGACAGGCAATGATGTATGTCTGTCCTAAAAATAACCAGATTCACTCAAAGATTTATGATAGGGAAAGTATAAGGAAGCCTTAAATCTGTAAAGTTATAAGTGACGATTTCTTTACACTTAGGAATAGTAAGGAATATTTGTAGATGCAAGTAGATAGTATAAACACTTTACTCAACCGAAGAAGACCTTAAAAATCCTTCTAAAACTAAAGTATGACATAAATATTCAACCGAAGAAGACCTTACAAATCTTCTCAAATTATTATTGTTTTACTGAATTATACAGGTAATGTTGGACTTTGAATTTGTAACGGCGTTATGGAGCCAAAAATAGTCGGTCGTCTTGTTTGTGCACATTACTAAACAATATAAAAGGTCGGGCCATGGTGAACGGCGTATGAGGTTCGGCCAGACCTAACATTACCATGAATGTACTCTTGCTGTTGTTAAGATTTTTTTAGTTCTGTTTCGGTTGTAATGATAAATGTTTATGTTGATGGAAAATGTTTACCACCACCAACGAATCGTTAGATAAAGGTTAGCAAAGTTCACTCGAAAATTCATTCATTTCTACTC
This sequence comes from Hydrotaea diabolus, assembly GCA_963513945.1. Taxonomy (NCBI): domain Eukaryota; kingdom Metazoa; phylum Arthropoda; class Insecta; order Diptera; family Muscidae; genus Hydrotaea; species Hydrotaea diabolus. The sequence goes on from OY740716.1 coordinate 9,665,088, forward strand.
CACTTTGCGCTTGTCTGTATGTCTTTCCGTCGAACTGACCGTCCGTCCTGGCCTGTATACCTTTCTATGGTGCTTTCAGATCTTTTTGTTTTTCTTTTTTTTCAGATGCTATTTTGCTGGGGCTGCCGGTGCCGCCGCTGATTCTCCAGATTCCAATAAATTTGTTAAAATGTATCGGACCATCCACGTGAGTGTGCCTGTGTTGAAATGCGCTCACTCGCTATTAAACCATTTTAACGGTCACTAGGCATTTTCCTCCAAAAAAAAAAAGAAAAATTCGGTCTATGTCTGAGTGTTTGGTCTCTACAAGCGCAAAGCCTAATCAAATAATATCCAACAAGCGGAACAGCAGACACTCATTCTATGTAAGATTCTCCAGCATTCCTGGGCTTTGCTACGAAGGAATAAAATGATTTTCAAGTATTTATTAGGTGGTTTAAAACAAAGGAAGAGATAAAAACATGTTGTGGTATTTTCCTGTGGAACAAAAATCACGAACAATATTTTTTCAGTTAAGAGCCGACAATAACATCTGATTTGTTGCTGCTTGGAGATTTTTCTTTGCGAAGTAAAAAAAATCTTGATTTGATTATAAACGTAATATAAATAAAACAAATGCTGTCGACAGGATGCCAAAATGTGATGGGGCTTGTTAAAAGGTTATTTGGGAAATTCATTTCTACATCAACAGATTTCAGATAAAATATAAAATCTGGAGCAGGTGGTTTTTTTTATGTGGAAACAAATATTTTTTTTCTCTAGAAGATCCTTAAAAATACACATAACATGTGAATGTGCTTTAAAAAAATGTACACATTCCCTTGATGATTATCACAGGTATACGTTACGACGACATTGTAAATATCATTAACATTTTGTTTGAATTCACAAAGAATTATAAAATTTGCGTAAACGGCATGTACAGAGCACTTAAAATTTGAAAGCTATGCCATATTGAACGAATTTCAGGGATACTGAGCCTGAAATTCGTTCAATGATTAGTGCCAAGGAACGCGCGAACTATGATTGCGTTACGTCATTGATTTTCATATTCGTCTCTTAAAGAGAGAGCAAGTCCCAAAAACAGGTTATAGAACCAACAGACATATAATCCGAATTCGGGTCACCACTGTTATAAAGGAATTCCATTGTTGGATAATCCTGCACGACATGCATCAGTGGTTCTGAGTCGAACAGTACATTGGAAAATATTATTTTTTTGATAACATATTTAGAAACATTTCCACTGTTTGGTTTTACATATAGCTTTTAGAGCGGCATTAGCTCAAATTGAAAGGGACTTTTAAGCGAAGGCTGCTCAAAACCATAAATGAAAATAGGGTCCACAATATGTCTGTTATAACAAACCATGCAAAATTTAAGAGTGATCGAGTTTTATTTTGGCTTCTAGAGTGACAGAAGCTCAAATTAGGAGGGACCTATTTGTAGTGGACCATTCAAAAACATGAACCGATATCACCCAATTCCAAGATGATTGTTTTTAGTCGCTTTGTGCAAAATTTAGATACGAGGGCATATCAATAACTCTGTGACTTTTCCAACTTCCCTCGTAGTCATAGGAAATGCAACACTGCTCCCACAAGTAACATCTGCTAATAGACTACTGTCAAATTTTGAGAGAGTTCCGTCATTTAGTTCGTGTTTAACAGCTGTTCAAAACATACAACCTCATGGATTTTGTTAAAAATGGAAAAATAGTAAATTTCGAGGGCTCAAAAATCAAAGCAAGGAAAAACTTGATTAATACTATGGGAACTCTGCACAATCGATTTCAATGGTAAACAAGTGGTTTACTGACTTTTGTTGTGGTCGCACAAATACAAATGACGCTAAACGTTCTGGACAGCCAATTGAGGTCAATACACCCAAAAATTGTGAAAAAAAATCCACGATCGAAGAGATAAAGTGCGAGAGATTGTGGACGCCATACGCATTTTATATGGCAGTATGGTTTTGATTTTACATTGACATCAGTTGGGTTTAAGAAAGCTGTCTGCCGCGTTTCCTCTTATTTCACCATAAACGTAATCGTGTGACAACTTCAAAAAATTGTTTGGAGTTGTTTAACTGCAATTCGAATGAGTTTTTGCGGCGTTTTGTAACTGTGGATGAAACATGGATCCATTACAACACTCCGGAGACCAAGCAGTAGTCTAAACAATCGGTTTCTCCGGGTGAACCGGCTCCGAAAAAGGCCAAGGTGACTTTCTCGGTCAATAAGGTGTTGGCAACAGTTTTTTGGGATGCAAGCGAGATAATCCACATCGAGGATTATGCCAACTTGTTGGACCGATTTCACGAGGATTTAAAAAATGGGTTTACACGTGTACAATCTCAATTGCAAAATTGCACGGATTGAGTATAAGTAGTTTATGGACCTCGAAAAAATCCTATTTTTGAAACGGATACACAAATTGGAGAAACTTTGGACTAAGTGTATTGAGCTTAAAGGAGATTTTGTTGAATTTTTTTTTTGCAGAAAAATCGGTGTTTTTTTTTCTAAAAGCCACGAAATTATTAATATGCTCTCGTATAATATGTTTCTTTTAGAGTTTCAGGTTTTGAAATCATGGGAAAAACTATGTCCGCATCGAGACTTGAACCGATATAGACCAATTTCAACAGGGTTTGTCCTTGGCCAAACAATCTACCAAGAGACATCGAAATCGGTTTATAATTGCTATCTGTACTTTGATTACTAAAATTGATGGACAGACGGACAGAGAGAGCTCAATGGAATCTGACAGAGCTCAATGGAATTAGATACAGCGCGCTTAAAAACCGGCATGTTCTTTTGGCACTCGCTTATGAAACGAGAGAGTAATCGCTAAGGCGATAACTTTAAAACTTTACGATAATTTTTTTTAAATCTTTTTGTGTACAAGAACTAGTTGGCTTTATGCATCATAAAGCTTTGGATTTGGAAATTCGAATTTAAACGAAATCATTTGAATATTTGTGTGCAATGGTGTGAAGTTATCACGTAAGGGAACTCCTCAGCGAGTTACCATTATAACACGGCCAATGATTCTAAATCGATCGGTATACTTAGCAAGGGGTGTTACAAGGGTTAGGTGTTAAATAAAAAAAGCTCTATATCGTTAAAAAACTGAACCACAGTGTGGTTTATGGTTTAATTGTTCATACTAGTACTTGAATGCTGTTTCGGAGTATAAAGAAACGTTCTATAGGTAAATAAAAGAAAACTACGCAGAAGCCGCTTCGAGCATCCACATCCCAACGTCAGTTGTAGCTCAAGTACAAATATATAAACATGGAACTGATATGGTAAAAGTTTACCAGGTTCTTGATTTCTCGTTATGAGCCATAAACAATTTAAGCAAGATCGCATTTACTTTGTGGCCTCTTAAGCGGTATGACCTTAAATCGGGAGGAACCTTTTGTGTGGAGGAGACTATGCAAAACCATGAGTCGATAAACAGCTAAAACACTAAAACAAACTGACGTAAGGGACATAACTGCCTTCTTCATGGATCACACGGTGACCATACGTTGGTCCAAATCAAACACTCAATTTCCTTAAAACTAAAGGAATCCTAAAAACTACAGGAGACACGTAACAGCTATGTGTAATGATATTTTATAATATCTCCTTAACTAAAGAACATTTTCGTTTTCTACAGGTCGATCATCAAAAATGATTTTATTGTTTTTGAAAGTATTCTCCAGAATGATTTATACACTTTTGCATGTGCTCAAACCAATTGTCGAAGCACTTTTTTCACTCCGATTGAGACACCTCCAAAACATGGTTTTTGAACGCTTCAACATCATCTTCTGGCGACGAAAATCGTTGACCACACATTTTTTTCTTGATGTGCGGGAAAAAAAAGAAGTTATTAAGTCAGGGCTGTACGGCGGATGACCCATCAATTCGACGTTTTGGCCGTCAAAAAGGCACTGGTTTGAGCCGATGTGTGAGAGCTCGCATTGTCATGGTGCACAACGATTCGTCTTTTCTTGTTCGTTTTTCGAATTTCTCCAAAAACTTCAGACAAAAAAAATTGAGGTGTACCACTCAGAATTGACCTCCTACGTTGCTCAAGCCGAACAGTCGCCACATGACCAGTTTTGCCGATGAAACAGGCGACCATTTGCTTCGATGTGCTTCTTCCACGAACAACTTTCGTTGGATTTGGGTCGTCTTCGAAGACCCACACGGTCGATTGCTGTTTAGTTTCCGGCTCATACGCATAGTTCCATGATTCGTCACCTGTGACGATCTAATAAACGGTTTTGGAAGCATCGCGATTGTATTTTTTAAATTTTTTTTGCACCAATCGACATGAGCCAATTTTAGCGATTGTAAAATTGTGCGGGATCCAACGAGAACAAACCTTTTTTATGGGCAGGTGTTCATGCAATATCGAATTTATGCTGGTGTAAGAAATACGCAAGGATGCCTTTATCTTACGGTATGTCAAATGACGATCTTGTATTATCAGTTCACGCACGGCATCAATGTTCTCTGGCACAACGGCGGTTTCTTACGACCTTCGTCTGTAAGCGAGCGTCGGCCACAATTGAATTCATTAAACCAGTTTTTCACAGTGCTATAGGATGGCGCTTCGTCGCCATACAAATATTTAAGTTCATCGATGCTCTCTTGTCGTGATAATCCACATCGAAAGTTGTGAAAAATGATCGCACGAAAATTTTTACGAGTTAATTCCTTTTTTTGCTATATTGATTTTTTCAAGTCACTGTATACAACACAAATGATGGTCGTACGTCAAAACGTTCGGCCATACCGGCCGTAATGCACGAACGAGTCATATATTAGACCAATCGAATGGACACCTAAGGCGAAGTTGCGGACAACATTTGAAGGAAATTATATTCAAAAAATAAATAAAATGTCCTTTCGAATGAAGAATAAAGATTCCACACATGATTTAAATTTCTGTATTTTTTATTTTGAAAAAAATACCTCTTGATTGATCACCCGTTACTTAGGCCCTCACTGTTTAAGAGTAGCAGGTGCTAAATTCATTTTTTATTGTCATACTTTTGCTACTACCCGTGAAGCCATTGCGGCTTATTTGCAGCATATTGCAGTATACTTTACATCAGTTTTTTCTGTTTATAGACTTCGATATGTTCCATTCTACAGGCAATAGGAGTGTCACAAAAAAAAAAAATCAATTATATACAAATTATAAACAATGGGGAATAACCAATATTGAGTTATGTTAAAACATGGATTTTTAAAGTTTTTCTTCACTGCGGTTAGCAATTGGTCAGCATCACGATTTATGCAAATTTTTTTAATAACTGACAGTTAATGACTAATTGCCGGATTAACCGGTTTCCATTTACGGTTTTGTAAACTCTACACTTATTGTTTATAGCCGACTCAGAATTCAAACGCTTTTTAGAAAGCTCATAGATTTAAGATAATTTTTTTATAGATTTCTTAGTCGTGAGTTAAGGGAAAAAGGTAATTTAAACGCCTACTAGGAGTCAAAACCAAACCTATGCATCTGATGTTGATACCTTTTAACACAGTGAAGAGTTCACCATTATAAATATATACGAGTATGTGACGCGCAAAATAGAAAGGGACCTAAGGGTAAAAACCAGTTTTGATCAGGAGAGTCATTTTAAAGATTTAAATACGTGTTTCTTTGGAGTACCAACACTTTCATAAAACGCGCATATCTCTGGGAGGGAACACTTTTGGGGCATGGGATCGGTCTCATTCGATGCTCAGATGTTGTCCACATCAAAAAAAAGTGAAAATTGATTTTTTTACCCTTCGGTCCCTTTCTTTATGCGCTGTCACATATGCTAGTTTAGTCATATGTTTTATTAAATTTTTCAATCGACCAAGCTGGATTTGAAAATAATGCAGTAGCTTTTAAAAATCTTAAGAGACCAGCAGCATTTTGTTGCAAAAGCGTACAATAGCAGTATACGCCCCTCTACACTATTAATATGTGAACTGTAACAAATTGTTTCGAAAACAATTGTTTAAAACGTTTTTCTGGCCCACTACCTCCTCTTATTTCGGTCTGCTACAGTATGAAATTGGTTTATTATCAATTGTTTTATTTCTAGCTCGTTTGTTTCACTCCACTGTAATTGTATTGCGTGCCAACATTTTGTTTGGTGTATTTTGAACAAAACGGAATAAAAGCTAATTATGACAATTGCTACAGTTTATTACATACCACAGCTTTTAATGTTTCGCTATTTTATCGTCGTAGGAAACTAAATTAGGTGTATAACCGTTAGCTGCGATCTACCGCCTTCGAAAATAATTTTGTAATCTGTTTTCAAAGTCAAAAACCTTGTCAAAGACAAACACAATCTCACACAAAGTGACTGTTTACACTCAATTGTTGGCAATATCTTGAAACAAAAAGTGTTTATAAAAACATACACACACACACACTTACAGTCAGGCCAATGTGATTGTGTTTCTGAATTTTGTAAGCGCTGCTGAAAATGCCAATTATGTGGATGATTTAAAACAAAAGACCCACAGAAATTTTGGTGTCAATTTTGGCTGAATGTAAAACAAGAGTAGTGGCAAGTTTGTTTCTTAAGTCTTTTGTTTGACCACAAAACCTTTAGACAACAAAAACGCTGATTTTTGCGCGTGTATGTTTTTACTTTTAACTTACCGTCATTAGTTTAGGGTTCTTACATATTTTCCCTGAAGCGAGGCCCGTTTTTGAAGCTCAATGTTATCAACGATATTCTGTGACAAGTCATTTTGTAGCACCCTACCTATTATGGTAAAACAATTTAGTTACTAAGTGACATTTTTTTAGTAATGTAACATTTGGATCATCCAAATATGCCACCTAGATTTCTTAATTTTTTCCATAGGGGCATTTGCAATTAATGGCCAATGTCATCCGGGTAGGAGCACATAAAAGATTTTCTATAAAATGCATTAGCCATGCGGAGAGAAGTTGCCCGTTGGATCCTTACGAGGTTGTGCTGGGATATAAGTAAGTAATGGCCAATGCCGAGAAGTCCAGGTCCAATCGTACATTCAAGAAGCTACATCTCAAAGTCTTAAAATATTAAAAAAGGTTTTTTATTTTAATTCAAATGTTATGCGAAATTTGCATACATAATTGAAATCCAAGTTTCTCGGATATAAAATTTAAATCCGCATTTACCGAACTTCGCGTAAAAAACTATTACAATATGTATGAAAACTAACAGCCGAAACCCGATGAATGTGAAACCGGTAGATTTCGTTCATATACGCGAATGCCGCATTAGAAAAAAATTTGGTAAGTTGGGTTCTTACGCCCAAGACAATTTTTTTATTACAAACTTCGTTTCAACCTTTGCAGACGTATTACCGCTTCTGCAAACATAAGATTATGCAGGAATTTCTTCAGTAGCAACGTGTAGGTTCATCTAGCATTTAGCAAAAGATGTCTTTATGGCCCATTTAGACGTGCTGATATGCACTCCGGGGCACTATCCGAAGGTTTGATACGAATATTACTAAATTAGTTTGAAACACTCCGAAATCGTCGTAAAATGCCCGTCCGTCCGTGAGTCTGTAGAAAGCAGGATAGCGGTCAAACGGATGAACCTAAAACCCTAACATTTTGTATGATGTTGGCTTGTGGTCATAAGCCGCTTGGGATTGTAAACGGGCAAAATCCGCCCAAGGAGTAACAGTACACTTTGTTAAGTTTTTGCTTAACAAATCACAATGGTAAAAATGGGTTTGATTAATTGAAAAGCCAAAAGTAATAGTTGGAAATCGGTCGGAACTACGAAAACTCCGGTGTAAAAGGAAAATTCCCATTGCCATTACCAAATGTTTATAATCGTATAATCTGTTGGATAAACCACAAGAACATAAATATGATTAACGTATTGTGAACACATCTAATTGATCGGTCATACCTATTAAACGCGGAAAATGTATTTAGCTGCCATAACTGGTGGTTGTGGCAACCAATAGTCTTCTTACCACTTATTTGTGATGATAAATCGGTTTCATCATAACCGAAACGGGTTATTCAATTGTAATTTATTTTAGTTGGGCAAGGCGTTTTTGAAATAAAAAAATATTTTGATTAATACTAACTTCAAGCCGATCGTTTAATCAAATCAATTCTATCATCATTTCCACTTTTTCCTAGAAATGACTCTTTCTATGTTTAAGATTACTTCAAGTATGGAAGCAAACAGTTTTTGTCCAAAAATTTTTATTTTTTCGTTAAACAGGAGCGGCGTGTGGATTTTTAGATTGAAAAATTCTTCTCTGGAGATTATCATACTTCGTATGTTCCACCGATCGTTCTGTTTCAGTGACTGAAAATTACAGAGCACCAACTAACATAACCTCAATCGTTCGGGAGGCAAACAAGTTCGGTTGTGGCAATGCATCTGTTCTCTGTGTGTGTTCATAACGGCCGAACAATAGTCAATGTTGACATATGGGTAATAAATTAAAACAAATTTTGCTACGAATCAAAGGAAGGATTTATTTTGCATTTTAGGCCGAATGTGCCGAAGACAGGTCTTTTGTTCTATAGAAGTGTTTGAAGGTGGAGGCTGGCCGAACTTAGAGACGTTTTTACTTGTTCAACATGTATGACCTTTGATAAGTATGTTATTTACTTTCACAAACTGACACATTCTTTTGAAGAACAAAATGGTTAGTCAGTTTAAAATTGGCCAATTGACAATATAATAGAACTTATCAGAAATGTTATATCAAATAACCATTGCATCATACATTCAGACAATGTTTTTTTTCATTCACATGTCAATTTTGGCATTTCATTTATGACATTTGTGACGTACCAATAGTTATTGTCAATCTAAATAGGCCAGCTGAAATAATTTTGTGCATAGTTTTTGTTATTTTTTAGTCAGTGGTTTGTGAGGGTTTTTACAAATGTTGTAAAAGCCCCAAAGATTTCTCTTAAGGCTTCGACGTTTCTCCAACTACTCTGGGATAATATTTATTAATGTTAACTTCCTGCTGTATCTGAAAAAAACGTTTAATCTTTAACGTCTCTCTCTACTTACAATTATTGTTGAATTATGGACTTTTTTGTTGAATTACACAAAGAAATTAATTTTTATTTATTTTTTAGCTTTGACGTTCACGGAAGGATAGTATTACATTCAATACCATAGCTAATTAAATTTGTTCTTCAATAACAAAAGCTGATAAATACATTTGTTTAAGGGCATTGCTGAAATACTAGAACATTTTTTAAAATTAAAATTAATGAATTATCGAAAACGCGACCGTTACTCGGCTATTTATAACTCAATATATTAAGTCTTTGGACATATTTGTAATCTATTAATCAATAGTAATTTGCACTTATCGTTGCTGTATTTAAAACTGACTTGTTTCGACTTTGACATTATGCAACAACAAAATAGGCAGACGACCTTAGTCAATTTTCCAACGCATTGGATTCAAAATGTGGTTAAGTAATGACCTAAGCAGGCGAGCCTATCTAGGTGCCTTCGATATGTTTTGCTTTCGTCTAAAAAAGGCAACCGTTATACCCAAGAAGAGAACATTTTGAATTTTCAACAGATTTCTAACCGTATGGGTATTGTCAACAAAGAGGCATCATAACCCCATTGCAGGTTTTTGTAAACCACATGCCAATTGTGGCTAAAAAATCCCCTTGTCATGTTAGACAAAGACTTCTTTGTCCTTCAGAGATTTTTGAAAGGTTCAAATCATAGGTTATTATAACTGCACAACTCTGTGGCACTAAGTATTTATTATGAGTTAGTTTCATGACAAATTTTTGTAACTATCAAAAAAATTTGAGCTAGGCCCACCTTTAAGTGTACCGATGTCGGTCCATATAATGCTTGTAATCAAAATACAGGTCGCAATTACTGTCCGATTTTCATTAAAGTTTGCATAAGTAACATTTTTGGACCAAGGACGGACGTTGTAGAAAATGAAGAAAACCGGTTCAGATTTGGATATAGCTCCCACATATATTAGCTCTAGAAATACATTCACATTCAACCTTATTGAAATTTAGCACGAATATATTTTTTGTGCCAAGAAAGGACGTTACAGAAATTTAAGGAAATCGGTTAGATTCTGATATAACTTCCATATATGTGACAGCGCATAGAGAAAGGGACCTAAGGGTAAAAAAAAATGTAATTTTTTTCTTTTTTTGATGTGGACAACATCTGAGCATCGAATGAGACCGATCCCATGCCCCAAAAGTGGCTCACCTTTTCACTTTTTTTTGATGTGGACAACATTTGAGCATCGAATGAGACCGATCCCATGCCCCCAAAAGTGTTCCCTCCTAGAGATATGCGCGTTTTATGAAAGTGAAGTCGACGATTCTAAGCGCAAATAGAAAGGGACCTAATCTAAAAATGGCTCTCCTGAACAAAACTGGTTTTTAACCGTAGGTCCCTATCTATTTTGCACGTCACATATAGATTTTCATCTGGTTTTATGTCTTTAGTTCTAGAAGCCACATATTACTTCTAGTCTTAATGAAATTTACCATAGGTAAGGTTTTTTGGACAAAGGGTGGGCGCTATTGAAACTAAATAACAACGGTTGAGATTTGCATGTAGCTCCCACACATAAGTCCATCCAATTTTATGTTTTTAGTTCTAGAAAACACATATTAAATCCAATCTTAATGAAATTTGGCGAAAGGAAGTTTTTTGTGCCAAGTATAAGAATTGTGCGACGATGACCATACTTTATAGGGTCTCCGTACAATGTTTTGTATTTTTGCAAACGTAAAGATAAATTCAGTAAAAAAGGCTGCCACTTCCAGGGTTTTGCATACATATTTTGTTTCTCTAAAAATTACTTTAGCGACATTCGCGCCAAACAAATTTGGAATTTACACAAGGAAATGGTTCAGAGCATTTTGAGCGCTTAAACAAAAGAAAAAACAAGCAACTGTAGGTCGCAGTTCGTACACCTCTCAGAAAAAGTCACACAAAAATGAGATGCTGTTTGTGATTTCCAACTCTATGATTAAAAGAGAAAAAATTGTGATAACGCACATCATGATAAAAAGATAAATTGCGGCCCAGAATATCTCTCCTTTGGAACAAAAAAAAAGCTAAGTCAAAAACTCACAGCTTTTGGTGTGTAATTAAGTTTTGAAGCTCACGGTAAACATGCAGTGGTATTTAGTTTCATTAAGGTAATAAGACTTAATAAGGCTGGTTTAAGTAACTTGATGATTGCATTTTTTTACAGAACATTCTAATCTTGTTACCCGCAGCACATTTTGCTTGATTAAGTGTATTCTCATTCCATTGATATCATGTGAATTACTAGCGCTTGACGATATATTCGATATCTAGGCAGCGGCATAGCATTTTTGTGGCCAACCTGAATATTTCGATCGGATTATGGCTCAAAAATTTACTTTTACTACCTTCGTTATCATATCAGGCAATATCAAATATTTCTGTGGTAGTTTTGCGTCTTATTTTCTTCTCGAACTTAATTGCCATAAGGTCGGTCGCTGCTCTACGTTCATTAAGTGGACTTAAGAACATTTAGATAATCTCTTTTGGTGTTGGGATTTTTTTAGGCTGTCTTGAAGCCAAATCATAAAAATGATTTGACCTAAATTATGGTTTGTGTACAAAATAGCTCATTACACACACTCATCATCACCAAAACAAAAACTGGTGTTGTTAGTCGTAACATATCTCAGACGTAGGTTTCGTTCAACGGACGCTGTAAACTCACATGAAGTAAAAGATTATCATGCTTATTAAAATTAATAGTCATCATTTCCCAGTAGAAAATATTCTTAGAAACATTGTATGTCATGCTTTGGAAATATACATTCGCTTTGTCTATCCATTGGTAACAGTTCGAAATCTTTATTTGGGACCCTATATTTTTACCGTTTACCGTAATTAAAAAATCGAATCTAAGGATTCGCATAGCATAGTGCTGTGAAACCTCAGCTAAAGGACAAATATATATGTTACTTCCCAGTTAATTTTAGGTTTTTTTTTGAAGAAATACTAATTACTAATTTGATTATATTATAAAGGGTGGTTACATTTTAAGGGCCGATGTTGATTTTTAGCGCAAAAGAGCCAATGCTTCGTTAGCTGTGTGGCAAGTGGCAGCGTCCGGTTGAAACCACATATCGTCCACATCCATATTTTCAAATTACTGCCTGACCGGCCTTATTTTGGAGAAAATACGGACTGATGATGCCGCCAGCCCATAAACCGCACCAAACAGTCACTCGCCCAAATGCGGCAATTCTGCTTTTTGACGAATCCACTGAGGTGAAAATGTGCCTCATGACTGAAGATGATTTTCTTCGAAAATTGATTTTCATTTTTATAATAAGCCTGAATAACTTTAACGCGTTGCGTCGCAAGATTTTAGTTACAACGGACACTTCAGACGGAATAAAGAGGAACATGTCTAATAAAATCTTGAAATATTCGAAAAACAAAAGGCATATACGTTTTATCCACACTTTGGGGGTGGATAATAATATTAATTTAATTATAACATCATTAATGTGAGCTGAGGCGTACTTACAGCAATTTAAACAAGTAAGAACATTAAGTTCGTCCAGGCCGTTTATTAGATGCCCTCAACCATTGATTCGCTACAGAAAAGGCCGGTCAACAATTATTGTTGGATCCCACTTTCTGATAAATCTTAAGATTAATTATATTCGGATTCGTTACAAAGTTTATTTTGAGAACCCATATTTCCATTGTACCCACGGCTTCTTCTTACCAAAGAAGCCGTGGGTACAATCTCAGCCAAATCCAAATCCTAAATTCATCGTTGAATTCAAAGGTAAATTTTTTTTTGTTTGAGTTTACATTTTTCTGTATTTACTCGTTTAGACCATTTGTTGGGGCCTCATCATAGGGTACAACTGATTTTGGAAATTTGTTCATAACTTTGAAGTAAATACCTTTAAGCGGCTGTACATCCATGTTTATTAGCAAACGTTTATCAGGACCTGCGACCAAAAATATAAATTTGTTTAGCTTGTTTGTTTATTTCGGCCTTTTGCTTTAACACATTGAATAGGATTTTACAGGCTCGAGTCTTCAAGGACCCGAAATCGCGATAAAAGCAGCGTGTAGCCACGAAAATCAGTGTTACTTTGTCATTTTGTTAAAAACGTTACTTCTATTAAAATCTTATGAATTCTCGTCGCCTGGCGCCATCTGACATTTCCATTGAAAAGTTTGACATTTTTTAGCCTAAACGTTTTGACGTACGACATTTGAGTTGTTTAAAGTGAATACAAAAAATCAATTAGGTAAAAAATGGAATTAACCCGTGAACACACAAATTTCGTCGTGGCTTATCACGTCAAGAGTACATCGATGAACTTAAAGCTTTGTATGGCTATGAAGCACGATCCTATAGCACTGTGAAAAACTGGTTAAATGAATTCAATCGTTGCCGACGCTCGCTCAAAGACGAAGGTCGTCCAAAAACGGCCGTTGTGCTAGAGAACATTGATACCGTGCGTGACCTGACAATGCAAGATAGTCATGTGACATAGATAGAGGCATCCTTGGGCATTTCTTCCAGCAGCATACATTCGATATTGCATGAACACCTGGGCGCAAAAAAGGTTTGTTTTCGTTGGATCCCGTACAATTTGACAATCGCTCAAAAAAAGGCTCGTGTCGATTGGTGCAAAGAAATTTTAAAAAAATACGATCGCGGTGCTTGAAAAGAAGTTTATAAGATCATCACAGGTGACGAATCATGGATCAATGCGTACAAAACAGTAAAACTTTTTCTTCGGCAAAACTGGTGATGTGTTGACTGTTCCGCTTGAGCAACGTAGGACGGTCAATGCTGAGTGGTACACCACAACTTGTTTGCCTCAAGTCTTCGGAGAAATTCTAAAAACGAACAAGAGAAGACGAATCATTGTGCAACATGACAATGCGAGCTCTTACACATTGGCTTAAACCAGCGCCTTTTTAACTGGCTAATGCGTCGAATTGATGGGTCATCCGCCTTACAGCCCTGACTAGGCACCCAATGACTTCTTTTTATTCCGGCACATCAAGAAAATAATGCATGGTCAACAATTTTCGTCGCCAGTAAATGCTGTTAAAGCGTTCAAAAACCATGTTTTAAAGGTGTCTCAATCGGAGTAGATAAAGTACTTCGAATATTGGTTTAAGCGAATGCAAAAGTGTATAAATCATGCTGGAGAATACTTCGAAAAACAATAATTTTTGATGATAAATATTCGCATTTTCATTTTTAGGCCAGAGATATATAGCAGCCCTCGTACATATATACTTAATAGGGCCTGCGACCAATAGGTGCAGAATGACAAATACGGTACACACTCCATCTTTTGTGAAGGGTAACATAAATGTTTAACTAAAATGCTAAAATGATTCGCAAAATTTCGGATGAGTATAAATATTTCAAAATAATCATCTTGTTAATTGTAGAGTTAAAATAATCTTAAAATTTGAAGGATTTAGGAAAACGAATTGAAAGTATTGACCTAGTGGTGTTCTAAGCGCAGTTTTTGTTAAATATCCTTTGTTGAAGGCGTGTTTATTCCAAACTATAATCCCTATTACTTTTGTCTGTTTGACAAATATACTTTCATCAGGATAACACGGTTTTGAGGATTACTTTTTTTGCCAAATTAAATAGCTCTGTGTTTCTTGTTAAGCGAGTATAGGGTATATTGACCATACACGGTCGTACTGTCGATCTATGTAGTTTATGATGGAGGTTATCTACGAATCGGCGCTGCCGAACTTAACGATGTCTTTACTAGTCGTTATTCTGTTTCATTTTTATGCTAGCGTCTAGCATAAGTTAGACGTGGCAAAATTCCCTTATAATTAAAATAAATGAACCATCATCTCTCTTATTCTCACACGAATTTGAAAGAGCGTTCTGTAAATTGCCTCTGGCTAGGCAAGGTAAATTTTTTTCTATAAAGTTTTTTTTTTAAATTATGATTAGAAAAATAAACTTAACGAGTTAAGCTTTTGGAGAATATTTAGCGGTTTCAAAGGGTTTCAGTTTGTACATGTTGACAGTCTCTCATTATAGGGAGTAGTCATTTCGTTTTTTAGGCGCATATTTTTCCGGGTGCCTATTGCAAATGTAAATAAAAACTTTAAATTGTTACATTATCTTTTAGGATCGTTTTGTTTTTTTTGTTGCCCGCTTAAGATCATTACGCTTCAGTTTATTCTTTTCATTTTCCATCTTACCATTAGTTTGTTTTGTTTGCGTGTATGTGTCTGTCAGTATGGCATGTCTTATATATCTTGGGCTGTGGATGATGATAGTCTTTAAAATATTAGTTATAACCCAATGGCCTAGATATCGCAAAATTATATTGTGCAGATATTAAAAGATGCAAACAAAAACGCGTCATGGAACCTTAAGCAAGCAAATATCGATGGTAAAACAGAAAGTTTGGTTTCGTTTTACGTTTCTTTAAGGGGGCTGCCAGCAAACGGGAGGGACAGACTAAAGTAAATGCATTATAAATGATGAAATATTTTGTACATCTACGCATAGTATTGTAGTGTTTGTCTCAAAATGTGGCAATAGAGACATTTATATTATGACCAAGATAATGCAAAGACATCATCATCATTGTCAGCCAGTCAATGTAGGTAAACTAAGCCAACATCTAGACGAATGGACAGACAGACAGACATACATATATTGTCAATTCATTAAGCAATCATGGAGGTGAACAAAAAAGAACTAGGTAAAATATGCAAACATACATTTAAATAACATACGCACACCCTATAAACACTGTCTGCTTCTGGGCGTGTGACAGCGCTTGCGCCTGTGTCTCGGCTAAGTCGTGGTGGAGTTACTGATATTTGTTTTGGCATTACAAAAATTTTGTTAACAATTGTCACTCTTCAGGTGCTGATATTTGTTTTGGCCTTACGAAAATTGTGTTAACAATTGTCACTCAATTGAAACCATTTGTCTTAGAGTGATGAGCACATGGATTGACATAAGTCGTTAGTGTCACGCAGACGCAAGGTTTTGGACAGCATGACCACTTAACATCTAGGACACAAAAGGTGCATACGAGTAAGTATAAAACGTGAATAAGAATCGAAATCGTCGATGATTTTTTTTTAATTTAAAGTTGATTTAGGCTTGAAATTCGACCTCGACCCGAAGAGAGTTTAAGAAAAAGCCACGCTTAAATATACACCTACATAAGCCAGCCCAATAATGAATACTTGTAGAAAGACAGAAACTACAAAACATTTATTAAATCAGGAAGGTTGTGTAACATGTATTCGAGCGAGAAGAAAAGAACACTTAAGAATCAAACATGCGAATTTTCAGACGTTGGCCTGAACCACTCGGTTTGAACACAATCCTTTAAAGATATTATTAAAATATATAAGTACACACTTAAACTTGAAATATTATTGTATGTATTCGCTTTCTAATAGAATAAAAAGACTGCAAATGTAATGTTATTGAGTAGTAAATAAACAGCAAAACCGCGAAGCTTCTTTTTGTTAAATACAAATTGGTTCTACTAAGCATTGAATATTTTATATATTTGGAAATACTTAACTTAAGTGTTGAACCAAGTTTATTTAAATTTTATTTCCAAAATTTTGGTTTTTGCTTAAGCCGTTTCATGTAGAAATGTGACAAACTCCATAAAAAAACATGCACGCTGTTAACAATTTTAAAATTTTTTGCTGTCCCTGGGAAATGGTGTTCATGTCTATTATTTTTCAATAAAATAATCTTGGCAGAATCATATTTTGTAGGCAACTTTATGTGGTATTTATATTTCTTACGTTAACGAGCTTAGAATTGAACTGTATTTCTGTGAATTATATTTTTTAAATATTGTTGTTTTTCGTTTAAATATACATTTTGGTCCATATTAAAAAAAGCAAAAAATAATTATTCTCCAAAGCCAATTTTGGAATATTTGCTTTCACATACGCAAAAATGAATATTTCTATATTCGCTTATAATATTAGCATTCCCTAAACCCACTTTCGTTACATCCCTAGTTTTTATACTGTAATCTAATTTAATTTACTGAGAATTACGCATGGTGTTTGAAGCAATCTAAATTCTTTTTATAAGTATGTGACGCGCAAAATAGAAAGGGACCTAAGGGTAAAAACCAGTTTTGTTCCGGAGAGCCATTTTAAAGATTTAAATACGTGTATCTTTGGTGTACTATCACTTTCATAAAACGCGCATA
Organism: Hydrotaea diabolus; assembly: GCA_963513945.1. Lineage (NCBI taxonomy): Eukaryota > Metazoa > Arthropoda > Insecta > Diptera > Muscidae > Hydrotaea > Hydrotaea diabolus. The sequence goes on from OY740716.1 coordinate 9,682,355, forward strand.
TCTCTGGGAGGGAACACTTTTGGGATATGGGATCGGTCTCATTCGATGCTCAGATGTTGCCCACATCAAAAAAAAAAGTGAAAATTGTTTTTTTTTACCCTTAGGTCCCTTTCTAATGTGCGCGTCACATATACAAAACATATTTTGTTAAAAAAGTCTTTCCAGGAGGATTTTTCTGCTCATCAAAAATAATCCCGCACGTATTCGCATGTCGCTTCTCTTAGAAGGCCTTATTCATATTAAAACCAATACTCATTTCTTACTACTTTGCATGAGAAGTCCCTTAAGACGCAAAAATAATCCGAGAAACATTTTAACGTCCCTTTTAGTTGAAGACCTTTTGTATGGTTTCACGATCCATAACACATTCTTGCCCCTCTTATTTCTCACAGGAACGCTACCATGCCTGAAGAGTAAAGGAAAACCGGAAGGTGATCGTCTGACAGATGACCAGTGTCGATATACGTACATGCCGACTTTTAGTAAACGACCAATTTATTTATAAGAAGACAGTAGGTTAATGTTCATGAAGGACTAATTAATTGTGTAAACAAGGCGAAAGACAGGCAAGACCGACTGTGTGATTCCTACACAACTTTGTCTGACTTAATTAAGACTTTTAGAGCAAAAGAGTTAGTTTTATGTCGCACACAACGTACCGAGCTTAAGTAGAGCAAGATCGGATTTAAGAAGTGTCCTGTCAAGCAGCGAGGGCTACATAAAAACATTAAACGGTATAGTCCAATTTCAGCAAGGTTATAGGTCGTTTATAACGCAGTGTGCTAAATTTAAGGAAGATATGATTTTAACAGTGGCTTGTAAAGCGAAAGAGCCCCAAACCGGAAGAGGCGCTATATGAAAACATTGACTGATATTGTGCAATTGCACCGTGGTTGGCAACAGGTACAATACAAAATGTGAGCGATTTACCCAAACCGATTTAAGGATCTCTTACAACGCTCTGTGTCTTAATTTGAGCCTTATTGGATATTTTGTGTGCAGACAAGAGCAACACAACCTGAAGTTATTATAGTTTTCTTACTATGCACTTTGCTAAACTTGAGAAAGATTGGAGATAAGATGTAGCTGTAGGAGTGAAGGGACCTCTAAATTCAATGGGATACCATGTGAAGACTAGACCGATATTTTACCTGACTTGATTACAAATTCAATATTGCAATAAATAATATTTAAGCAAGATCAGAAATAATTTGTGGCATGAGTGCCTGGGTTACAATTCGGAAGGAACTTTGAATGGGGCCTATAAGAAATGATGGACCGATGGGTGATTTTGGAAGTAACTTTGAATGGGGGCCATGTGAAGACTAGACCGATATTTTACCTGACTTGATTAAAATCTTCAATTTTGCAATAAATAATATTTAAGCAAGATCGGAAATAAATTGTGGCATGAGTGCCTGGGTTTCAATTCGGAAGGAACTTTGAATGGGGCCTATAAGAAATGATGGACCGACGGGTGATCTCGGAAGTATCTTTGAATGGGGGCTATATGGACCGATATGGTGCGATCGTGTAAATTTTATATAATTTCTGGCTTCTATAACAGCAGAACATGAAATCAAGAGGAACCTTTGAGTGGGGGTCTAGTCAAAAACATAGACCTATAAAGTCCAATTTTGCCACAGTTTAATATTGGTCGCTAGTAAAGTTTTATGCGAAATGCGGTCATAATCGGATGTAAAATGTGGCTTTTAGAGCTGCTGGTTCTGAAATCGGAAAATACCTTTGTGTTTTATTGGATTGATATTGACCAATTTCAACCGATGGGTAAACAACGTTGTAGCCGCCGATTTGCGCTTTGCGGTTTAGAATTTAAAGGTTCAATTTCCACCAGAGGCATTAGCTAAAGCTTGACTAACTGACTTATGTCTCTCACCATCCAAGACATAAGAAAACTACTTTCAAAACAGTATTTTACATAACGACCACTGCTTAAGGCCGGCTACGAATGGATAATGCATTTTCAAGAGAAGTTTTTACAGACATAAGGGATATAAAAACCCAAATATTGTTCGGCGGGGGAGTTGCAGCCGCTATCAGCAATGGCTGAGTTAAAGCCAAAGGTAAGGGCGGCGGCGTAATATTGCAAAAAACTGTCGCCGCAAAATTGCACATTTCGGCTTGGGAAGTAACCAAAACATCAGCAAGACGCTTTAAAATATAGTCTTAAAATTTCTTTAGTCCGATACTTTCTTGGATCATAATTTGCAATACAATTTGAAGAAGAAATGTTATTAGTCACTAAAACCCAAACATATTCTGCCAATATAGATGACCTAAAGTAACGAATGAATATGTGACTCTGTTCACCAGATTGAATTTTTTTCACTTAGTGTTTTTTGGGGTTTTTAATTTTTATATAATTTAGAGTGTGCTTTTTTTTCTTCTACAGTTTTCGATTCGATACAAAGCCATGTGTGGTTTCTACATTAATTTTCTTTTTCGTTGCCTAATTTCCTCTAAATATGATATCCAACCAACCAAGTTAGCAAACGAACAAAAACAAACATGTTGGCAGTTAAGAAACTGAGACCTCACTCACATTCCGATTGCAAGAAATCTTCAGCCAGAGGCCGCCATATAAAAACAAGATATCATTCTAATATAGAGAAATTGAAGCAAACATTTCCTTTATGCTTTCCTTTTGGCCAAGGAACGGAAAAACAAAGCTCTAACAACAACGAAGACAACAAAAAAACGCTGACAAAATCACTTTTTTTCTCCTGTGCAGCGGCTTAGATTGGCTTGGCTCTAACTACTTGGCTTTAATACATATTATCCTCATTCGAATCCAAAAAAGGGAACCTGCTGTAAGTTTAGATTAAAGTTTTTGTTTTCGTTACTGCTGCCGTTGTTGTTTTTGTTGTTTCTGCTATAATAGTTATAACTGCAAATATTCACATCGTTTGGTATTGTTTGTTAAGAGGTGAAGTCCATTGGTTTCGTTGGTCCATTGGACAATAACATGTTAAATCTTACTACTGTCTTTGTTGCAAATCGTATGGATCGGATCGTCCATGCGAGCGTGTGTGTCGGTTCCAAAGGCAGGCGGGCAGGCAGTCATACAATGGAAATTGGTGCATGTTGTGTGCTGTGTTTAGCCTTTTTTTCATTTGCCAACAACAAGAACAACGGCAACAACAAAAACAATCGAGTGAAACAAAAAAGAAAAAAAAAGAAAAATCGAAAACAGTTAAGAAAGCCTTTTTGTAAAAGCATGACCATGGTCTTAAAGTTAAGATCTACTAAAACGATGATGCTGGCTAGTGATTGTGATGATTTTACTTTATTGGGTGTGTTCAATTATATGCTTTAATAATAACGGTAATCACGGCAGACAGGAAAAAAAAGTACCACCACCAGAAGATACCGCCACACAAAAGTTTACATTTCAAAATCGCCAGCAAAAGAAAAATACCAAACACTAAGCATTTACGAGTATGTATGTCCGTATGTCGATTTGTAAAGAAAATGGATTTGTCCTGCCTTTGCTACTCATATGGGCACTCGTATGTACTCGTGTCACCAAAAATTGTGTCTCTGTTGTTTTATTAAAAACTTTATTTAAAAAAAATACATTAAAAACCCAAACATCAGAAGACTTTAAACGTATTCGCCTTTTTTGATATTTTACACCAAAAACTACTTTCTTTGTGTTTCATTGTTTTAACGTTTTTATTTCGGTTGCCCCTCCATGGAGGAAAACAATACACTTCACAAATGTTATGCAATTTAGTTGCGGCTAATCCAAAATTGTCTTATACTTCGTCGAACAGAAGCGAACGGCGAGTAGTAGTTGGTGTGGGCCAAATTAATTTGGTGAAAACCGTTGGATAAATTATTGAACAGTTTTGCCAAATAACCGTCATTCGATAAAAACTTAAGACGTTGGAAAAATAATAAATATTTCGCAAGTCTATGTGCTGAGTGTTGCCAAATAAAGTAACTGATTGGTTGATTACCTAACTAAAAAAAACTTGGCTTCTAATGGCTTAAAAAACTTGATTTTAGTCGAAGCCCTTTGCTTTATGCAAGGTATTGTTGTTGTCAAGATTATTCGAATGGCAGGACGCTTAAGTCATGTAGGTTATTTCAACAGTGTACAGCTTTAGTTTATTTCTACAAACGATAAATTTATTTTGTAGGTAAAAGATTATGAAATCTTGGGTTTTAAGAAGCACCACTTCTCCCTTAAACAGACTCAGAGATAGGCTTCGGCCTTAGCGGATATTAGTAAATACACGCATACATATTTTCCTCAACATTTCATTAAGGAACAAACGGGGAACTTCTACTGTTTAATGCCGTTAAATGCATTTTATAAAGAAGCTTTTACTTCACTTAGAGATAAAACTCTGCTGTCCTCGGCATTTCCGAGGCGAAAACGCCGCCGCCGAAATTATTTTGATATTATTTGATACTAACGGGGATTTTCCGACTTGTCCAGCTTGAATTTCTGTCCTTGTGAAAAATATCTTAGTTCTTGAGGCTTGGCTTTTTTTCAAGAAAGATGATGTATTCGGACTAATAGGAACCGTTTCGATAGTTTAGATGTCTCGTAAGAGCGACTTTGAAGCCGATCTATGCACGAAGAATATAAGAATGGTTGTGGTGATAATATTCGAAGAGCACTCTTGATTAAGTTTTTTTTTTGGTCAATTTGACCCAAAGATAGCAGAAGGGCTAACAAAACAAAAGACTTAAGAAACGAACTCTAATGAGCTGCGCAACAGAAAGGCATGTGATTTCAGGCGATCCGAAACAATATGTCAGCTCTCAAGGATACTTTAGCTACCATTGTAATTCTTTATGAGTACAGTGAAAATACCGCTTTCCAATATTACGTGCGTATACTTAAATGCCATCTTGGTCCTAAAGTAGCGATGGAAGTAACATTATTGCAATTCTATGCCCTGTAGTCCGTAGCGCAATCGAGTACTAACTACCGATATGCTCATTTGGCCTTATCCTCTCTATTAGCGAGAGATTGGGACCATTACAACCCTTAACGAATTAGTGCAACTGAATGATTGGAAATGCAACGTCTAGCTAACACGTTGCTCGAATTAGAGATATTAACCTCTGTTTATTTGAAGAGTTTCGAAGGGAAAGATTTCAAATAATCAGGCAAAATGTCTTAATGCTTCAGCTCTCTGGCGGTACCTTTTTACAGATTCCGGTAAATTTTCTATGTCATACCTTCAGTATGGGTCTTGAGTCTTCATGTCGGCAACTCCATAGACGTGATCAGATATGCAAACTAATCGGTGAAGAGGTTGTATAGTAAGCTAAGCTTAGGAATAAGGGAAACTTCTCTTAAATCAGTGAGCTTAACACGATATAATTATTATTTTTCTCACTAATCGAGACCTTCTGTTTAACGCCGGATCCGAACGGCGAATGCAATTTATATGCCCTTTATATGAGGTTCAGAATCGGACATTAGGTCAGAATCGGACCTCCTATAAGGTTTAAAGAGCATCAGGTCCTAAAATTGTGAGGAGCCGTCAATAGGTGTATACGCGATATCCAGTAAAACGGCAGCCGCCGAGTGGCTCAAATGTAAGGAAGGTTTTAACGGATGTGGCATTTAACTTCAATTTCCGCTGATTACAAACCATTAAGTTGCCGAAAAATGTTTATAGTTAAATCTTGAAAAAGGTTATTGAAACTGTAGGAACATGAACCGGGCCTGGCAACAACTTTTTTCTCCCGCGTAAAGAAATATGAAAAAAAAAATTTAATTAATCAATGAATATATAATTAATTTCAGCTTAAGGGAAAAGGTTATGCTATTTTCAATCTATGCTGCTATAGTGGCATTTTTGTGTGAGGTTCAAGAAGGGTCGTGATTAGACCCCAAACTTTAGCATAGGTATGTAGTAATCGTCTTTTAAAGTAAAATTTTCAGCAGTATTGCATAACCACTGTTAAAGTTATTAGGCGTTTACCAAAAGTAGGCGGAGCAGTGTATTTGCATGGGAGGTACCAGAATGGGGAGTTTCAGCCACTTTTTTCATACCCACCTACAAAACACTACGATTGTAGATACATAATAAATATTTTGTTTCTATAAGATGAACTAATTAAATATTCAAGCTCAACTCCAAACAGCGAAATATTTAGTTTTTGTTTTTATATGTAAAAAATTTCAATTTCTGAAGATGTATCTCAAAGAGAGACGATAAATTTGATAAAATAAAGATTAAAATTACAAAAAACCACGATTATTTAATTAGTTCATCTTATGAATACTACAATGTTCAGAATTTAACAGAATTTCATGCACGAGGTGACATGTTATGTGAGTTCTAATCTTCACTTTTTGTGGGAGGTACCAGAAGGGGTGTGTCTGGGAACTTACATTTTTGTCTTCCGATTAACCTTTTAGGGTTTTCTTAAGTATTGATTTTAAGTCTTATAAATAATATTAAAGATATTATGCGAAAAACAAAAATGGGCTTAATGGCTTATTTGCCTGACAGGTACTAGAATAGGTCGTGCCAACCACTATTTTCGTACATGCATACGAAGCCGTCTCTAAAATATGGAGGTGTACAATATTTAAACGATTATCTCTTGGTCCTTTTAATTAGTTTATTATAATTTTATTTGTAATAAATACTCGTATGTAAATAAACAAAAAATAAACTATTTTCATGCATATGGCGGCATGTTATTAAAGTTTGAATATGTGCATGTACTCGTATATGACCTGTGTGCGGAAGGTACTAGAAGAAAGCGAGGCAAGGAATCAAATTTTTGTTACCTTATTTATCTAACAATTCTATTCTTATGAAATGGTTTCGAGCAAGTTGGTACAAAAAGTATTAAAGATATTACAAGAACACCAAAAGTGGGCAAATTGATACAGTAGTGTGAGCGGTGCCAGAAGGGGTGTGGCATTATAGACTATTTTTTATGCTATGAAGATCAGTAGAAAAAGAGAGTTTCAAAGCGATTCTGCATGTCGAAAGTTATCGTGCTACCCACCCTCCCTGAGGGTCAGACGGTCATGCCTCCAGTGATTGAAACAGTCACATAAGAATTAGGTAAAACACAATAAATTTAGGATCCTTTATGATTTTTGAAGCGCTACAGTTTTATTCCAAATCAAGTGATATACACCCACTTACTCTATAGGGTTTGGGTCAAAAAATTTACCAATTTTATGATATTGATTTCGTCATAATGGAAATGGTGTAATTTTTTTATATTTGTAATCATATTACATTGCAGTAATTACTGGTGACAAATGTCAGTTTCCTTCGATTACTCCTTCTAGTTTTGGCGCTTGTTATATGAAATCACGACATTGAGCCACGTAGCCCTTACTGACTACAATAATGTTAACGTTAGCTATAAACTTTTGAAATTTAGTAGATATACTAGGTCTGTTCTCCAGAAGGGCTATAGGATTATGGGATCTTTTTCGAAAATTCTATGGAATAGGAGTTTACCGGTAGAGACGAAACTATTACTCTACAAGACTAGTATACGCCCGGTTATTTTATATGGGTTCCCAATATGGTTTAATGTATCCCCGACAGTTATAAAGGAATTTGAGATATTTGAGAGAAAGATATTAAGATATTGTATTGGTAAAAATTTTGAGTCGTTCTCCAAGCGATATTCGAATAAGTATATATATACATATATATATATTCGAATAAGTATATATATACATATATATATATATATATATATATATATATATATATATATATATATATATATATATATATATATATATATATATATATATATATATATAAGGAGTCAGATGTTACTCCTATTGGTCTGTATATTTGTGTGTGTAATTAATAAATTTATTACAAGGATTTCCCTTCACGAGAATTCCATTATAACCGATATTTACAATGCCCATAAGGACATTCGCTGGTCAGATGTTTGCTATTTATCTCCGATTGGATTTTTGAATGAAAGTCGGGCAGATTTTGATACCTCGGTTTCCTTTCGTCCCGAGATCTACAAAAAAGTGGTTCCGGGTGCACATAGAGGATAGCATCTTTATGATTGGAATATTGTTAAGGCTCTTGAACAGCATTTGTTAAAATCTCTTATTTTTTCTACTTATTTTTTTTTGTTTTCCCTATCCTCTCCTTTTTTGTAATCAACCCCTCCCCTTCACCCCCTAATTTTAGGCTAGTTATAAGTATACTTTTAAGCTAAATTCTAGGATATTTCACTCCTAAGACCACTTTAGCCTCGGGAGCAAGGGCGAACACACTTATCAGAGCTATATACAAATTAAAAATATTGCTATACACAGAAAATGCTTGGTGCCGTTAGCTGCACGTTATTGGTAATTTAGACAATACATTATAGTCATAAGCAATTTCTTGTTCATAGATCTAGTATATGTCTGTCATTGTTTTTGAAAAAAGGCTCAATAAAATAAACTAAACTAACTAAGCTAACGTTAGCTATTGAATGGTTAAAATAACATTTAAAAGAAATTAATTTTTAAATATTGAATGCATATTTGGTTATTTTTAGCTCTTAACCATTCAATACGACCAGCTACTAGACAATGCTTTTGCTCCCGATTGCTCAACTTTTAGAAACAGGATTACTTTATTTTGGCCATTTGTCTTGCAAGTACTACTGCTCGGAAAATTCGAACAATTTTAAACATATTACTTTGATGTTTAGTGCTGAGTTCGCTTCTTAAGTCGTTTGTTTCACTATTTATATTTAATAAATATGTTTATGAATTAAAAATCTTAAGATAGCTTCACACGCAAATCACATGCTTTCAATACAAATATGTTGAAATGTTAAAAAATTCACCTCTTTTCCCCACCATAAATATTTTGTTATTAATTCACACCAAAACATAGAATCGACATAAAAATCGACGTAGTAAAAAAAAAACAAAGTAAACAAGTATTTTTTGTTTAAATTCTTCACTAGTTTTTGTAAAGGTTCTCAAGCTTTACTTCTTAGCCACGCACACACCAGATGACATATATGTACCTATGTATGAAAATCTGTACCTGAGCATGAACTCACACTCTGCGCAGAAGAAATCGAACTTCATTCATGGAAAAGCCAAAAACTTAGAAAAGCATTAGTTAGGTGATGATGCGGTTGTTGGGTGCTTTGTCTGCACGCCTGTGGTATGTTCCGCCGCCCGTGAAACGGTGGCTCTGTGTGTCCCAACGACTTCAAACAATAAGTAATTCCAATTTTATTCTCAACGTGTGCAACAATCTGACACTATGTGCCACGAGTGTGTGTGGTGGCACTGAATGCTTACTACCGCAGCCCACACACGGAAATTTTCCAAACACGCGTCACTTACTTGGCGAGTAGAACTCCTGAAGCAGACACATTCATATCTGTGAGCATTACTAACAACAACTGCAACATATGCGAAATTATATCTGTGAGTCTGTAGGTATGTACTCGTGTATAAAACTAAAAAGTTCTCAGCTCGACGATCCGGCGGAGCAGTTATTCCTCCAGCAGTGGTTTTTTGTGTGTTAGTCGGTACACTGCCGCAACAGCATGCATCAAGTTCAAGCAACAAGTATAAGAAGGTCTAGTGTGCAATTTTGCAATTGCCTTCCATAAGAAAAGGTGCATATGCTTATTGCACTGAAATGTTGAGCGTTTGCCTTTCCTCTTTTTTCGTTTGTTTTTTTCAAGAGCAAGTGCAAAGCAGTTGCCAGAATTTTTTTGTTCGTTTTTTTTTTTGGTAATGGTGGCAGTAATACAACAAAATACACGCCTATACAAACTGAACCGCCGCAGCCAATGGTTTGGGCCTTCTTTTTGTTTGTTTTTGTTGTTGCTGTTGTTATAAAATATTTGTCTATGAGTTCTCATATGTATGAACGTACAATGATCATAAATAATTTCATTTATCTTTATTTGCATTTCATGAACCCAAAAGTTAGCTGGCCCGCTCGGATCTGGCCTTTCCTCTAATCATAGTTAGCAGATAGCAGCATTTTGCATATCTTAAATGGTATGTTAAGACGTTAAAAGCATTCTTGTTCTTGTTGTTATGTAGTTTGTGTGGCCAAATGAAGTTACACTCAAAAACCAAATGTACTTAGTAGAAGTTTGAATATTTTTTCTATATATTTCACAAAATCGCTTTGAGGCGAAAGCAAAGACATTTGGATTATAACCTTTAAGAGCCATGTAGGCAGCCGTGAAGTGATGGTAGTGAGCACGACTATCATGATAGTAAACTCAGATTAAACAAACTCATGAATGCTGGCGATTTTACAAATTTATTGCTAAGCCATGGAAAACCTTCTCTATAAAATGTATTAAACAGTATTAAGCGGTCAGTGAGTACAGGAACAATATCTTTTACAGCTCACAGATTTAAGATTCATTTCCCCTTGACCTGTAAAGGGTATTTGGGCTGCTTTCTTAGGTTGTTTGTCTTGTAAATATTAAGTTATGTTTTCAGAAAGTGTCATAAAAATAGATTTTTTTAGCAAAGTGTCACAGAACTTCCTGACATCCTTTCGTGAATTTCTTTAAGGTTTGCATCAAGGTGGATCCAGAACTTCAAGTTTGCAAATGCGTCTTAACAAATTTTTGAACTTTACGATTTGTTCTATTAAGAATATTTGAAATGTGTACAATAATTTTTTATTTAGACTATGAAGCTTTAAGGTATAAATGGGTACTATTTAGTCACAATACATATCTAGAAAGGGTTACACAGGGTGATTCATTTACGACTGGCCAAATTTTACTAGCGTATTCCCTCGCCCATCTCTCTTCTTTAAGAAGATAGTTTTACCTTTAACCTTTCCAAAATTACCTAAACGAAGCCCAGACGTCCTACCGTTCTGAAGTTATGACTATTTGACTGAAATGGAAAACATTTTTTTGTTATAATTTATAAAAAAAAAATAAATATGTGCTCTTATTCGAATAAAAAAAAATGCATTTCAGTCCCTGCAATCATAGTATGGTTTTATTTAACAATAGAAATTTTTATTAAGTGAATCTTTAAAAAAAACATTAAATTCAAAATAATAGGAAAGATTTATTTTACAATAGAAAAATCCGTGAGAAATACATTTAACAACTAAAATTTGATTTACGGAAAAAGTACTGGTATCCCAATTTCTAAAAATTACAATCATACCGTATGATTGCAGTAACCTTTTTTTGACGAAAGTTATTGTTAACATAATGCAAAAATAAAATACTTTTGTCGCACCAAACATATTTATATTGTTACTACAACCATATGGCCATTTTCGATATTATAATACTATTGTTACATTTCAGCAATATTAAAGTTGACAAACATACTTTTATTGCAGAAAGAATATTATTATTGCCGTAACAATATAGTTTCCATATTTCTTCTCTGCGTGCAGTAAGCTTTAAAGCCCCCAAATGTTCCTTTACTGAAACTAACTGAATAAACATGTTTTAAATATATATATTTTTTTATTAAATTGAATCTTACTGTTCAACTCTTGGATATAGAATATATATTTTGTTTAGCCATCTGGTGATTTATAAAAAGCCAGCATTGCACCGCCAACTTTCCCTCAGACTTATTTTGATATACACAAATGGTGTGCTTTATATACCAAATGTCATGTTCGTACCTCTGATATTTTAAGTTGATCAAGTTGCGGTTGTCGAATTTTAATTGTGTAATTGTGTCTGCAGAGCCGCACCCCTTCGTTACATAGCAATGTACTGACCCATAGTAGCATACCGTCCACTTTTCGCCTAGGTCTGTTTCTCAATACACGAATAGCACATATAGTTTATCTGATGATCCTTACTCAAGTAATCTCATTGTAGTCATTTAAAGTTTCTTAATGTGTGGATGAATGCACGCCTCTGTTTAAAATCTTATCTTTGTATGCTTTGCGATACTTTCCTAACCCAAAGCGACATACAGTTCAAATTCCAAGATAATCGGCTTGTAATTATTGACGTTTTAGCGCATTTAAAGAAAGGGGAAATACAGGGTGTCTCAGTATAAGGGTGTATTTTTTAAATTTAGGGTATTTTTTGAGTAAGTGGCAACTCTGAAATTTGCTAAAAATGGAGCGCTTTACAAAAGCAGAATGCGCTTTGACTGTGAAAACATAGATTTGAATGTTTTTTATACCCGTTGTTTAATGTGGAAAATTGTAACTTCAAATTTGAAGCTTTGTAAAAACTACTATAGCGCTAAGTGTGATCCTGCATCCAGTACTCTCGCCGTTTCAGCAGAGATGTCGTTGACCTCGGCGATGACCAAAATGGCGGATGTATTGGATGCGGCTCTTAGCACAGCCGGTCTTTTTCTTCTCCTGCTTCTTCACCTGGGGAGTTTACTTTACCGGCACGGCCAAAGAACCATATACTTAACCACCAAACATGGGAATGGTGATGTCTAACCTAAAAGAGGACAATACAGAAATGTCTGATTTATTGTCCAAAGCATTGCCGTCAAAATGATTTCCTCATTGTTGTAGCCATGAAGTTGGGCAACGTGAGACTTAACGGCAGCAATGTAAACATCTTGTTGAACCCCAAAGCTTTCAATATTTTTCAAACCTCGTACAAACAATTGCAATTTCAAACCTCATACAAACAATTGCATATTTTAAGTGCTCTTGTCAAAGAAACAAGTAGAAAAAATATGCAAAAATTTTCGGCTAAGAAAGTGCTGCTAATGTGTCAACCATTTGAAGAGTAGTGAACAAATTTTAAGAAACTGGGTCGGTTATGGTCATTTACTCTCTTGTGCGTTAACGTACCGGTCGGTCTCTTGCAAACATTGCTGCTATAAACAAAGAATGGTGTCGCCATTTACCCCTAGTCATTAATTTGGCATTGTTCTCAACAACTTAAAATTTCACAAAGCACTAGGAAGCGAATTTTGACAAAAACCCTCCCCCAACCTGCTTGCGTACAAAATTCAGCTTACTCTGGAGCTCAAACCAGCAGACTACGAAAAGCGCCGGCAATTTGCTCAATAGAGCAAAGTGAGTTCGAGTCTGAAGTCAATATAACTTTTTCAAAAAATAAGAGGTGTCCGTTAAAGCGCATTTTTAACTGAATGGCTTCAACAAAATGGTCGAGTTTGGGGCTGGGAAAATCCTCATGCAATCCATTGGAAACAAATGCACCCACAGAGAGCAACTGTCTGGTGCGGACTTTGATCAGGCGGCGTTATTGGGCCTAACATTCTTTAGGGTTTTTTGAAATCTCAGGTTTATGCGTATAAACCAGGAACAGTTCGGGCACACACGAAACCAATAGTTGGAAATCAGTTGGAACTACAATGATTCGATTGCGTTAGAGTAACTTCGGTTGCAATCTCCAAATTTTTATAATCGTAATGGATAGTCTGTTCGAAATACCACAAGATGATACATATGATCATCGTATTGTACTCACAACCTATTGATCAGTCCTTAAATCAGTCAGTCGATAAAACGCAAAAAAGGTATTTAGTTCACAGCTGGTGGTTGTGGCAACCAATAGTTTAGCAAACTTTTTGTTACTTTAACCAATTAATTCGATTAATACCGAATTTAAGCCAATCGATTTAATCAATTAATTTCCAGTAAAAATCATCCATCACCTTTTCCATTTCTACCTCCTTATGGGTACTTCAAGTACATCAATAACACTCTGCGACAAATGGTAAGGGTCAGTGATCGGTTTGGAATGAAACCACCGGGGAAAGTTATATTGGTAAAAAAAAAGTCATACGTGTTCCAGCGTTTCGCTGGGTCTCATCTAGGAATCGAGATATATCGATTTGAAGTTAGTAAGTATATGAAGTAGTATCGTATAGGGGAATTTGTCACGTTTTAGGCTCTTTTGTTTGACATAACTCGAGAACCACTCGTCCGATTTAGCTGAAACAAATTTAGAAAAATGAAGAATTACAATTCCTCTAATCCGTTCTTAAACCGTTTTCCTACTTAAGCAACAGTTTCGCAATTATAAATAAATGTATGAAAAAAAAAATTATTTTTGCCTAAAAATTAAAATTTTTTTTTTTTAATTCATAAAAAATCCAAAACGGTAAAAAGTGTCAAGTCCTATTACTTTCACGTAAAGTCACATAACCTATGACCAAAATGAGACATAAATCATGAAAATCGATGCAAAAGAGCCAAAAACGTGACAAATTCCCCTATACGATACTTACTAACTTCAAATCGATATATCTCGATTCCTAGATGAGACCCAACGAAACGCTGGGACACGTATGACCTTTTTTTGACCGATATAACTTTCCCCGGTGGTTTCATCCCAAACCGATTGTGGCTGTCGCACAGTGTAATGAAAGCAAACAGTTTTTGTATCTGGCTAAAATTTTTATTTTTTATTTACCTCAAAAATTCTCTTCTAAAAGTTCGGATACTTGATATGTTGCACCTATACTACAGATTCATTCGGTTGTACTGATGGAATACTCGGGGTAGAAGCAACCTCAATCATTCGGTTGGTAACAAAATTCGGTTATGGCAACGAAACTGTTCTCTGTGTGTAAGCTCAAATCCGATACCTTAAGCGTCTCCGGAGAGATACAATCCAATCCACTTAAAAATCACAACGATCTCAAAAAAACTTCTTTTTTTTAAAAAGTGGATTCTTACTGAGGCACCCTATAGCTTAGGTTTCCATGTTTTTTTTTTGGGAAATTTAGGCAATAGTTCGATGTGGAAAATAACTAAAACTTAAAAATGTTGTTCTGGGTGTATCGTACATCTACTTTCCATGCTCCCCAGCGCAATGTGGGACCAATGGGCGTATGATTAATTCTTGTGATACAATCATCTGTGATTTCCGCCAGAAACAAAAATTCACAAAAGAGACGAAAGATTTTTGTAAAGTTTAATTTAAATAATACTATTTGAGGAAAATCATAGCGAAAGACAAAGAAAATAAAGCCAAGCCAAACGAATTTAACTGACAAAGGGGTGTGTTGATAGCCACACGATAGCTGAAATGAACAGGAACAGGGAGACAGATGCACAAGGTAAAGTCGTGTGTGAGTGCAGCAAAAAGTAAGAAAGTAAAAGAAACGGATTACTGTCGAGCATACATATTCTACTTATAGTTTCGAAATGACTTTTAACAAAAAAGACGGCAAATAATTCAATTACACGACTACCTATTCATAGCGAAAAGGCCTTTCTTTAGGTTGTTGTTTTTTGTTTCCATGTTCAATGTGGTGGCCGGCACGAAACGTGCCGCGCTGCGTTCGATATGTGTATTCGCTGTATGATTTTTTTTTGTAATTTTTCATTCTTTTTGTTTTTTTTTGCTCTCCATCTCGAAGACTTGAGACTTTTCCATTTACTTTTTTCAGCTTGTTATTAATATTAGAAAGGTTTATGTGGTTGCTGTTGTTGGGTACTTGCGCGTAATTGTAAACTATTGTATCACGTTTGAACTTAATAGTTTCCTTGGCTTTCCTTCCTGTTGCTTTGGTTTATAAACAATTTAACACTTCATAGTTACCGTAACATTTGTTGTGTTCTTTCTTTCCTGTCTGCCACATGTTCTCCCGAGAAGCTGCCGCATTGCAATGCTTCTCAAAGGCATATTCACTTTAAAGAGTGTTTTTTGTTTATTTTTCTGTGGCAACTCAAATGTAATTTATCTTTTTTTTGCTTTTTTTGCTTTTAATGTTTATTGATGTATTTGAGTAGTTTGGGGGTATCGTTGATTTTTTCGATTTCCACGGACACGTTTTTGGTTTTTCTAGGTTTTTGTTGTACTTTTTTTTAACTAACTATGGAATATTTATTGTTTGTATGAGCGGACGTGGTCTGGTGTTACGAAAGCATTTTTGTTTTCTTGTTGGCATTTTTGGAGCTGCAGCAGTAAGTCGGCATTCTTAGAATTTCCTTCGTTTTATGCAATAAAGTTTTAAAATTTACGAGATGAGGCAAACATATATGTGTGAGTATGTGCCTTAAGTCTTTTGTTTTGATAAGTCGCAATTTTTCTAAATTTTAATAACTTTGTTTGTTCAGCGATCGAGCGATTGATGGCTGGATTGCCGTGTTGTTACTAACTACAGTAGGCGATTGTTACTTTTAATGTATGCGTTGTATGTGTCTGAAGTATAACGTTTTAAAATTCTATGTAGGACTCTTGAAAATGTTGTATCTTCTAATAGTGGTTTCCCGACATAAGCAAGTTCTAATTTTTGTAAGTGTAATTATAAGTCAGGTTAAACTAAAACTTGTCAGGTTAAACTAAAACTTGTCTTCCCATAGTGGCTCCTCGATATATACACGAGTTATAATCTTTGTAAGTGGAATTATAAGTCAGGCTAAACTAAAACTTGCGATAATAATATCCTTTAATCTACGTAGACTAAAATAAAGCTTTAGCAGTATTCTTCAATGGTAACCTAATATTTCAAACCCCAATAGTTCAGAAAATATTTCAAAAATATTTAAGGTAGTCTAAAGACTATTATCGGGTTTTGTTTTATTAATGCTCATGTTGTAGTTATGCTTGGGAGTGAAAACTTGGTGGTAGACGACTTTACAATACAATTCATGTGAGCTGCGGATATATATCGACTAATCATTGCTTTTATATTGCATATGCAAAGTAAGCAAGCCGTGATGTGATGGGAGGCTGCACGACTATTATGTTTGTTAACCCAGGTTCAACCCCGTGTAAGAGAACATCTAACAATATTGCAGCAGCGGGTTTCCACCTCTGATCCAAGCTTTGTTTTATCGATAGTTTGCATAAGCCGCTCAGAGCCGGCGTTAAACAGGAGATACCGGTCAGTGATTTGAGAGAAGTTTCCCCCAGTTCCTTAATGGAATGTTGTGGGACTTAAGTAAGTAAAGTAAGCCGAATAGTAAGACACGACGAATCACCGAAACACTCTCTCCACTTGACAGACTTGCCCAATTGACTTTATTTCACTACGAGATATTTTAATTTCGTGTGAAGATCGTTAGTCCTTCCGCCTATTGGAAGGAAAATCGACATACGAGATACGACAGGTGAAATCATTTCTAGAAGTTGGCTCAGAGGAAAAGTGTATATTGAGTTACTAAAATTACCTTTAAAAGAAGTAGTATTTTTTTTTTAAATTTTCTAAATATACCTACATAATTTGCAAAGAAACCATGGCATAACGTGAAAATAATTTTACATACATACGTACTTAAGGTCTTAAAATAGACACGGTTTTTGGATCTTTCCGATCTTGTGGCCTAACAAAGGTTAATTTTGTAATAACAATGGAAATTTGTTCGCTCAATGTTAATTTAAGTTCGCTGTTATATGAAATATACATATTTTTTTAATGTTATAAATAATAAATCCTTTTCAAGCTCGTGGTCTGTGTGATTGACGCTAAATTTGTATTCAGTTGCCCAATATTGCGCAATGATTTTTAAGGTTTACAAAAAAAAAAACGCTTCGGACGGAAGGACTCAAGGATATGTATACTAAATTTAAAGCATATTTTCCTATGAGCATAAATCACACTGAGTATGGAAAGCGGACCTTATGCTGAAAAGAATCGACCTATATTAAACAATTAAGGATAAATATGGCTGAGTTTGGCTGAGTTTAGGAAGTGGACCCTAGAGACTCTAATAATGAAGGTTTTTATTTGTTCCGTCCCAATAACACATCTATGGTGAAGGACTTTCAAGACTTTACTCCTGCCTTATCTTTAATTGAATCGCACCATGTAGAAAAAGTGGCTCAAAACAAACAAAAAATATATTTTTTGATATTTTTTTAACATTTCTCATTTGCAACGCTGATGCTAGTTATGCCATCTTTTAAAACTTCTCCATCCTTAACATCTACATAGGTACACCAAACACATGACGCATCTATGTGATTCCCAAACATCGAATAAATAGCTCCAAAAATATTTAAGAATTACAGGTATTGCTTATTTTCGATATCCACTGGTGCTGGAGATTGCAGAGACTTTGTGCCGCAGCAATGCTCAGCTAAGCTTAGTTCTAAGCCTCTACCGACACAGTAAACTTACGCTTCTAATGTGTTTAACAAACTTGTAAATTTCCGCTTAATTTATAACATTTGTTAAACACACACCGAATCACAGCCAAGGCATGAAATCCATGTTAAGGAATCTAAATCTAAGCCGTACTCATATCTCAAACGTTCTATTGGTGTGCAAGTGTGTTTGTGTGGAAATGTTACGAAAAAGCCAAGAATGAAAAAAAGAGAAGCTAAAGTAGATGGAGAAGACAAAAAAAACAGTTAAACTTTGACTGGAAAATTCACATGCTGTAAACTAATGTGAAATGTGAAATAAGCATTGCAATTCACTGATCTTGAAAGAGCACACGGAATACATTCGGGCATACCTACATTATGCACTGCAAGGTACAGATCCATACATATGTACGTACGTACGTGGAAAATGCATGCGGCTGCTCGTACATACCTACGTACATACGTATTATGGCGGGAAAAATATGCGAGAAATCATCGTCATCGCCATCATCATCAGCAGCACCACCATCGCCAACCATCAGAATTAGAATGTGTTTAGAGCGGTGCTGTTCGTTTTCGGGACATGGCAGACAAGTGAGCAACAACAAGTGAAGCCCGGCAATGAAGGCGGACAGTAGGATAGACAGACAGTACTGGGTCAAAGCATTAACAACGATTGGCTATAATGGGAGAATATTGAAGCTGAGCCTTGAAGACATTCCCTTATAATCGACTTTAAATAGTTAAAAAGGTTGATAACTATCGATGATTGCCCCAAGTCCTTGCAAGTTTCTTAAGTAATGCTTACCATTTTAACAGAATTCTGGTTAAAGTATTTCAATTTGGAACGTACCTGAAAAGTAAAAAGAAAAAATAAAACTTAATTAAATATGAGCGTATTATACTTCTAAAAATATGTGTAAAATAAATTGAGTATTTAACTTAAACTTGAGTTGTGGGGGAGGGGTTTAAACCTTTTACTTAAATTGCACAAGATTGCCAAAAGACTGGCAATAGCTGAATGATATTATTGATCTTCGTACAATTCTAAGACGATCTATATATGTGACGCGCAAAATAGAAAGGGACCTAAGGCTAAAAAGCAGTTTTGTTCAGGAGAGCCATTTTAAAGATTTAAATATGTGTATCTTTGGTGTACCATCATTTTCAGAAAACACTTTTGGGACATGGGATGAACGGCCACATTCGATGCTCAGATGTTGTCCACATCAAAAAGAAAAAGTGAAAATTTTTTTTTTACCCTTAGGTCCCTTTTTCTATGCGCTGTCACATATGCCTTTTTCCGTCCATTTTGTGCAAATAAAAAGCGATAGAGTCTTTTTATTTACCAGACATATGTCTTCTAGTAGTACGGATGACATTTAAAATAATACAAATCGAACAAAAAGTGCCCCTAACAGGACATTTTTTTATATTTCCTTCATAAAACTTAAATAATTAACTTTAAAATTAGCTTGGTATTCGTTGGCATATACTCATTAAACATGTTATAAGCGGACACGGCTTTGGATAATTGGGATGATAACTTTAACTATGGACATACGGGCACTAAAATCAATGAAATTTCACCACAAATTATAAAATAAAGAATTAATTCCACGGTTCGACTACATTGTCGCCCTTGACCCAATGTTCTACGGGCCTCAGAGAGATAATTGGACCGTTATTAAACAATGGATATATGGGACCATTAAAATAATAAATTTCTTACCAAATACTCGTATAATATTAATTTTACGTTTTGGCTGGATAAGAGACCTTGACCTATTGGATCACAGGACACCGAAAATAGGGAACGTTATCCATGGAACATTCGAAATGTCCACTTCTTTTTTAATTGTTTTATCTTTATTCAATTTCCTGTAGATTGATTTTTGGGTCCGTGGACTATTATTTCTCAATCTTATATGAATTATAGTAATTCTTAGCTGATTATGATGTTTGGGCTTAAGTTCCGCAATTTTCTTCCTTTGACCCAATTTCTTTAACCAGTAAATTAGGTTTTATAGGATCTAATTTAATAATTTAATTATTTATTAATCCAAAGAATACATGTCAATCTTACGTAGGATATGTTGCTGTAGTTTGAGTTTTATCACAAGAATATTACAGCAATTGGAGATACATGGTTGTTTTTTAAGAAATTTATTTCGTTATAATAGTTTAGAAGGTAAAAAGGATAAGAAAACCCTTATTCTATATTTTTCTACTTTAAGGGCCAAACATAAGAAAAAAAAATATATTAAAAATAGGGTCATTATTGTGACATTTTGATGTGTGGCTCACGAAATATCGGGTTTGCAAATTCCTACTTTCCACAGTAATATTGGACAGCAAAAACAGAAAAACATTCACTGAACCTGGCAAGCCTACACGAATAATCTTTGAAATTAAAATTAGTATAAATCTTATTTTTAATTATTAAGAGTTGAACTAATTTAATTCCTGCAAAGTCCCATTTAGGAACAAGGCGAACTTTTTCTCAAATCAGTGAGGTATGCACGATATAAAGTAGTTCTCAAACTCACTGTCTAGGACTTATGGTGTAACGCTGGCCCAGAGCGGCTAATACTTAGAGATAAATCTCTTACATGCAAAGTCGCCGGCACTTATGAGGTAGAACTTTACCACTAATAAGCACACTAATTTTATAAAAAATATTTCCCGCTTGCCTTCTTCAATACACTTTGTTTTAAAGATTTTGCATACAAGAGTCCACATGCAATGCAAAATTTGTGAGACTTGCTTGATTCGACATAATATATCTATTGAAAATTAAGCGCTTAACTAACTTCAGGTCAATTGGCAACATCGACGTCAACAAGAAAATAAAAGATCTCGCCAAATCTACGCGTCAGTAAAAACGATAGTGTCAACTTAGCGAAAAATATAGTTTTCACAATCCCCATAAGAAGGCTTTTTTATGAGAATTTTCGGGTACATTTTTTTAGAGAATTATTAATCGATTTTTGAAAATTTAAAAATACCAAATATTGGATTAGAATGTTCTTGCTCACAATGCTGTGTATGTAAACGTGGACCAGAAAAAACTAGGACTCATCTTTAGCATTTAACACTTCTATGAATAACGTGTTGTCGAAAAAGAATAATACAAGCAACCCATACTTTGAAAAAACAAGAATGAATGTACATACAGACACACAAAAGTTATAGCTAAAGAAATTTAGAGTCGAACGCTAGAGTAAATATGGGTATCTAGGAGTGGAAAACATCAGCGCTAAAACATCATTTCCCTACCACAGTGTTTTTATGCTTTTATTTCTTTACTTTTGGAATATTATTAGACCAGCCTCCACAATTACATGGCACTGCACTGTACGCAATGCATACATTCATAGTTTGTACTTCGGCAAGTAGCGTACATACATTAGCCATTTCATAAGATATGGATGCTCAAGATGCAACCATCTTATAACAACAGCAACATCAGCAGCAACACAAATTTTTAACGTAAACTCAAATACAAAAAAAGCGGAGGTTGCGGAAGCAACCGTGAGTGTCAGTCACCATCACACTTTTTTCTCACTTTGGTAGTTGTTTCTGTTGCTGGTGTTGTTCTGTTGTAGATGTTGCTGCTGCTGTTGTTGTTAAAAGAAATTGTAATTACAGACTTTTGAATTGAGATTAACATGCAACTAAAACTTCATACGACGCTTTGACTATGACTCTTCTTCTGGCTGTGGTAAACTTTGGTTAGTTACTTACTAAATGCTTAGGAGTACATAAACTTTGTGTAGCACTTTTTGTTTTTCCTCTTCCATTTTAGTTGTCTTTGAACGTAGGCATCGTCATCATCATCATCTTCCTCATCGTCGTTGTAGTTGTCGGCATCATCATCCGCATCACCTCAACTCTTGCAGCCGGCCCGCGCAAGCGGTGGAGTGGTCGTGAAAGACAAACGAAAGAATAGCAAAGAAATGCACACAGAAGCGCTAAGATGCGGCCAAAATAAAAACAAAAAAAACATAAGAAATAAAGGAAAAGATTCTTTTGGTTTAGTTTATCGCGTAACAAAAACATTTCTTTTCATCGTCGTTGTCGTCATCGTATTCCTTCTTAAATATTTCGTTTGTTCGGTAATTTCAATGTTCCTTTGCCATGCTTTGCTAGACAGACAGACAGGCAGACGGACAGCCAAAATTGTGCTTTTTTGTACTGTTGGCTGGTTTCGGGGGGATTTTAAATTAAATTTATTTACTGAACAGGTCAAGTATTAGATTATCAGGAAACAAACAGGAAAAGCTAAAATTATTTTACTGCTAGGAAGTTCTGTATTGGACGAAAATTCTCACACTTATCTGCGAAACCGGTGGAGGGAACTCTCGTGCAAAAATTTTATTCAATTAAGAAAAAAAGGAAATAAACTATTTGAAGGAATTTTAACACTGCTCCACAAGACAGACAAGTACAAATAAACTTAAGTTGGTTCAAACAACTAGCGTATATATACGCTCACCAATGGCTTCATTAAAGCTGTCCGGAAAGAAGGCCAAGATAAAAAATATGTCCGAGATATACTCCAATAACAGGGCCGAAATTTTGACCATGTCCGGGAGGGCGATTATTCGTATGGAAGGTAAGATAAATACAATTTAGATTGACGACTGACTTAAAAGTGGGCTGGGAGAGGTTTTTCCAAAGAAATGTACCAGAAGGTGTGGTGTTGCTCAATTTTATTTTTATTTCCACTGCCACAAAGATTTCCTTAAAATATTGAGAGAAACCCACTTTGTTAGGAGTAAGGCCATCGAAAGAGAAGACAGGGAGAGAAAGGGTCTGATAACACAATGGCCTTGGCCAGGATTATAAACTGACGTCTTCTAGTTTCCCTATCGGCTAAATTTAAGTAGAAACACCTAAGGATTATTACAGCTATTGTACGAATAAAAAAATATACGGAATGGTACGAGTAAATTTGTAAAAAGAACGAACCAGAAGGGAGCTTGGCCAGCACTCCCATACAAATAAAGAAGTCTGCAATGAAACAATTGAAAAAGTCGGGAGAACTTGCGAAAAAAGCATAGCCACAAAAGGTATTTCATCAACAGAGTCTCAAATTTTGGCGTTAAGAGTCGTAGGACCTCAATACGTGAAGGACTTTTGTTCTGGGCTACACTAAAACATGTGAGTCTATGCCACTTGATTTTTGGCCTAATAATACATTTCTAACTTTCGCAGACATCCTTATGAATAATTTTGCACCCGGACTGGTGTCTTCATCTGCATAAAAACTCTACTTATGGAGTAGCTGAAGTCAAAATTTGGTATTATACATTTATATGACCTATATGCCAAATGTTGACTGACAGGGTTCTGCAGCAATTGAAAGTGCACTCCGATTTCAGCACAAAACAAAAGATTTTCATCGACAATCTACAGGAGTTCCGCCCAGTGGCAATATATCTGCAGAAAATCATGGCTTCAAGTAATTGCTACCACCGTAAACGGAGATCTCCACTAACAGATAGTCACTAATTTCTTTTGACCAAATTTGTTTAAATGGTATGAGAAGGACATGTGCTTCCAACAGAACGGCAGTACGTGTCATGGATTTAGGGGCAGCAGTAAAGGAAACTACTTGATGGGATCGTCTAAATTGACCCCGTTAGACCATTTCTGTGGCTTTGGAAAACTAGTCACGGTTTATATCAGTAAGCCCTGAACAATCGTCAATACTATAACTCGCGCAAATTTCTTTATGTATTTATTAACACCTGTTATTTCGATTGCAACTACTGTCATCTATAATAGGATTTGAACATTTTGTTGCACATTTGGTTGGAAAGAATATTCAACACATGTTTAATAAATAAGTCTTTAATTCTTTTCAAATCGAACAGAAAATTCCTAAGATTTTGTTAATGGACCATAGGCGTGTTTTATTTCTTAGAAATGATCTTACTTAAGTATTCTCTTCAATATGTTGTTGAGGTATTTGACTGAATATTTCCGCTGCGTTTATAAGTATACTTATAACAGTGTTTTCTCTGTTTGTTTTCATCTAACAAATCAATTACTAAAGCGATCGCGTCCACTTGACCTACATGTCCAAGCTAGCACAATCATTATATATTTTTTATATATACACTAAAAACATCATCAATTTGATGAATTAGTACATCAATTTGATGCATTTTGACACCATTTTTAAATCTACTACACTTTTCTTTAAATTGAAAAAGAACTTTTCACTTATAATACTTCAATTTCTTACATCAACTTAATGAACATTGTACATTAGGGTGGAGTGAAATTCAAAAAAAAAAAGTTAACCTCGGAAAGAGATGTAGTCTGGGGTCCTAAAGAGGGGAAAAATAAAGAAAAAAATTTAAAAAAATTTTAGGGGTCGCGCCACTCCCTCGAAATTTGCAAATTATCGCTATTTTGGCGTTGATTTTAGAAAAATCCTAAAAAGTTTTATGTCAATAAATGTTTGCAATAGCGTAAACAATGAAATAAGGGCATGAAAAAATTTAAAAAAAATTTTCTCATTGTTCAAAAATTTCAAAAAGTAAAATAAGTCAAATCGTCCCTTCTTCAGAAAATTGACTGAACAATGAAATCGCCACCAAAGCTACAAATATTAGTCGATTATCCTCATATTTGCCTCAAATACTTTTGTTTGGGCACTGAACAAGCTCAGACTTTTAAATTTCGAATAAGTTAAGTCGTTAATTTTTAGGATTTTTCTAAAATCAACGCCAAAATAGCGATAATTTCCAAATTTCCAGGGAGTGGCGCGACCCCTAAAAATTTTTTTAAATTTTTTTCTTTATTTTTCCCCTGTTTAGGACCCCAGACTACATCTCTTTCCGAGGTTAACTTTTTCAAATTATAAAAAAGCATGTTTTCACTCCACCCTATTGTACATACACCTGAAGTTCAATGTACATCAATGTAATGAACATAAATTTGAAGGACATTGTACATCAATGTAATGAAAATTTACTTTTTTGTTTGGTCTCTCAGATTTCAGACCATGTTTCTATTGAACACTTCATTCAACAGAAACCTAAAATTATTCAGAAAACAGTCGAAAAGACTATCAATTGCAAGCAGCGATGACTGCAGTTTAGGTAAACGCTACTTCTAGCATGATCAAATCCTATACTATATATAAGTATAAGAGCGAACAGATACGTATTTAACGAGAAATGCAGTTAGAAAAATTTTCCGCCGGACAAACCAAACACAATAAGAATCCATTGTGTGTGCACGTTTTGTTATGTGTCGTCTCTTGCTACGTCATATGGTGCAAATGGACGCAAAAAAATAATAAAAACTAAACACTTTAAATTGAAGAATTAATTCTTCACATCTATGAATTTTTTTATCAATTGGATATCGAACTATTGCAGAATCTTTTTATTGATTTGATGGACATATTATTTTTCAGTGTAGCTTAGTTCGACTCGTTCGAAGTTCATGTCATTCGTTTAAGCAGAATTCGTGCTATATCTTTCTCAAAAATTGTGGGTAGTGATAAAAAGGAAAAAGTGTATGTAACACAGATTCAAATAAGGGCAGCGACAGTAAACATATTCTTATCATCGGGCGGTTATATAACTTGTGATTGTTAGATACTTTAAGATTTCTCTCTAAGTCATGCAAAATCTTCCGTAAGAAAGGATTGAGCCGTTCCGAAAATATCTTGTTATGTCCAGTAAAGAATGTCGAGGATAGTATTTTCTCTTTTCCTATACCCCCAGCAGTGTTTATATGGCCTTATATATGGCCTGTTATATGATATTCAGATGTTTGATTAACAAAATTCAGCTCTTTAACCCTACGATAAATTGTTATGGCCTACCCGAGAAAGCAAATTTGAACATTTTCTCGACGTTGACAATACCTCGAATATATTTCCTAGGCTTCATCACTTCGCTTTTCTAGCATAAAGAAAAAGTTGTAGCATTTTGGAACTATGCGCTTTAAATCAAGAAAAAATAAACAGTCCCACATCGTTCTATCTATCCACACGCGTTAGAAGAACATGACCCTTCCCGTGAACAGGAACGGGTTTATTTCATTGCTGAAGAAACAACACGAAAAGCTGTCTCTGTTAGACCTCTCTTATACCGAGGTACAAATAGTATCTCCACTTTATTATGATGGAAACATAAACATGTTATAAAATTGATGCAAACATATGATGTTTGGGTCAAATAGCAAAGCCATTAAATTGTATATAATTTTTGCACCTAAACCTTTGAATGGTTTCAATATTTTTACACACAGAAAAAAAAAATATTTCGATCTATAAAAATTTTGTTGCAAAATAAGATTTTCATTACAATTACCAAGTTTTCATAATCATAAAAGATATTCGGATGCGAAGTTCCACAAGATGACAAATTCGATCAAAAAATTGTAGTCACAACCAATTTATCGAAATAAAGAAAAAGACATAAACAGCTGGTGGTAGTTTTGCAGAAATTATATTGTTGTAACCAATTACTGGTAATGATAACTAACGTTTACTACGAGTGTAAACTAAAACTGTTGGTTTATTGGTACCATTTTTTCTTGTTTGAATATAGGCATAAGGCGTGTTTTATTGGTACTGGCTTATTAAACGATTAAGTGATCGCTAAGGCGATAACTCTAAACTATACGAGAAATTTTTGAAATTTCTTTATATTAGAACTGTCTTTACGAGTATTAATTTGTAGAAAAAAGCTATTAAAAAAATACTGTAAGCGAATAATAACCGAACACGCTACAGGTTTTTCTTGAATAACATTCTTTACAAAAATGTTAGTTATTTAAAACAAACAGGTTTTAACACAATTGTCTATTGTTTTCTGTAAAGAAAAATATTTTTATACTTAGTAGGGACAAAAATACTGTTACATACGTTTTATGCTGTAAAACAAAAAGTACTGAATGTTTTTGGACCAAATATTTTTTAATATAATTATTGGTGTATATTGTATCCAAAGATAATCTTCTTATTCTAAATGTCCGCAGTTTGACTTTACACACGCCTAAAGTCGCACTGCCCAATCGTCAGTAGCTGCACGAACCTCGTCCATTGGAAAATTTGACACAGCTCGAACTAAAGCAGTCTTAAGAGATCCAATGTTGGGGTATCTTTTGTGACAAACCTTGTCCTCTAAAACCGTTTACAATTCGTAATCCAATGGGTTCAAATCTGGACTGCATGAGGGCCATTCTTCAGAAGAAATGAACGCTGGCAAATTGTTTCAAAGCCAGGCCTGGGACGTTTTAGCCTTATGGGCCGGCGCAGAATCCTGCTGGAAATTCCATGGCTGGTTTTGGAACAGAGAATTGTTAAGAGGCTTCACAACAGCTTCCAAAACGGTATCTTGGTAAACTTTGGCCGATATTTTGACTCGTCGTAAGAGACACCTCACCAAACCATGACTGAAGCTGGGTGATGACCCTTTTCCACCCTTGGGATCAGTTCAGATGCTTCCTTAGATGACCGCGCATACACTTTATCATTTTGCTTGTTACATTTTTCCTGAACGGTAAAAATTTTTTTATCAGTGAACTAAATTTTTCTGTGCAACTGATAACGTGCTTCAGCAAAAGACGTTTGCGTTTTTCAATCCTATTTTTTTTAAAGCTGCAGTCAATAAATGTCCGGTACGTCGTTTGAAAGCCTCAAGTCCAAAGTCTTTTTTAATGATTCGACTCATGGACTTTTGCGTGATATTCATCTCACGGGCCATGATTTACTGTTTTTGGAGCGAATTTCTGTGAATTCTTGATTTAACGGCTTTGACATGCGGTGTTCGAACAGAGCGTGGGCGGCCCAACAGTTTTATGCATCGGTAGACGAACATGCGGCTAATCCCTAGTGGCCGGAGCGTTTTGAAAATATCGCTTTTTTCATTTTACACTCGATACGGTTCTCATTATCTGACCACTCCATGATGAAAGTTGAAACAATTTTAAATCCCGTTACAGACAACGCTATTGAGGCTAGCTTTCAAAACCTATATGACATTAACGGGGTATGTTCAGTTCTACTATTGAAATGGGTGTGTTCAATGTTGTAACAGTATTTATGTCCCTACAAAGTATTCTTGTACAATGCTTTGAAGTTATGGCGTAAGCGACTTCAATAGCGAGTTGCCATTAGAAAACAGCCC
Source organism: Hydrotaea diabolus (assembly GCA_963513945.1). NCBI lineage: Eukaryota > Metazoa > Arthropoda > Insecta > Diptera > Muscidae > Hydrotaea > Hydrotaea diabolus. The sequence goes on from OY740716.1 coordinate 9,710,524, forward strand.
TAATTAAATAAAATGTGTGGATTTTTACTGTTTCTCAGTCATTCGATTAATGCTAATTGTTTCTGTAAAAAACATTTTCTATACGACATGGTACATGATAAGTTCTGTTGGCACAACCGAATTTTTTAGTTGGTGTTTGCACGTACTGTCCAAGTATTCTATCGCAGCAACCGAATGTTGATTGGGTACATGCCAATTTTCAGCAGAGGAAACTGACACTATCGGTTAAAGTATGGGTAACCAAACTAATTAAGATGCTTAGTGGAACTGATTTTGTATATGTGTTAGTTGTTGTGATAGATTGCTGGTAACAAGTACTCTTTGAATTAGGTTGTCATTACCGCGAACATTTGTTAACAGGACTATTTTCTTTGTGAAATTTTAATAATATAAATTTGAATAAAAGATCATTATGAACTGAAAGGTAGAAAAAATAATAATGATGGAAGCAATACGTAATGAGATGCATTGCGCCGTCGTTTAATACGTAAGCGGCTCACTTCTTTTTAGGAGCTACTCACATCTTAATGAATGTGTGAGTAAATGATTTACTTTAAGTACGAAAAAGTCGTGTTCATATCCCAGAGCATAAAGGAAAGAAAAAGAGCGAAGAAATCTTTAACAACTGAGCACTCAAAAAAAAAACACGAAATAATTCTTATATACCATGCCCATGGCAATCTTTTTAGGATAGGACTTAGTATGAGTTTACTAGTTTATATACAATTTAAATAATAAAGTGGCAAACACAAACCAGTAAAAAATACCAAAACAATGTCTACAAATGCTAGATTGCTGTATAAAACACTGCTTATATTAGAAACTCAGCATAGGATTAAAATAAGCGTAAATATCATTTTGTAGATTCGAGTATTGACAAAACATTCTCTATATATAAAGCGAATAATAACATAAGAATCTTTATTATTTTCCCACCATCTGCCAAAGTCAAATCCGACAGGCAAGTTTAAAGATGAAAATAAATATTAAATCTTTTCAAGCATTTCCTGGACACATTCACCACATACTCGGCCACTCATTCAGTCATTCCACAATCAACAGTTAACAGCGGAATGCATACAGCCGGCCATAAATACTTTGTATTAACCATAATTTATTTTATGCAAACTACATATACACGCACGCTAGTGTATGAACATAAAATTGTGCAGATAAAAAAACTAAACAAAAAGAATTTTTTTTGTTTTATCAGTTTTCATTCCATGGCAGATGTTGGTTAATTGGAAGCCCACAGAAGACTTCTATCGATTTCGTAGCGACTCGACGTGGCTCGGGGAAAAGAAGTGGCAAAATACCACACACACACGTTGTGCTGGTTAAAGATTCATTGCATTGGAACAGGTACATCAGTTAGATTTCAGTAGGTTTGTCTGCATGACTGTGTGTGTGTGTGTGTTCGGATAAGTTAACGGTTTTCTGATGCTATTACACAAGAATAATTAACAGAATTTGGCTATTTTTATTGGCGTAAATTGAATACAGACGATTTAATGGTTTCATCGCCATCTCTATCCCACAGCAACGGCACTTAGGAATTGCTGCAAAGGGGCAGCAGCGAAACAAAACCAAAAAGGTATATCAACAATTTCAGCCTGGTCGCACTATAAACACCCTCCAGCTGATAGTAGAACGTTGTAGTGCTATAGGCGAAACACTCCACCTGAAATTGCCATCGCCTACAATGCCGTTTGAGAAGATTTGATCTGTTGCCATGATTTACAGCAAAACATGTGTTTATTTTTTGGGTAGTTGCTAATGTTTACAATAGCCGTGTTTTATGTAGCAAGCGAAGAAATCTTCTATTATATGGGAATAATTTTAAGTCGTTTTAATAGACCTTAAAGTCATCGGTTTTTGGTGGTCAAAAATCGTCGAATTTCGCAAAAAAGCTTAGCGCGATTATGCCTAAAGCTTCGAATATCCTCCATCATAGGATATTCACTTTGTTATTTTGTTGGCAACAGCTAAAAACATCGATCGAAGACCCTGTAAGGAATATACGACTGACTTGCTTAACTTCAAAGTTAATGTTAGTACTCGTACTTTCGTTGGATTTGGCACGGTCGATTGCTGTTTTGTTTCGGGCTCATACGCATAAATCCATGATTCGTCACCTGTGACGATCTTATAAAAGTCTTTTGAAGCAGTGCGATCGTATGTTTTCAAAATTTCTTTGCACCAATCGACACGGGCCTTTTTTGAGCGATTGTCAAATTGTGCGGGATCCAACGAGAACAAACCTTTTTTACGGCCAGGTGTTCATGCAATATCAAATGTATGCTGGTGAAAGAAATGCCAAAGGTGCTTTGCCAGCTATCAAATTAATTATCAATCCATACTTAGACGGTAAATAAAATTTGGAGGATATGGTTTGCATTTTTCTTTCTTTTAAAACAAGGTGTCCATTTGGAAAAAAAATACTGGCAAAGCATTCGTTCATTGGTGTGGTTTTTACCAACATCCTCGACAAGAAGCGCTCATTCCTTTGAAACGTCCACAATTTCTGACTGGATCTGTCAATGGAAAGTAAACTACAGGATGCAATATTGCCTTGCCCTACAGCATTTTTGACTAAGGAATAGTAGTTGTACCGACTACAATACAGTGAATGTTATGCATGTTACATATGTTCGCTTCATTGAGTTTAAAAGTTTAAGAAGAGTTTAGACACTCTTTAGGGTTAAGCGGCCTGAAAACAAATACGACTTTATTTTGTTTGTGTGAATTTATTTTTACTGATTCAAATTACAAATGAGTGGAAATAATAACAATTTCCGAATCCATTTACTTTAGCTCGATTTGGCCACCTTTTGCATTGACTGTAGGGTTCATACGGTTATAAAAGGAGTTGACTGCTACACACACTTATATAATCTTGCAGTACTCTGGCCCATTTCGGTACATAGGTTTTCTTCAGCGCATCTGGGATATTTCGTAGTGCCCACCTTGCTCTTCTTAATGGTACAGATCGAATAGCCCGTCAGATTTGCATCGATAGGCATTGTGTAGACGAAATGAAGTATGGAACATGGATTTTTAAACATTCTTGGTAAACATGAGCTTTATAAGACGGTGCCGAGTCGTGTTGAAACGCCCATGGTCTACGACTAAATTGGTTGCGTGACCACGGCTCTAATGAAGCTTCAAAAACATTTTAACGATAATATAAATAAATAGCATTGACTTTGAAACCAGACTTCATAAAAACTATTGGACAGCGTTCATCGGTGCTCACACCGGCCACTACTTGAGATGGGCATTACTTCGGGCGGCCGTTTGTAGGCTCAAATTTTAGTCAGTGAGTTCCGTTAAGTAAACACGATAATTTTGAGATTTTATGAGAACACAATGTTTGGAAATTCGCCACGTTCGTTCAATCGTACCAAGTTCTATACTATGCCTTCTGGAACTTTCAAGACCTTACCTTGTGCTAGTTTTTTTAAAATGCTTTAGATGCATCTGTAAGATATTTTCACTTTGCAGACCATTTCTTGCATTGCATTTTGGAATGCGGCCTGTATCATTATAACGATTAATAATGCGATATACAAACATTTTATTTTACCTTTAGATGGATCTCTCACGAACAATAATTTAAACGTTTGAATTCCATTACGAATAACTTTTGCTCCATCAAGCATAGATAGATATAAACAGATGCCATTGCTATGTATTTGACATAGGTGGCATCATCAGTTTGCCAGTATTGCCAACGTTAAATTGGTAACACTTCAATCGCTTAGCCCCGTATGTAAAGGTATGCAAATTTCTTTTGTTCTCAATATAAACACAGCAAACACAAGTTAGATAAAGAGAAAGAAAGCTTTGGCATATGGCGCAAACCTATTTTGAGATGAAGTTATGTAGCAAAATTGTGACGGATGCATATTTTACGATCAATCAAGGAATCTTAGTTAAATCAGTATAATTTGGAGACTTATGCATAGTTGTTGCAAACCGTTCAATAAAGTCCATTTACTCTGCTTTCCAAGCAGCAGGGTACAAACCTAGCAAATCTCTAAGAAAACCTACATGCGTTTTAAAGATTGAGGAACATGACAGCGTAAAACGCTAAAGATTTTAGCCTTTGTATGCATGTGTGTCATTGTGCGTTTATTCAGATGTAATTTGCAGATTAAAAAAACTGTTCATGTAGGCTTGTACATTAGGGTGTACTGGAAAAGTTTCCTTTCATGGAATTTAAAACAGGAATGGGACTTAAGTTTTTAAAAAAGGTTATTGAAAAAGTGTCCTGGATTGAAGTTTTGAAGCTATGAATATATTGGACAAACTTTCGCAGTGAAATTTTAAAGCTGCGCAGTAGAATAGAGAAGCTGCAAAACCAAAATGTATTACATCTTGAAAACTATTGAAAAAGCTATAGGTGGACGTGACCGACTCTGCACTTCTGGATGTACAGAAAAGTCAACTTCAAATAGGTTTTAATACTCCTATGGCTCTATATTTACCTAGATTTTTAAAAATGTACTCGTGCCGAATTTCATCAAGAATTAAAGTAAAATGTGGCTTCTAGAGCTAAAAACAGAAAAATCGGTTAAACATATTTGTAAGAGAGCTGTATCTAATTCTGAACTGATTTCCTTAAATTTCAACAACGTCCGTCCTTGATTCAAAATAACTTACTTCTGCCGAATATCATAAAAATATGATAACAATTTCGACCTGTAGTTTGATAACAAGCTTGATAGACCTAGACAGACAACGTTATGTGGAATCAGCTAGTAATTCTCAGTCGAACGGTAAACTTAGAGCTGGATCGAGCCTTAATATTGTTGGTAGTTTATTTTTCAGTTATTGTTAGGCTTGAGGTCATAGGCAAAAAAACAGATGTTGGTGTTTTTATAATTTATTTAATTTTAAATAACCCAATATTTCGAACTGACTTCGTCGTTCATCATCAGGGGTAATCAATTTAAATAATTGTTTTACTTCTGTCCTGTTGCACTTCTAATATTCAACTTTTGGTAGTTATAAACGTTTGCCATGAAACCAACTTTTAATACCCTGTTTCACAGAGTGGGACAGGGTATAACAAATAATTTCAACTGTCATATCAGCAGTCGAAATTCTTTTAAATGACAAAGGGTTTAAATTAAGTGCATACTTTGCATCACTTATTTCAAAGAAAGAAAACGATTTTGCTCCAAATATAATCTATAGCTCTTTATGGCGAAGATCGATATAACCAGGCACCCAGGGCCTGAAAACTTGAATTCACTGGAGAAGCCAGCCAAGAAAGCCACCTAAATTAAATTGTATTCTAAAGTTTATAAGAATTAGTATTATTAAGAACCAAACTTTACTTATACATATATGCTTAAGAATGGCTCTTATTTTTATATATTTACTTTTGGATTCTAACTTCCGACTTCTTAAAAAATATTTGGGTATAATTAGCAATTATATGTGGAAAAATTTTTGTAGTTATGGCTTTGTCAACGAAGCAATTCGTAAACAAAATATTGTCGAAAAACAGCTTGGCTATGAGAGATATGGTATCTATCAGTTCCTTGCTGGAAGCGCTGGGGAAACTTGGCATATCTGCTTAAAACTAAATATGGGATTCTTAGAGATCATGTTTAAAGTCTTAACTATGAAACCACTGTCAGTGCGTGGATATCTGACGTATTTACTTAATTTATGCATATATCTTATCTTTTAATTCAGCATTACGCCATGACTCCCAGTTATTCGATGTTGGATCTTAAACAAATAAAAGCATCACCTTTGTTTGACCACCACAAAGCAATCTTCCTGTTCATTTCAATAACACGATAGTAGTTTTGATGCTGGCATTTTTTCGGCTGCTGTTGTTTGTTTGCTGTGTTTATTTGTTATTAATTAATTACAAACCAAACAACTGTTGTTTTTGGGTCTTCCATTTATCTCAAGGTCAAGGCGGATTCACATACGATTTTGTTGTTTACATTTCACTTTGTCATACCACCCAAAAAAAAAAACAAAAACAAACAAAAATGAAGAAGACGAAAACTACCAAACAAATATCTGTCAGGCGATCGTTTTTTTCTACAGATTTTGAAATTAAATAAATTGTTTCTTTCTGTTTTATAGGAAAATGATGATGAGGATGATGATGATGTAGACACACAACTGAAATTTATCTTCAGAGCAGCAATGTGGTTGAAGAGAGTAAAAAACAACACAAAATTTGCATAAACATAATACCGGATCAGTATTTAAGCGCAACAACAAATTAATAATAATTGAAACTTGTTTTCAAATTGTTGACTTAAAATATTAAAATGCATTAATGAAATTAAACACACATACACATGCAAATGGGCCAGAGTGGTAGCTTATCTTTGACCCAGTAGACGCGGTAGAAACTTTGAAGTTCTTTAAGTCTTCAACAGGAGGAAATTTGAAAAAATCAGAACCTAAGTACAGTATGGCCCAAATAAGATTGAAGGGTTGAATTACACCCCTCCAGATATACTGTATAGTGCGGTGTTAAGATTGATAAAGTAATCGGTCCATATTTTTTATGAAAGGAAAGGGTTAACCAGAAACCATTAACGTGGCTCTACATAGGACTATGATTGAATATTTTTTGCGTCCGCTAGTTCAGAATTATCCCTAGATATGGTTTCAGCAAGATGGAGCCATTGGGAACATAACAAGAGCCACAAAGGAACTTCTACGTTATCTTTGTGGTGAACCCTTCAATCTTATTTGGGCCACCCCATATTTTATTAATTCGGCTTTGAAGTAAGAAAGAGTTTTCAGGTGTTTTAAAGGAAGTTAAGATTCCCCAAAACATTTAGAATTTAAATTAAAATTTAGAAATTAAATTTAGAATTTAAATTTAAAAAGTACGGAGTCCAAAACCTCCTGTTTGTCTGGGCCTGCTCAATAAATGATTTAAAGGCACTTCAGTCTTGGGTTTGCTTCCTCCAGTTTGAAATAACAAGAATTCTCGCATCTGCCTCGGCTCCTTCTACAGATTATTGCCACTTTTACGTGATTAGTTTCAGCAGTAGTTTCGGTCTTCACCGCCTGCGCTTTCCGTGGTACTTATCGTCTAACGCCTTTCTGCTAAAAGTTTTGTTTCCATTCGACTGCCTTGTTCATGCCAGCGTAAAGGGTGGTTAAATTTTAAGGACCGATGTCATTTCTTGCCACCATTCCAAGCATTGATGACGTTTGGAATGGTCAAGAGGCTTTAGTTCTTGAGTCAATTGTACCTTGTTTGCGTGTAAATGCAAGTGTTTATGCATAAAGTTCATCAACGACGCGCGTGAAAGATGCAATTGTTAGGCACTACGACGAGTTGAGGTAGACGGCTCTGCAGCCACACTACCGCGAACAGCAGCAATATTTTCTGCAGTACGAGCATGCACTGGTGCTTTCACATCTTCTACAGACCCGGTTTGCTACAATTTTTGCACGGTTTTTCCGATTGTACGCACATTTGGACGATTAAATATGCATTTTAATTTGAACCCCCATTTTCATAATAAGACTAAATAGCTTTAACGCGTTGCTCGCTTGTGTATCTTGTCATGGTTTAAATTGAAAACAACTTGACGTTTAGGTGTGGTTCACATTCAACATCGGCCCTTAAAATTTAACCACCCTTACTTTTGTAAGTTGAACTACATCCATGTCGCCAGCTGGGGCCGTAGGCTTTACAAAGGAGTTATTAATAGCACTCATGTCTTCGCTCCATATAAGAGAACAGATAGTATCAATGTATTGTAATTGGTAATCTTCATACTTCGAGACAGGCCTCTGTTCTTGGGTAGTTTACCGAGCTCAAAATAACACTTATTTGCCATCATTTTCTTATTTCAGTGCTGACATCTTTCTTTTGCTACATGACGGATGTGAGGTCTACAAAGGTCGACCTAAAATTTCTAATACACTTAATACATCTTTCAAGGTGGCAGTTTCGGGCAGGCAAAAATTAATTAAAAATTAATTAAAAACGAAAAAACAAAAATTATACTTTTATTTAAATTGCAAAATAAGAAAAGCATTCAACTGTGGGATTACTTCCAAAATATACTCGATTTCAAATGTCAAGAGCCTAAGTTCTTTGATACGATCGTCCTTTTTCAAAACTCAAAAATGATTACTAGATCAACAGTTATAGACTTTTGGCCGATGGAAATTGATTCTGGACCAGAGTGCAGTTGTCACGGTGGGTGCCTCATTTAATACAGGGTATCCGCCGGGAACGTATATTACAGGGTGTCCTTCGGAAGGGTATACTACTTTGCTTGTTTATAATTTTTGGTTAAATTACTTAGTAGGGACATAAATACTGTTACAACATTGAACACACCCATTTCAATAGTAGAACTGAACATACCCCGTTAATGACATATGGGTTTTGAAAGCTAAACTCAATAGCGTTAGTCTGTAACGGGATTTTAAAATTGTTTCAACTTTCATCATGAAGTAGTCAATTAATGAGAGCCGTATCGCTGTAATAGCGCTTTTCAAGTGTGAACTGAAACAAAGCGATATTTTCAAAACGCTCCGGCAACTAGTGATTAGCCGCATGTTCGTCTACCGATGCATAAAACTGTTTGAGAAATCTGGAGATGTTAAAGACCGCCACCGGTAGGGCCGCCCACGCTCTGTTCGAACACCGCATGTCATCAATGCCGTTAAATCGAGAATTCACAGAAATCCGCTCCGATAACAGAAAATCATGGCCCGTGAGATGAATATCACGCAAAAGTCCATAAAGCGAATCATTAAAAAAGACTTGGGACTTGGGGCTTTCAAACGACGTAACGGACATTTATTGACTGCAGCTTTTAAAAATAATTGGATTCAAAAATGCAAACATCTTTTGGTGAAGCCGCTGATAACTTGCACAGAAAAATTTTGTTCACCGATGAAAAAATTTTTACCGTTGAGGAAAAATTTAACAAGCAAAATGATAGAGTGTATGCGCGGTCATCTAAGGAAGCATCTGAACTGATCCCAAGGGTGGAAAAGGGTCATCACCCAGCTTCAGTCATGGTTTGGTGGGATGTCTCTTACGATTAAGTCACTGACCTGCATTTCTGCGAACAAGGAGTCAAAACATCGGCCAAAGTTTACCAAGAAACCGATTTGGAAGCTGTTGTGAAGCCTTTTAACAATTCCCTGTTCCATGGACTTTCCAGCAGGATTCTGCGCTGGCCCATGAGGCTAAAACGTCCCAGGCCTGGCTTCGAAACATTTCGCCAGCGTTCATTTCCTCTGAAGAATGGCACTCAGGCAGTCCAGATTCGAACACATTGGATTACAAATTGTGGACGGTTTTAGAGGACAAGGTTTGTCACAAAAGATACCCCAACATTGGATCTCTTAAGACTGCTTTGGTTCGAGCTGTGGCCAATTTTCCAATGGACGAGGTTCGTGCAGCTATTGACGATTGGCCAGTGCGACTTAAGGCGTGTAAAGGCAAAAGGCGGACATTTCGAAAAAGTAGACTCTTTTTGGATACGATATACATCAATAAATATATTGAAAAATATTTGGTCCAAAAACATTCAGTACTTTTTATTTTAAAGCATAAAACGTGTGTAACAGTATTTATGTCCCTACTAAGTAAAGAGAATGGATCTTTTATAGATAAATGTTTTATTTTTTTTTAATGTCGGTAATTATGTATGAAATACAATAGCAGATAAATGTCCGCCTCCGTTATCTTCACAAATGCGAGCCCTTTTTAGCAAATTTTTCATTACATTCAACAAGTCGTCAAATGGACGTTTATGGATTGCTTTAAACACTTTCTTGAGCAGCAGTAATGTTTTCAGCCGATCTTGCAGTACGTTGTGGTCCATGCTTGGACTTTTCAGCTTCAGACCCTTTTCTTCGAAATCATTCAATTCACGATAAATAGTGCGTTTTGTTGGCACGTTGTTTCTCCCAAAAGTTTCACGTAACTGTCTTATCGTCACAGTAATCACTGGTTTTGATAAAATGTTTAACGATTTATCGACTATTTTTCCCTAATAAATTTTCCACGTCTCTAGTTCACGACTGCCAAATATAAACTGTCAAGACTAATGTTTACCAAAATGGCGGCAAAACAAAGTAGTGTACCTTTCCGCGGACACCCTGTACCTAACCAATATATGAAATTAAAAAAAGTTTGCATTATTTCCCGATGTCGATTAAACATAAAGCGAAACATTTAATTTCACGGAGATGCATTATAGACTCTTTGTCAAGATGAAAAGCGAATAAGAGCCATAAACATCAAAATAACTCATGTTTAAAAAAGAAGCAACTGGATGAATCACCCGCTACAAATATCAAAATTGAAACCAGTTTATAGTAAGCAGTAAGATCTACTCGGTACCCTTTAGTATAAATAAAAACGTTATTTTTTAATCGAAAGGAGATTTAAAAAAATAGAAAAAAATATACAAAAAATAATCAGGTTTGACTCAAAAATAAAAAATGATATTAACGAAATGAATAAAAGCTAACAAAATGTTAAATATATACATTTCTGAAGAAACAGGTTTCTAACGCAAGCAAAAAAGAAAAATCCACTTCCATAAACTTACTATATATACGACGAATTTGATTTAAAAATCATATCGTACAAAATAAAAAAAAACAACAAATGAAAAAGCCAATTTTCTTCAAATGTGGTTCAGAGAATAATGGGTACACCGCAAGCTAACATTTTGCATCTCCAAAATCCCATGAATGGGGAAACAAAATTAAACCACCGAAAACAATCGCTGAAGGTTAAACTTGTTTACTATGTTTACCGTTTGATCTGGCAGACGTTATAATTAGTACAATATTTTGTTACAATTTGAGTTTGTTTTAGCTTTGGAAAAACAAAAGCCACAGTAGATTTCACACGCATGCGTTTGGCATATAATGCTTCGGATTATAACTCATTAAGGTGTTGTTTAAGCAGAGTGCCAGAAGGAAATTTTGCAACTAGCCTGTCTTTTTTAAATCAAACGAAGTAAAATTATTTGCATCTAAACAAGCCAGCTCATTAAAAGCATAAAAACACGTCTAAGCTGCATCTAATAAGCACGATTTTTTGTTTGGGTAACATTGGCAAATTTAATGAATAGCATAAAAAAGCAAATCAATCAAAAACATCACATTAGACCGATGGACGAACGTGTAGGTCTACATTACAATTGTTGAGAATTGATGGCTATCAGACGCGTTTGTTGTTTAAATCTTTTGTTTTCTGGCGACCATGGTTCGCCCAATCGTATACACGTATTAAATAGAAAATAAGGTAATAATATGACGATAACTTAGTTTTTTTTTTTTAGTGGACAACACTGTCCGACAAAAAAGAGGTTAAATCTATGATTAGACATATATTTACAAGGTGACGGGATAAGCACAGTAACAAATTAAATTAAACAACAGTGCCAGATATCAAATTGATTCTGTATATATTTTGAGACAGAATTTGTTTTATTATGTAAAAATTAAATAAGTCTAGTAATTAGGAAAACCAAGAACATATACCGCAAAAAGTCACACTGAACTACTGTTTTTAATCCCAATTCCACAATGATGTCTTTGCAAATTAAACCTACTACCTACCGACAGTCAGCCTTTGCACGTGTTTCTTGTAACAACAGGGTTTGGGGCCCCCTGTTACAAATGGAAAGAACTGTGCCCTGTTTGTGTTCGCTATTCCGTTAAAAAATAATTCAACAGCTTTGAATGCTGATGTGATTATTTTGTTCTAGTCTGACTAACATTTAACTAACTTAAAAATAACTAACAAAAAGGATTGTTTTAACAGTTTTAATTCCAAAAACATATCTTCACCTCTAATAGTTTGATAGAAAGTGAAACTGTAAGATGAGGTGCTCCTCGAAAAACACGTTCCTTGATAACGTCGAGCTACTAGCTGGAGTGCCACGGAATGTCTTATAAAATTTGATAAAGAACACTTACTGAAGGAAAACTTTTTTACGATCCACCTTATTTATGTACCTTTTTCCAGTCTTCCCCTACTCTCACCATGCTCGGAAACCCTTTTTTATATTTTTTTTCTTGCAAAACAATCAAAGTGGACCAGTTTAATAACTTCAAGTGATCACACTCACACGGGCGGCAACTATTCGTAACAAACTGAATTTACCTCATTTCGTCAATATTATTAAAATTTGAACCTTAATTCACAACAAGTTGCATATCGAATATTTCGGTCTTTCTAGCCGACAATAGACCGAAATAGTAAAAGAGATCTGTTAACATTCGGAAAACGATCAACGACAACCCTCTTAGAACACGTGTAGAGGATACTGCAGAAGTTGCCAGGACTCAGAAGAGGAGGAGTCAATGGAGTATTTGTTATGTGCAAGTACGGGTCTTTAGGAATGTAGTCTTGCCTGCCTAGTCAGTATATACTTATAGTTCGGTAATCTAGCCAAACTAGGGAATGCACCTCTCCAATCACTGAGAAACTTTGTTGAAAGGTCGGTGTAATAAATCGGATACATTCTCTATACACCCAGCAAACCAAACCTTCAGAACTTGGTCAGAATTCTGTACGACAATCGGCAAATGTTCCGATTTCGGATCAGAATTCTTATCGAGTTCATAACGAAAAACATATGAGAGGGTTGACACGAATTCTGAACTACTTCTCTGAGGGAATTCTGATGTTTTTGCCGACATTTCGAACCGATTTCTGACCGAATTCTGAACTGTAGACTTGGGAAATTCGAAAGGAAATTTCGATTTGTCGTATAGAGTTCTGAACTAATTCTGAACGACTTCGGTCAGAATTCTGACATTAAGTCTTAATTAATTCAGATGTTTTTACTGACATTTCGAACCGAATTCTGAGCTTATGTCATGGTAAGTTCTAAATGTAAACAATCAAAGAGGAAAATATTTTTGTTCTACACAAAAAAAAGTTGTAAAACATTTTCAAAAAGCGTTCGGAAAGACTTTTAGTTACAAGCAGGGGTGTCTGCAGTTTCGCAAGCAATAATTGGGCTGTAATAAGGGCAACCAGTTTTGCATTTAACGAGAACTGCCGGCAGTAGAGTTTTCCTCCGAGCGCAATAAAAATCCCTCGCACAGCTAAGCTAACCAAACGTTCAGAATTTGAATTTGAAATATAAAAATACCTCAGACAAACAGTTAAGAACTCGTTCAGAATTAGTTCCGACATGTCTGAACACAAGAACAACAACTGTAAAATATAAAGCAAATAACAAAAATTTTAAACGAATAGACTACCTCAGATAAATAGTTCAGAATTCGTTGCGAGTTCGATAAGAGAAGTCTGAACAAAAAATTAATCAAAGTCCCACAGACAAGTCTAACAAAATTCGGGCAGAATTCGTTCAGATATTTCTTAACATAATAAATAAAAAATCCTCGGACAAATCGAACAGAATTTGTAACGATTTCGGTAAGAATTATCGATAGAGTTCAGATATTGTTCAGAATTGTCTGATATCAGACATTGTCGGCAACTTTGGTTTACTGGGTACATATACACCTTCTCTTTCTCTCTCTCCCTCTCTTTTTCCTTTAACTCTTTAATCCCCCCTTCCTCACTCTCTCTCTCTCTCTCTCTTTGCAAACCGATTTTAGCAGGGTTCCACAATGGGACCTTACCTTAGACCTCCGAAAGAGCTCGTCATTTCCGTGTGGCGAGCTATCCTTTCAAGCTAACATCCATTGTTTGAGATTGGAAATGGGCGAAATTAGCGTTTTTTTATTAGGGGAATAAACGTACCTCGAAAAATAACACTTTTTGGAGTATCCACAAATCCAAATATATATTTATTTTAAAGTTCTAATATAGATTTCTGCCGGATTCATGGACTCAAAAATGGGCTTGGCGAAAATTCGCGGTGGTGGGTGTATATGATTCGGCCTGACTGAATCGTCTTACAAATGAGCAACATGTTTGTGCACAATTTTGTGCGATGTTTCTCTCCATGCCCATGGACCATAGCTTGTCTGCGAATAATGCAAGGCATTGCAAACTGTATAATAAAACAAAGATTCAAAGCCAAAAATTATAAATTCCATTTGTTCCACTGTTTTATCAAATATCCGGAACAAAACAAATTAGAAAAATCTAAGAACCTCCAGGTCTTTACCACAATTGATGAATTTCCTATCAATGCGTTTGTTGCTTAAGTCTTTTGTTTGTTACAATATATAAACATAGCAAGAGACAAGTTCTTCCATATGTTTGATGAACGAATGAAAACGGCTATTTATTATTATTCTTATTTTTTTTTAGCGATATTCTAATGATAATAACCTGCACATCCGCACTCCTTTTATCGCCCCTCTTGGCTTGTTGCTGTTGAGAAACACAATGTGTTCATCTTTAGACCATGGCCATGGTCACATAATTTTGGTTTAGTGCTGACTTCTTGGCTACAATAAGTAGCTGTCTGACTAAGGTGGGATGGTTTGCTGTGGCTGTTAGATCTCAAAACAAATTGCACACAATTTGCATAGAACTGCTGTTGCCATAGCTGTTGTTATTACAAGCGTCTTCTCCTTTTGGTGGCCTTCTACCAGTGGTGGTGGTGGTGTTGCTGACTTTGCTTTCGGTGGGTGAATTATAATTTGTAACAATCTTGTTGCAGCAGTCACTTAACCGACGAGGTTTCTTTTCCAGCACCGCCGCCACCACGTCAGTACGACAGTACAGCAGCAGCCCAGATCGTTTGCTACATAGTTACTGTTTCCTATGGCTTTGCATTGTTGGTTTGTTTTTTTTTTCTTGGCTTACTCAGTCGTTTTTTCCATGATACATACATATAGTATTTTTCTGGTTTAGTACGTGCCTGCCCTAGTGACCAAATGAACCACATTTGTATGCCAAAACCATTTGTCTGCCTACGAGTGTAAACACTACAGCTGTACCAGGCTGTGTACTCCGGCATTGCTGGCTGCCAGAGTGTTGTTGCCCGGCATTAGTTCAGTCTGTGCAGCAGCAGTTTCGCCGTATGTAATGTGGTTTATGTTAATAAACAAAAGCGTCAACAGCAGACAGAGCAACAGACAACCAAGCAGCCAACCAACCAACAAGTGTTAACAGTTTTGCTCTATAATTTGATTTTAACTATTCTAAACATGAGGAGGAGATAAGTACTCGTTCGCACACAGCAGTCAGCAGTGCTCGATTTCTTCTTTTTTTTTTGTCCGTTCAGCAAATTAAATTTGCAACGCGCAAATCGTTCGGCATCACATTGTGTGATGTTTTGGGGTTTTTGGTTTAATTTTCCCTGTCTTCTGTATTTGGTATGCAAAGCACCCTTGGCTGGCGCTGTTGCAATAAATTATTGCCCGTTTTCTAAAGAAGCGGAAAAAACGCAAATATTTCTATTTTTTTTTTATTATTTTTTTGAATTTTTGTATGCTTGTTTTATTAAGAAATTTCAATTTGTTTTTATTTTTTTTTTTAGAAATTTCAATTTCTATTTTGGCTTCTTCTTCTGCTTCTGACATATTGTAAGATGCAAGAGTTTGTCTGTTCGAGCGTTCGTTCGTTCGTCTTTGTTTTGGTAAGCAAGATAGAAAGTGTTTTAGGAAAGTTTATTTATTTTGTTAATTCTTCTGAATCGGCTTAGTTAGTTAGACGAAGGAGGTATGTGGACGGATATCTTGGTTTGACAATATAAAGAAGTGTTTTTTAACTTTGTCTTTCTAATTCTATAATATGTATTTGGCATAGTCATTCGTTTTAAATGTCATTGGTTGCGCAGTTTGGTTTCTAATAACATGAAATATTCATAAGAAATCTGCATATTTAGAAATGATAAAATTCTAGCTTTGTTTAAAAAGCAAAAAATCAAAAATCTATAAGTATAAGCTAATCTTTGGACTGTTTGTAGCTTTAAAATACCAGGCGACTAAATTCGTGACAAGTAAATATTTTCAATTTGGTTCGAGCTTCTGGTTGGAATAGAAATATTGACAAGAGATCCTGTATTCTGAGCAGAGAATATAACCAAGTCAAAAATGTAGGCGATAAAGAACGTTTTTGCCATCTAAGCGAGTGTTGTTGAAAAGATTCAACTGAAAAGAATCCTGCGTATTATATTTTTTTTTTGAAAAAATCGTGTTTGTTATCAATACACTACGAAAAAATATTTATATGATGTTTCCCTTTCTTCCAATAGATGTAAGGAAAATAGTAGGCTTACATTGACCATGTAAAGCAAAAATTCAATTCCGAAAAGAAATTAAATATGAGCACAAAAAAAGGTCTTATCAGATTTTTTAAAATTGTTTCATGTATGTTGTTAATTTGATCAAAACCGACATTTTGGCATAATTTGAGCTTTGGTATTTTATTTTGTTGGTATTTAAATTCCACGTATGCAAACCAAAGTAAAGAATTTCATCGGCAGGACTTACCTGACACAGACTTAAAGCAGATGCTAGCCGATGGTTACGGCAGAAACCAAGCCACGCTCCACCGATTTGTTATAATTCAATTCAAATAATTTTTATCTGAAAATACTAAGCGGTACTCGTACTTTCATGGACGTTATTTAAATTTATTCAAGGTTAAAATTTGATAGAGTAAGTAAAATTTTTCCTACTAATGAACAAAGAAATAGCGACGATGACAGCAATCAGCCTCGAAGAATTTTCAGCGTAGTTTCATTGCTGTCTTGGCTTTGGTACGATTTTAGGGAACTTACTATAGTCCACACTAGAAGAAGACTACAAATTACTTACCGAAGATTTTGAAAACACCTTTGCCACATATCTCTGACTTGAAGGACTGGCAAGAACGCATCCTAGACAATATAAATTACATGGGCTCCTATAGAGATTGGTCTAAATTTAAGGAAAGGATGAATTTAACTCAGATTTGATTTATCCACTAAACTGCAAGATAATTGCAGCACTTTTCAGGCAGAACTAGAAAAGCTGCTCGGCGGATGCAACAAAATGTCAAGTTGGCTCTTGGTGTCAATATATACCCTGGTAGTTAGGTTGTAATCAAAAGTTTCCAATCTGTATTCCTACATTTGAGAACCGAATTTAACTTAACTACAGTTCGATATCAACCTTAAGTAGGAAGCCGAAGCACAGAAACAATTCAGAAATGATACGGCAGATGAGTTGGCCTGACATTGGATCTTCTAATCTAGATGTGGAACAGCAAGGCTTAATCTTAGATTAAAAGCATAATGACAACCGAATGAGTGAAAGGGGCCTATTTATTCCAGATCACGGTGCACTGCTTGATGGAATCATGGCTAGAATAGATGCAATCGGGACGATGGAAACCTTATGCTTTTGCCCAAATCTATGTCTGATAAGTTTTAAATATTAAGGCTCATACTCATTCTCAGACTTTTCTGTTATTTGGAGCTGAAGAATGTCTTATCTAAGAAGATTTCTGTGTATGACGGGAAGGTTATTGTATCACTCGCTGGTAATTTTGCTTCATTCTATTCGTACCCTGTACTCTACTTCTTTCTTCAGACTTATTTTCCTTGCGGTCTTTGTGTTGGATTTTGAGTTTGAAGGCTTGTTTCTTCTTGTGGTTTTCGGATGGCAAGTCCGATTCATTTCCTTTTTCCTGTTTATAATGGTGGACATTGGTTCTATAATACAATTATAAAATCGTTAACGTATGCATCTATTCATAAAGCATTTTCAAATGGAACAAACAAATTTCGAACTACAATTTGAAACAACCAGGCACATAGTCCCTTAAAGGTCTGGTAGCACAACGGTCCGCAATGGCTTAGGTTAACACAATTTCCATAAATGCCAAGGTACAACATTTCCAATCACTACTGTGATCAAAGCATTTGAGATAAGCCGCTTTCTTTGACTCACACACCTACCCCACACCCAGTCAAGTTGTATGCACTGGAAAATTTAAAATTGTTTTTATATGTTGGAAATTTCAAATTAACTAACTTCCAATGCTATGGAATTTCAGCATACTCAGCAGGCGACACTGTAGGTTGCTCACTGCAGCGCTGTTGCCGTTTGTTTTCCACTTTAAAGTCAGATTTCATAATACGAGTACCAAATGAAATATGGTAAATTTCCGCTATGAAGATTGTTTGTGAAACAACCGCTGTGGCTTCCGTTAGGAGTAAATTTAGCAAATTATGTTTAGCAACATTCCAACTGCTTTCACTTTAAATCAATTGAAATTTGTTGGATGTTTAAGCGTAATTAGAGTTGAACAGTTTTTAATTATTATTATGGATGAGGTCGAGGAGGCCAAGTACACGTTACAAGTTCGTTTCTTAAGTCTTTTGCTCTCTCGCTCGCCCATTCATTGGGAAATAGTTCCATACAATACCTTTGGTTGCTTAATACGAAGACTTAGCCTCTGGTAGATAACAGCTTATGAATTGCAGTTTACAACGCTGACCAGGTGCTCTCCTATCCCACCCATCCCTCAGCAACTCCTTTCGTTTGTTTTCTTCATTCTTCTGAACCGTTTAGCATGTGATTAGTGAATTTTTGTGTGTGAGAAAACAGACAAATAAATGATGTTGAAACTTTTACTTTCTTTCAGATTTCAAATAAAACAGCACACATTTCTAAGTATGGCATGAATGGGTTTGTGTATATTTTCGTTTTCATTTCGCACAGTAAACCAAGAAAAAAATGCGAAATAATTATAACCACAGAGCAGCAAAACAAAAAACGGCAAAAGATGCTGCCAAAGGTAATTAAACTCTTTAGAAAAACAAGCAAACATTGCCATACTTAGTTAGGCAGGCATTGGGGTAGATGTGGGGGAAAACTGTAATTAGGAGATGAAGACGAAAAAGACGGCAAAACAGAATGAAGTTTTAAATAAAAGCAAAAGTAATTAAGATACCTCAAACAAAACAAAAAACGTTAATACAACCAAAAACAATACCGCAAAACGTTCGCTCAACAACCGACGGTCTAGAGGTTAACAAACCGACCGTAAAAGTATAACAATAACTTTTTTCCAACAACAACAACAACGCTTAAAAGGCCAGGCCCGCACGGCTAGTGCAGGCCAGGCTATCAAGCCACCACCAGCAATAAAAACAAATGAATTGAAAATGAAATATGTATGTTTTGAATTGAACGACGGATGGATGGATGTATGGTATTGTTGTCTATAAATACAGCATAAATTAGTGATGAAAATATATTTCAACGGCTTGTTATCTGTCCGTCTGTCGGTAGATGTACATATGTCGGTACAATTTCATATTGCCGGCAATACAACGATTTAAGACAATTTAAATGATATAAATATTGATGAACGCTCGGATGTTGTTGCTTTGGCGGTACATGTGTGTGTATGCAAGTTTGCATTTTTGACTCCATACTTCAAACAAGGTACTATAATTAACATTAGCCAAAAAGTAGGAGGAGTAGGAGGAGGTTTTAACATTCAATTAAACTCTCTTGTGAAGAAACACACATGCACATGGTCTCGCAACTTAGCAACAACTGTACAAGTGATTGATTTTTGTTTTCGTATTTTTCCAGCACGGCCAGCACAAGCGATCTTTGTGAAAAGTCAAGTAAATAGAGTCATTCGTACGAGGGTAACATAAACAGTTTGGTACAATTTCTCTTTTCTCATAGTGCCAGTACAATTTGTGGGTAACGCTGACAACTCATGTTCTTTTGACTCACCTCCGGCCTTGGAATTAGGCACGAGGTGTAATCGATTTTATTTTGTAGATGTATATGGGAGGAACTAGCAGTTAGTAGTATCCGCCCAGTGAGCTGACAACTCAAGTTCTTTTGACACACCTCCAACCTTGGTTTTAGGCAGGAGGTGTAATCGAGTTTTTTCGTAGATGTATATGGTAGGAACTAGCAGTTAGTAGTATCCGGCCAGTGAGCATTAGCAGCACAACGTTCACAGCTCTAGTTTATAGGAGAGGTTTCCCTGTTGGATACATAATTGGATGTTGAGGGAACTCAGTAAGTAGACGAAAGGAACTTGATAGTATATCCATATTGCCAATATAGACAGAGTAAAAATAGAAAGAAAAAAAATAAATTTAGTATACTGCAGACAAAGGGTATACAATTAATTTGTTATCCGTATTGCTGTCAATACCTAGGAGGAGAAGCCTCAATTAAAAAACTTTCCAGATCTTGGATCCCAGTTTCGATCTCTGGAAATAGATTTTATCATATCACTTTTGACTACAAGGTTTTGACTGTTATGGAAAAGCAATACCGGAGTCCAGAAGATAACTAATCAACGTGACTACTAATTACAGTACAGTACTTCAGGGAGATGTGTGCTAAGAATAGTTACTGCTGCAAAGTCTGAGCAGACAATTAGTGTCAATTTATCACTGACGTTATTGTTTACACTGCGATTAAACTTCACGTCATTGTCAGTGGCTGGTGAAAGTGATGGAGGACGTGTTTGGTTACCATGGCAGAGCTATTGATACATTGGCCTGACGATGTCTGTTAGTTTTTACTAACACCGCGTTTCCTATGCACTCCAGAAATGGGAACGGAAAAAATGCACTTAAAATCCCAAGTACCCTACGGGCTATTGCTGTTGTCTTCAGCGTAACTAAGTGCACCCTAGTACAAACAAATAATTTTAAAATACGGAGAAAAGGTCATAAATTCCGGTTAACTGTATCTCGTTTTTGGGAAACGCACAGCAAACCCTTATATCTGTGTGTTCCTTTAGTTGTTCGACATTTCTAAAGAACCATATAATCTGTAATTCAACTCAGGAAATTTAAGTTGTTTAAATAGTAAAAATCAATAATAAACATTGGTAAAAAATGAAATGCGAAAACTCCAATAGACAAGATCGAAAGCGTCCCACCAATGGGAAATATGTAAATAGGCTTTAACACAAGCGGTATGTAGTAGAAGGGTAGGTGTTGCAATACTCTCTAGAAAGCTAGACTCGACCCAAGCCATTGCTTAAGATAAAGACTTTGTTCGCGCCCATCGGCAAAATGTTAAAACCTCTGTCAACGTCTAGAGTACGTTTTGTTATTATAGCTTAAACCACTCTTTAAAACAGGGTATTGTAAGTAAGTCATGTAAAATGTTTTTAGTTTCCAAAAATATTTAAGCTAGACTCATCATTAAGTTTTGCCTGATCAACGTCTCAATCACCAGCTGATCCATTTTATAATGTCTATTTGTCCGCCCACCTTAAGCTTATAACCAAACTAAAGCTAGCAATTGTTGTTCGATCTTCATGAAATTTTAAAGAAATACGTTTTTTGGACCAAGGACGGACACTGTTGAAATTGAAGAAAGTCGGTTCAAATTTTGTAATGACTCCCACACACACATTTGTGCATCCGATTTAATGTTTTTTTTTTTTTGGCTCTAAAAGCAATCAGGATGATCGGTGTACGATTATATTGAGCTGTATCTTCCAACTAAATATGTTCACCCGATTTTATGTTGGTAGCTGTAAAAGCCACATATTACATACAATCTTAATGAAATTTGACATAAGAAAGGACGGTAGCTGCTAAAATTGAAGAAAATCGGTTCAGTTTAGATACCGATCCAACATATATATTTAACCTATATTGCAAAACAAAATATTCACAAATTCAAATATGGCAATAGTTTAAAAATCTGGTTAAATCAAGGAGGACCAAAAACGGGTAAGCAGGAATAGACATTAAACCATTTTCTTGTTCCAGTGGATCTGGCACTACATCTGGTCCTCATACAAACTTCTAATTAAGGATCATACTCTCTGCCATGTAGCGCATATTCTTCATCAATGTGGCCAAAGTTGCATAACTTTTTGAATGTATTGAAAATGTGCGAAATTAAATTGGTTTTGCTAAAGATTTTGTGATAAAAAAGTGAATGAGACCCTTAGAATTTATGGTTTGTAAGGGGTATACGTTAAGCTTTGATATAATAGACGAAAGTGTTACCTGTCAAATGAACTATCATACTGCGCCGACATTTATGTTGGGTATACTTTGACAAATCATTATGAATAGATTCAGGCTTGAACAACGCTAACAAATTATCCAAAATTTCCTTTTAAAAAACAGTCATCGATTTTTCCAACTTACTGACGATTCGTGTTTTTATGGTGCACATAATCGTCTATATGCTCGAAATCCCTTTCAAATTTTGGGGCCATATATTGAAGTTTAAAATAAAAAACTTTGAAATTATATTTTTAATTTAGGTTTAGCTCGTTTGTTTTATTTCGGTCTGTTGCTTTTACACATTGAACAGGGATTAAACCGGCTCAAGACCTCTTGCTTCTATATTTAAATAGAAGACAAGTTTTTAGCAAAAAAATGGCAAAGTGACATTGATTTTCGTGGCTGCACACTACTTTTATCATGATTTCGGGTCCGTGACAACCCTCTTCAAAAAGCCTTGCTGCAATTGTTGAAAGTAAAACCGAACTCTATAAGGCCAGGCTCTCCCAAAACGAATGAGAACTACTGTTGTAAACCTTACTTTTCAAGTTTTCTTCACACAATTGCCCACGAAAATACAACTCACTCTTGCCATCTCTAAAGAGACTCCACATCGAGAGCCATCAATAGATTTCTTTTACAACGTGTATGTGTGTTGTAAAAAGAAAAAGTTTAAAACATTCTGTATAAGGTTTTTATTGTCAGGGACTGTATTAATGAAGGTAAAAACGGCATGTTTGATAATGTCCGTACATTCTGTTGTTAAAACAGGCAACTTAACGCACCAAAAACCTTAACTGGTCTATGTTATATAAAAACGTGTTTACCACTTTCGATCAGAAGATGTCGATGCGTCCATAATACCCATACGACTGCGTCATCACCTGGCAGGGGTTGTTTTATCTATATTGTTTCCAAGAGCTAACTCTACCGCTTATACAATATCCCCTTAATGACCAAACGGGAAACATCCCTGAAATCAGAGACTTGATGTTTTAACTCCACACCGAAAGGTCAAAGCTTTTTAAAGACAATTTTTTATCCCTTAGAGATTAATTCCTTATAACTTAAGCCGAAGGTTGCAAGAGTCACGGCTAAGTAAAATGACAGATGTCTAGCTTTGTAACTGGATTACTGGTGTGATTGTGCCACACACTTCCCAACACACCACCTGGCACAGATCAAATTAGGTCCACTGCGAAATTCCCTCTCACTGTGTATTTCTGAGATGTCTATTTTTCACTTTAGATAGTTTTCTTTTTATTTTGCCCGGTTTAACCGGGTTTTTCTTTTGTAACTGGATAAAAATGCAAAAATACCCCTTCGTTGAAATATTGAATTCAGACTGAAAATAAATTCACTCCAGGCTGCCTATAAGCTTCCATTGTATCTAGAGGCTTTTGGTGTGATTATTTAATTTTACCACACAGAACAGGCGACCCCTCGTAAAGCCTTCGAAATGAAATGTTACATTTCATTTCAATTCCAGCGAAAGTAAAAGTGAAATGAAACATTGTTTGGCGGTATTGAATGGATTTTTTGTTTTTTCCCTGACTACTGCAATTAAAGCCGAACGAATATTTCGATTGTCAATCGAATATAAAGTGTTCAATAAACACGTTCATGGCACATTTGGATCTTTGTGTTTCACTGATAAATTGTCTACACTCGCACATTATGTTC